>PDGT01000092.1:273303-355346 GCA_003671415.1 Megathymus violae
TCTTCGATATGGGAAGACATATTTAAATAACAAAAAAAAAGCAATTGCAAAAATACCAACCACAGTAGGGTGCAAGCCATTCTTCAATAAATTTTTTTTCCCACCTTGTACATTGTCGAAGTGGTTAAGTTCTTAAAGTCAAATCCCTCCGTATTTAATGACTTCCTGAGCAGTAAAAGACATGCGAAAAACATATTATATACGAATAAAATCAAGAACGGCCATATATACCGGAAACCTGTATTTGGCGTGTCAGTGAAGTGAGATAGGTGCCATCGCTGCTCAAACGCACGGAGAACATCGAATTATTTAAAAAACAATTAAAAAAATTCTAATCAATAAATTTTATTACTCACTCGACGATTTGTGTCGTGACAAAATTAGGTAAACTTATTTATATGGATATTGATTTTTACTGATGAATATTGCTAATTCATGTTCGGTTTTTTTTGTCTAATAATAATATTTTCACATTATGAGTACCTATAATTAGTTTGTCGTTTATTTTAACTGTATCATCACTATTACAATTATAATTTATTGTATTGTATTTAATTGTGATAATAATTATTGTAATTTATTGTATCAATTCATAATAATATAAATTGTATTAAGCATTTGCATGTCTATTTCGGATTAGGATAGAAATACTGTGATTATATAATCTTAACCGACTTCTGCGAACTTTATCCAGCAAATAAATGAAATTTAAGTTTATATTGTTTTGTTTTTTGTTAAAATATTCACTTGTATTCGCAAAAAGAATTCTTATTATGTAGGCATCTGTATTGATACTGGGTCTACGTAGGTTAACAGATTAGTAGTGGGTATAACTACATAGTAAAACCTAGAAATCACTTATGAAAATACTAGCCGCCGTCCTATTTATGACCGACCACGATCAAAGTTGATCACCTTTATCAACCGATCCGTTGGGCTGAAATCGCTTCGTTTATTGCCAGCGACATAACCAAATTTCCACTTTCCGGAAACTTTACTTCGTGAAAACAAATTTCTCCGAGCTGGATTTATGCGGAGAATCAATCAACTCCATGTTGGGGCCGTGCAGCCTTGTTAGAGAAGTTCGTGCGGAGAAAGTAAAGGACATGCATGGTCGTATCGCACACGGGATTGTTTATATTCTATGGACGAATTGTATCAAAAATCGAATATGGGATTCCAACAATATTTAATCGGTTATTTTCTAAGAACTTTTCTTTCAATAAATGTTTTCAAATATAACTTGATTAGCTACTATTAGAAATACGTTTAATACACCAAGTCCTTAATGTGGAATATGGGTTACAAATTTAATGTCAGATTTATTACGTAGTTGTACATTACTTGTTCATAAATGAAAACAAAATACGCAAAGGTGGATATTGATAAGGTTTAGTTAACTTTTCACTTTAAATATATGATGTATTACTTATTATTCAAATGCTAATATAATTTTGTGTTAAAGCCCTCGGAACAACCAAGGCTTCAAATATTACTTCATCATTAGCACAACAACGACACGAGCTCTGACATGTTTCAGCGGCTCAGTGTGACAAATTGTTATTTCTTTTCCAACTTGCGTTCGGATAAAGCATTGTTAATTGGATTATTATTTCAGAAGCCCAGTCAACGTTATATACATGTGCTTCTATTTTCGAAATCTTCCATTACCAGAACAATAATTCCAAATTTGGAATACAGTACGTAACTGTTACATTGCAAAATATTATATTTATTAATAAGGAAATTCAACGTTTAACAACCTGGTAAAGTGAGCATTCACGATTAAAAAAAACAAATGACGCAGTGTCATCCAAAGTCATGAGCAATCGTTGCGAATAAATAGAAATCTGCATGTTCGAAATGTATAATTGCGAAATAGAGTATCTCATCGTAAGTGTGGTTTTACAAGTAAGTCTATGATTTAAATAGGTCAACGAGTAATATGCACCAATAAATGCAATAAAACCAGTAAAAGTACGGCAGGGCCATGAAGAAAGTTACTTTGAGTAATCTTGTATTTAGGTTCAAAGGGTAACAAATCAGGAAGTTCTCCTTTATCTTCAGAATGTAACTACATATCTAAAGTATATATGTCTGACTGTAGTAAGTATGTTTTACAATAATATATTTTATTTTAAGTTTTAAAGTTTACATTGTATCTTTCCGACTTTACACATAACATCAAAGTTTTCTAAGATGCTTACATAATTATATATTATACAAGTTTCGAATTAGATCAATCGGTCGCCCCCCAGGCCGGATAACAACAGGAGTGACCGCCTATTGGTTATTTTCACTGAGAATAAATGACATAACTCTTTGCTATTTCCAATGTATCAAATATATAATAATAAAAGAAATAAAATAAAAGAAAATTGTTTTAATTCAAGCTAAGTACGTTACAACAATGTACCCTATTCGACCGATCTGTAACACTTCAAATATATGTACACTTAAAGTCGAAATAAAGTATGATATATGCGTTTGCATTCATATGTATCTTAGTTCTGATGAAAAGCGGAAATCCTCACGATAACAATGATTGTATAACTTGCAATATACATATGTATCACTTCCAAGTTGGGACGTCTCGTTACTGAGTTTTGTGTGGAGGAAGTGCAGCACAATGCAACTTGTCGACAGTGTTAGGACGCTATCTCATATTTCATGGCCCTGTGGAGTTGAAACTATTCAAAATCATTGTTACCCTAACATGTAAGTAAGTTTAACTTGGATTGTTTTCATTTTTATAGGCTCGTAATTTATAATTTTCATGTTTATTGGTTCGAATCTTGTTATTTAAATTTATTCTATCCCATTTACTACTTGGCTATGTTGGCTTGAGAGCCAGTACTTTTTGTTACCTTCTTCTTCCCTGGCCGACAACGCATTGGTGATGCTTTTGGTGTTACAAGTGTTCAAGGGCGACGGTGATCATTTACCATCAGATGGCTTGTCTGCTCGTTTGTCAACTATTTACATAAATAATAATTATACGCTTCAGTATATATACTAAAATTATAAAGAGAGAGTGTGAATTTTGCTAATTTGAGTATATGTGGAGATTTATCTCTGGAACCACGGTACCTGTTTGAAAAATTCTTGTATCTATTGAAAGGTATATTATTCCGGATGGAATTATATGAAGGCTATATCTATACTAATATTATAAAGAGGAAATCTTTGTATATTTGTATGTCTGTGTCGAATAAACTCAAAAACTACTGAACCGATTTTAAAAATTTTTTCGCCATTACAATGCTACATTATCCCTGAGTAACATAGGTTATTACTAGAAAAAATAAGGATTCCTTGCTAAAACTTCAGTAACGTGAAACAAGGTGTAAAAAAATTTGCTTGAAAATTTATTTCACCGCATACGCTGCGGAAACTATTTATAAAGTACACCCGTACGAAGCCGGGACGGGCCGCTAGTCTTTAATAATTAATAAAGCGGTACGGACCGCTAATTTTTAATATAAGACAAGTCTTCCTTTTTCGTTTTACCAATTAATACACGTAAAGTAACCGAACTAAAAACATATTTCAAAAAATGGGTCACCTCTCTTAAGGAAATTTCTTGAAACTGAAATTATTGAAAACGTATCGCTCAGGTACCTTGTTTGCTTTTTTGAACCAATATTAACCACATAAATTCAGTTATTTTGATAAGGAAAAAATTCTTGAATTCATTTGTATGTATATTATGCAAAAATCTTCATTAATTGAAATATTTGGAGTAATATTTTTAAATGTTTTTACTATATTCTTTTGGTGGGTTGAAAAAATTTCTACTCCGTAGTGATTGTGTTTATGTCATCATATCGTCCTTCTGGGTTTATGTCAGTAACAGTTATTGTATAATAGACTAGTCCTTAAGCTCATGTTACACCAGCCGTATGGACTGCCCGTCACCGTCGGCCGTACTGAGAAACAGCGACTCCGCTGAGCGTGACCCCTTTTCGCCGTCATTTATTGGGTACTGCAAAGTTATAATTTATTTTTGTAGATATATAGTCTTGTCTTTTTTCTATGAATAATACATTATTGTAGTATTTTTTATTTTATGGCAAAATGAACATTTTTTATAGCCTGGCAGCATAATTATATTCAACAATAGCTACTCGAACAGCGTGATGGAGATCAGTTCAAGGATCCTCAAATACTTCCCGTACCTAAAGTGTGGTACCGAGTTGTGCAACTCCAAATTCAGTGTTGACAAATCAAATAACACGGTAACCATTACGTATTGGCAAGCCATAAAATTATAGATATATTAGAAGATTTACGATCCATACAATATGTTTACTCACAAATTATCGAGTGATGTAATCGATGTATCGATCGGCGATACACAATCGATCGTTCATCGAGTCGATATGGATTTTGGTGTTTGCGCAATACAAAATTGTATGGGGATTTATAACAATGAATATTTAAATAGGTTTAAATAGGTTGTTTGCAGCCTACTAGTACGTCGATAATAGCACACCACTACAGTAATGCGACGTGAAGGACTAAACAACAGTTCCCACTTACCATCAGACGTACCATAACTAGTTTTTAGAGTATTGCAATTGTCGAGTTGAAGAAGATCAGGAATGGGTCCCGTTAAAGTAGCGGGATCCCTGCGTCCTCATTAAACAGTAACGTATCAATAATAATAAACACTTATGCAGGTAATTTTTTGCTTTTATACCGTTTCGAAAAGATGCTTTGACATCGAGGGGAAGAAACGACGAAAGAAACTCCTCAAGCTCAATGTGAATTAGCCATAATGAGCACCTACGTCACTAACATTACTATGAACTCAATTCGTTACCAACCAATCTCTTATAATTCACTAATAAGCGATATTACCCAATGAGATTTCAACTTCATGACATTGTAATAAGATCTTTTCTTGTAAATCGTCAAATTGTATCAGATTTGCGTGAGTGATGAGTATGATGAGCGTTTTTGTCATTTGAAATAATGGTAAAGGTGTTTACAGATCCTGGCGATTGCGTGTGAGATGAATCACGTGGTCAGCAATGATGACATTTTGTATAATCTATCTACAGTTACTATGTATAAACTAAAATGTCTGTATTTTTTTTAAAGTAATAGCCGACAAACTTGCAGACGAGCCACCCGAAGGTAAGTGGTCACCGTCGGCCATGGACTGAAGTAAGACCAAAGGAATCGCTGACGCGTTGTCGGCAAAGATAGAAGAGGAAAGAGAGAAAATATTGGCTCTGGAGCCCCCAGCTGGAACGCAATGAGGCGTTTTGCGGGTGACTCAAGCAGAGGGTGGTAGCTAACTAGACAGGCTTCACGGAAATATAATAATACTAGTAATAATATTTAGGATTTAATAATAATATTGGTAATATAATTCTTACGGGAAGTCCTACCACAAAGCAGGCTGGCGTCTTTCGCCTCTTACAACACCCTGTCCTGCTAGCATGGGAATGTGGGGAGTATTCTATGCCGCTCCAATAGACCTCAATTTGTACATGAGGCACACCAAAATATATTACTAATGCTAGGACTGCGCCTCCTCACAGAGTAAAAAGAAATAATAAAAGTTCCGGCGTGTATACTTCGCTTGCTGATTGCCGGTAGGTATCACATATTTTACACTTTTGAGAATGTTATTCAAAATTTTGCCGTAATTAAGTTTTAAAAAAATAATTGTATTAGGTTTATTAAAATTCTAGGGACGAACTTACCTCCCAATATTTTTAGAAACGTTCATGATTGAAATTGACTTTACAAAAGATTTCTACCAACGTTAAAAATTCGTTTAAAAATATGCCCCTGTTTCTACATTTCCTAATTTGCAAGTGGTATTCCGTTTTTGTCGCGGAACCCTGAAATCCGACGATGGTAAACCCAGGTCACGGAGCAATTATGTGACCACAATCAAACACCATAAGAAAGTGAATATAATTTGGCGAAATAAATCGAAAGTTATGTGAAAAACGCAGCGAAAGTGGAAACAAATTGGCGTAAAATTTTTAAAATTGATTAATTGACATCATTAGACTACGCATCACATTCGCTATTTTAATTTTAATGTTGTTCGTAAAGCCATGGATGTTGTAACAATGTTGAAATTAAAATTATTCTCACAAATTAAAAAAGTTGTATTTATTATTTAGTAGAATTTTAGACAATTTAACTCCAAAAGGGGCCAATAAAGGTTACAATGAGAATCAAAATTGAAATTTGTATGTGAAGCCATTTCAATACGAAATAAAGATATGACCAATTCTTATACAAATAGACAGTCATAGGTCTATAAACGGGAGATCTATTGCCAGGCACACAGCTTGGATCAGGATAGGAAAGCAGCGAGACTCCAATTATCCTATTTCGGTATTCGTTTAAACTGAAACAATACAGACAATTTGTAAAGCTTGGGTCAGATTTTGACATTATTGCTTTGGAGATTACGCGGTCATTATACAAATAAAGGAATACTTAACTCCGCAAATAGCTAGGTTTAATTCTAGATTTTGTGATTTCATTATCAAAAGTAAATTGCATTAAGGTTAATATGTATATTTGTTTATACTATAATAAAATATAGCGTACTGTTACATGGCACATCGGTGTCTAAATATTGTCCTCTGGATTAATAAGTAACAGCGCGGCAATTTTGTTATCTCTCAAATTAAACTGACCAGTGATATTGCAAGCGAGATTTTCATTATTGGAAGTATGATGGTTAACCTATTCGTTATTGTTAAGGTTGAATTAATCATTATACTTAATGTTATGATTACTTTACCGCGGTCAGTTTTGAATTTGATTCGTGCCTTTACAGAATTACGTAGGATCTGTCTCACCTTTAATAAGGGTTGTAACGAAGATCCATGACTTCCCGGATTTGCTTTGCTTTAAGTTTTTACCGTTCCGTTAACGGTAACGGTAATAGTTTCTTGATCATTATAAAATAAAACCAAATTGTACCCGGAAAACCCAATCTTAGTTCGCCCTTGAGGAGCCACTGCGAGTATTGCTTACGGTAATAAATAAACGTGGTCCAACCTGCCTTATAGAGACAGCAAATCATAGGTCATGAACAAAGGCAAGTCTGCTATATGATTGTTAAGTAAGAAAATTTGTTCAGGAAGATTTATTTGCCTTACTTAATCACGATTCTTAGATAACAATTTTGAAAATTGTGGTAACAGTCTTATCGTTACAAGACATTTTCTGACTGCTGTAGGAACATTTCTTTGAGGAGGTAGTGAGTTGCTCACGACATATTTTTTTACTGAAGCAATAGTTACTCGTTTGTGGCTTATGATTTGAAATGGTGGATTGTATCCAGTCGTTCACTGCCTGATCCCGTTCGCAGGTACTCTACCAAGTTGATTACTTACGGTTGACTGAAACCTGTAGCTGAGTTGACTCTATAGCTCAGTTGTAGCGACACTGCCTGCCAAGCGAGGAGCCCGGTTCGATTCCTGGCCGCGCCAGATTTTTAGGTGACAGAAAAATGTTTGTTCTTGAGTCATGTATGTTTGTGACCTAATGTTTGTATACGTCCATGCCAGCCGCAACACGGGCAATCCTAGTGCGAGGGAGTAAATGTATGATCGTTTATTTATTAATTTAGAAAAGGTCTCTCACTGTTTATCTGAAGCCTTCCACACGGTCAATCCCTCAACCTTACAGTCTTCCAATGTAGCCTAATGACTATTATCTATGGATAACAATATTGTTCGATGAATGCACATGGCATTCGAATCCGAATTTAACCGCCAAAGGTCACTCGTCCGTCTTCTGACCACGTACGCAATTGCTCAATTCAATTCGACAGACAGAACTTTTGGCTATGAGCGCTTTGTATAACTTTTTTTATGTTAATAGCCTACAAACGTGCAAACGAGCCAATTGATGCTAAGTGGTCACCGTTGTCGATGGATATCAGCAAGGAACAAAGGTATCACTGGTGTGAATCGACCAGGAAATGAGAAGAAAGCAAGATAAAAAGTACTGGCTCTCTAGCCCCCAGCCGGAAAACGACGAGTCGTTTGGCGGCTGACCCAAGCAGGAGGGTACTAGCTAGCTAGCCAGGCAGGCTTCACGGAAAGATAACAACACCAATAACAATATTAACTTACTGTAATAGCTGACAAGATCCACGACGGCCCACTGACCTACGACCACAATTCAGAAAAGTTATTATAAAATTAAAATTATATAAGTAAGCTAATTACATTTGAAATGTAATAATTTAAACCTCATGACATACATCTAGAGTTCCGAAACATACGTATTTACAAAGTTGATTGTGATTATGTCAGTGCGTGTTCTCGATATCATCTTTCTCAGCTATTGTCGCGAGCTACCACGCCGACTCAGCACCGTCTACAAGTGCTCGGTGTGACCAACGTTCGGGGCGAGCGTAGCCATCATGTTATAAGCAATAACGAAAGAGTTAATTGTTATGCGCATTAATATTAATTTAGAAACTGTAGTGTACAAAATCCATATAAAGGTCATATTATGTCTGACTTTTGTAATTATATTATGAAATGAAGTAATAATTTTTTCGATGTTGGTTTTTGCAAACACTTTTCGAACGTCAAACTGCGCCGTCGCTTCAACAAATCCCTACCGTGAGTGGTCCCGGAAGAAGAAGCGGCAAGAAACTCTCGACGAGTTTTTTCCTACTAACAATTACAGAAAGCATTTACGGCTACATATTAAACTCGTGTCAGTATTATGCCTAAAGTAAGCATCGAGTTTCTAATAACCTTTCCGCATAAGAATGCTATTGACATGAGTTTTTAATTTATAATATGGCATTTCTGTCAATTGTAACGGAATTTTGCTACAAATATTTACACATCTACCCATGAAAGAGCCACCAGTTTTACTCAGTCTGAAATTTGGAATAATCAGTTACATCTTTCTGGAGAAATCCCACGCAACGCTCTAGGAATACTTTAGAAGGATTGTAAAATCGATAGGGGACGCGCATGTATCGAGATATTAGCACATTCTCATTGTATTTATACGATGTCACAGATCACACACACATTTATGACATATACTAACGCACGCTCCTGTTTGCATCGCTTCCGCGGACGGATACGATGGGCCCAGCTATAGGCCTATCAACTTACAAGTAACTTTAATTTCTTAAGCCATTATCTCCTGTAACATATTTCTTGTGAACGCCAGGAATAATTGAATACATTCCATCTTCCAAAATTTCTAGATCTTTTACTTAACACTACAATACCATAGCGAGAATGCGTACGCACCACGCGATCATCATTACACCGTCAACGCTGGGAGTACGTTGCGAGTTAGGTTAGGTCTAGATCACTTGTAGTTCTTATTCACTGCTAGCTTTTGTGTTTTTATCGCTCACGACGTTTATGTAACCGTGTCACAGTGGGAACGACCTGCGACCTGCGACGTTCATCAAACACAATCGTGCGCTGTAAACTGGGTGCAACGAACTTTTTTGTGTGTTTATTTCAAAATTTCCAACTGGAAACGTCTATACGAGTAGTTCGCTTCCTGGACTTTTTTAATTCTGCACGTTTTTGAGTACCCTACTTGGATAATATTCTGGTTTTCAAAACTTTCATCTCGGCTATATATTCTGTAAAGTTACGAGTTAGAGTCACAGCTGCTGATTTGTGTAATATAATATCTTAACCTAAATATTTATTATAATTTTATTAAGCATTATTATTATATTATAGTATTTAATATTTTAATAATCTCACCGCGAAATCAAAAATATACCTTGACCTGTGAGATTACTTAATTATCCGTTGTAATATTGAGGATTTTACTCTTAAACCTTGTATTGTATTATGAGAAGCTTTAATGGTGACTTTTGGAGAGACACGAGTTGGAATTTTTTCCTTGATGTGATAAAGCAAACAGAGTAAAATAGGAACAGACAAACACGCAGATTTTAAGAGCTTTGAATTCTTTAATAAGACATAATTGAAGTTGGAAATATGTTTTTTAATTTGTTCCATGTAGTTCGCTAACCACTATTATTTTTTACAATAAACTTATAATGGAGATATGAAGGTTTGTGGTTTAAAATTATACTTTTATACTGTATATGTAATAGGTACTGACGATTAGGTATTTTATACTAATTTTGCTCATCTTACTTGATATTACTGAATACACATTAACATCATGAAACATAAATAAGTTTGAAGACTATGAAATACTAGATGATATTTGCACCATAGCCATTGTAGTTGAGTATTTTTTTTAATATGTAGACAGACAAAAAGAAATACTCTTTTACACCGGGACACTTTTTTGTACATTTGGGGTACACCTTGACCAAAAATATTTTTTAACTTGTCCACAAAGATAACACACACACATAACATACTTTTGTCATTTGTCCACATAACATACTTTTCCTCCAATGAAAATGATTAACTGAAAATAATTTTTTTACTCTATAAACTTTTGTTTTGTTTCAAAAAAAATTACAAGCTTGATATAAATAATATTAAAATTAGGCACGGAAAATAAATAAATCTACTTACTTTTTTTGGTCTTCCGCCGGAAACACTGCAAAGGCAAAGACTGCAAAAGCAAAAAAAAATACGAAGCACCACACACACTCACGAAAACTGGCGGGAAAAATAAAAACTGACAGATAAAAAATTAATACTATCAATTTTCAAAATCCGAATGTGTTTCACGGCGTTCTAACATAGAATGTTCGCGAGACCACCTCTCTCCCTCTTTAAATCATTCGAAGTCTCTACCACCGTTATATCTTGGCCCCTATTTTGTAACACACGTTACAATGCAGAAGATGAATTTACAATGGTGTATTTTAGCAGAATCGGGGGCTAACAACGTCTAACTGTGCAATTATTGAAGATTCGGTAATTAGGATAGATGGCGTTCGTAAAAGAAAAGTGGGTAAGTATGGAGGAAAGGGCTTTGTTATGTTAATATAAACAATATTTTTTATTACACGGAAGTCGCTAAAACGTAGACTACGTTTTCGTTCAAATGTTAAGTTTTTGTTTTAAGTTATGGAAGAAGGAATTAGGCGGCCAGTCTGCAGATAACAGGTCAACGCGAACGATTGTAATCTTTTATGGAAAAATCACGGACAACCCAGAGCAGAATAACGTTTACCTGTTATATAAATAACTTTCTGATTTAGCCAGGAATCGAAGCCGGAACGTTTAGTAGGCAGGGACCTTGTCCCTGTAGCTCGGGACCAGAATATGAGCTACGGTAGCCCCTGCCTGTCGAAAGAGGCGACTAAATGGAGACTTCCGGGGTTGCAGGTGGTAAGAGTGGGAGCTCGAACCGTCCAGCTAGCGACTCCAGGAAGGACGACGGTATGTGTGGGCGCGTCCCATCGACAAGATCGGATGGTGCGGGACAGGAAATATTTTTCACCTGAGCAGGGCCCGATAAAGGCACCGTACTCGGAGGTTGGTTGTGTTACTATGGAGATCGCGGAGTCCCCTATTTAGCACTGAAGAAAGTCTTGTGTGAAATTTGTTCTTCCTTAGAACAACAGACAAGTGTGAAAATTTTGCTGCCATAAATAATTTTGGGATCCTACCAAGAATTCATTATTGTTGCCCGCATCCAAAATTAACGCTTCAGAGAGATGTTTTTTCCATCCGGGAAAAATCCCACCTGATGGTAAATGGTGATGCAGTGTAAGATGTTGAACGAACTAACTCGTAAAAGCCTATTCACTCTCCTCTTGAAAACGACAATACGATATTCGATTGCTTCGTAATAGCAGTAGTAAAAACAAGATTAAGCCTCCAATTCATCCCAAATCTCTTTATTTATTACATAAACTCAATATCGCATCTGTAAAAGATCACCACTCAAGAACGGCTCGACTGAATTCGACTGTGTTCGTAATTTTCAGAACATAGTTTGTACGAAGTTTTTTTTTCGGAAATCCACCAGAATCATTTAGAATTTTGATCCTATTGTTGTACGAAAATCACATCACAACGTGTGAAGCGGCAGCTGGTTGCTAGTACTGGATAAAATCAATCAATCCCACTCAGCCTTCAGAACCTTACATCGTTGACTATTTAACTTTAAAAAAATCAATGTAATTTCCTAAAGCCCAGAGAATTTTCAACAAAACCAGCACGTAGCATCTACAGTAACTAATGATACATTAGATTAATGGCAGTATTTAATTCGTAAACAGCCCGCCAGGGGCCGCTTTGTCGCGTTACGTAACGTCCAGTAAACGCACAATGCGACGCTGAAGGCTGCTGGTCAATCGCACATCAGATCATTTGTAACATGGACTTTGAAACAAAAGACGGATTTGTTAATATTATCCGACTTATATCTTATGCGTTTGTCTCACCGCAGGCGAGTATATGGCAAGCGGCGAGCGATATGTTCGCTTAGGAAATATTTTTTATGTTTTGGGGGATAAAATGTAATTTCATGCTCAAATCGTACGTGGAGAGGTGTCAATTTTGTTAACAAGTCGGGTGAAGAATTGATTGCATTATCAATTCTATCAAGTATACACTTACCCAGAGTTCTGGTTTCTTCTTTTTTATACGTACATTGCTCATGAGGTAGGTAACCCCAGGAGCTTATAAAACTCATTGTGGTACCGACACCAAAATACAAAACTATTTCGCTGGCAACTGCAATTGGTAGACTGCTTGACCACGTGTTTGGATAATATATTGCACTAGGCACAGTTTGGTTTCAGGCCAGGACTATCCACTAAAACAGCAATTCTGCGTCTCAATTACAAGTTTCAGTTCAATACTACACGTGGGACACCAGTATACGCTTGTTTCCTGGACTTGTTGAAGGCTTTCGTTCGACCTTGTATCTTATACCATCTTATAGGATAAACACTTGAGAGAGACCACTATTGGGTCTATGCTCAAGAAGCTTGTCAGTATAATTAACTATATGGAAGAAATATCATACTAATAAGGTTACACGCGCGAGTTCATACTCGAAGGACTTCAGGTTGAAGAGCAGAAGAGGACAGATGGTAGACTTACTAGACTTACTTCTCCAGGTTTTCTCAACCTGTACATAAATGGATTCATTCATAATCTCAGCAGTATCGCTGTAGGTTGGACAGTAGATAGACAATGTGTGAACAACATCAGTTTTACGGATGAAATGGCTCTTGAGTTTCTCATCGGAATCTGTGAGATGAACACGTTGCCCCATAGCCTTACGTATACTCGTAACTCTAATAAGAGTGAACTCTTATTTTTTAAGGCTGGAAACAAAAGTTGTAAAACTTGGAAGAACAATACTCAGTAGAGTCACCAAATTCAATCACTTGGGACACTGACTCAACACGGACCTCTGTCATGACCACGGTGTATAAAAGGAGCATAAGGCCCGGTCGGTGAGATGCAACTGAATGATCTTCATGATGATTGATCTGAATGATCAGGATCTTCACTAACCTATTATATTAATCATACCTTAAATCACTAGGTGATAAAGTTCTTTGAAATTAACTGACTTGATTGTTCTGATTATAATTATTTCACATCTGTATTCAGATCTTTGAGATGACAAGGAGTCAAAACTATAATCTACCACAGTGGTAAATTGTAAATTGGCAGATACCTTGAACAACAATTATTTTATAGAAATGTGTGAACTGAATTAAGTGATACGACATTGCGTGTATGGTCCTCTCATCGCTCTACAACGTAGGTGAGACCTGGGACTTACGGGCGGTGCTTTCAAACAGTGGATACTAAATGTTTTACGAACTCGCTAAGATTTTGTTGGTTTCGTCAATGACATAGACAATAGTCAGAAGTTCTTGGTTAAATTACTGTGTGAATAGCCGACTCGAGTTTTGTATTGGCACTCGTATATTATTCGTACAATGTAACCTTTATGTCGTTGGCCAAGTTTTGTACGATCGTTTCAAGAAACGGACAACGCTTGACTGCGCCAGTAGTTTTTATTGTAAGTTTTGGCCGAGTGGAACATAAAATGCATCTGCTTTATCAAAGGCTCTCAAAAAACCTCGTATTTCATTTTTAAAGTCATTTTTGATCATTTATAGAGTAGATTTTATTTAGAGCTATTTTTTGTAAACAAAAAGAGGGATACTTTTAGAATTAATAATGAAAATGTGTTTAAAATTACGTTTTATAATATGTATAAGAGTATGTATATAGAAATATATATGAATATGATATATATATATATTTTTAGGTGTGCACTAAGTTGTCCTCACTGTATAATTTTTGCATTTTTTGGGTCGACTGGAAGGGCTGTTGTACCAACTTTCTAAACATATTTTGTTTCCTTTAACTTTATTGTGTGTCAAAAATTTTGAAGAAAAAACACGAAAATGCTTATTAACAATCACAAAACCATTTTTTTTAAATAACAACCCATTATTTAATATAGATCCGTACCGACATGTCATACTTTACAAATAAATAGCTATACGAAAGCCCTAGTTCTGTAAATATCTAGAGGGACAGTAAAAAACTGAACATATCAGCACAGAACCCCATCCAATTCAAAGTTGACAAATTGCATTACATAACAAACCGCACTGGTGAATAGCGCATAATTCTGACATTTCTATTTGACTGCAACATATTATTCCGCGCATATAATACTAGATTCGATAGAGCCTGAGAATAGGAGAATAGCTAACATTATTAAAATTTGTCCAAGAACGTATCAAGATAACACTCAAAACGACTTCAATAGCCTTCCTGGCATTCTCATTGCCCGAAGACACAAGTCATATACGAGTGCTTTACTTCCTAAACATATATATAATTGTATACAAGTACATTCTTTCTTACCTTCTTCTCATTCCCTGGCCGACACCGCATCAGTGATACCTTTGGTCTTGCCGATGTCCATGGGCGACAATGACGACTTACCATCAGGTGGCTCGTCTGCTCGTTTGTCGGCTATTAACATTAAAAAAATATATATAAGTAAGTTGAAAACTAAGATACATAGAAGAAGAAAGAATGAAAGAGCCACATGGTTATTCCAAATGTTTTCTGTCATGGTTACGCTTCATTAGGTTTTCTGATCAATATTTTATATTAAAGGATTAAGATTAAGAGCGATCAAGCCGTTCTCGAGTTACAACGGGAAAGACGAACAGACAGACCGACAAACTAAAATTTTCCAAATGACCAAATTGATGGCAGTGTATCATGAAACGAATATCTATCATGAAATGTGTCACAAAAATGGACTGTACACACAGAGAGACACTACAGATTTGTATATTTGTGTAGATAAAGCCTTCGTCGATCCGGGACAAAGTATTTTTGTCAGAAAAATGCACTGTACACACAGAGAGACACTACAGATTTGTATATTTGTGTAGATAAAGCCTTCGTCGATCCGGGACAAAGTATTTTTGAAATGGCAAAGAATTTTTAAACTGGTGCCGTGGTTCTGGAGATTTCTCTCTCTTTATAATATTAGTATAAAGCAAGGATGTTATGAAGCTTCGTAACCGTAACCGAATATCCGGGAAAAAAATCCGAAATGTCAGATAGAGACGGAGTCTAAATGAGACACGTTATGACAGGTTTTCAATGTCTGAGCCTTGAGCATCTTGAGGCAGTTTTTATTATTTCGTTTTTAAGTTTTTTTTCCCATTATTGTAATACCAAATAATACCTGAACAGAAAGTCAAAATTTTACCTTGGAAATACATTTATATTTTGTTTACAAGTCCAAACTTATCTAATATCCGTGACCGAAACCGGTAAAATATCATTCATATATCCGTATCTATATCTGAATCCGAAATTTCATATCCATGACATCCCTAGTATAAAGGATCAATTGGAAATAAAGTACACCATACATTGAGTCCTATTTAAGTCGCACGTCCTCTTTTGTTCCAACGTAATACGACGCAAAGTTAAAGAGTCAGTTCAAGTAAGATCCATAAACTGATTTCTGATGTATAACGTGTTTTTATGTAGTTATAAATAGAAAAATATTACTTTGCAACAAACAAGCAGTCAGTGTATTTTTTTCTTATAAGTCAACGCTTGACTACACTCCCACCTGATGGTAAGTCGCGATGTAGCCTTTGATGGTAAAGCGCATTAACTTACATCCACAATGGGAAGGAAACACCGACGCGGGCAGGTTGATATAATTTTTATATGCTATCGTATGCCTAGTTATCCATCTCCATTTTTTTATGTAAATAGTTAACAAACGTGTAGACGCGCCGCCGATCGACAACGAAGCGGGGCACCCGCAGTAATACTCCGACGCGCCGAAACATGTATGAAACATTTCACATAATTTTAGAAGCAGGGTGGTGATAGCCAAACGAACAGAATACCGTACCATCACGCACGTTTTGTTATACAAATTTTTCGGCGTATTATTAGTGTAAATATAGGCATCTCATATACAAATTCAAAATAAAATTGTCAAAAAACTATCCCGCCCTCGCTCGTTACGTTCAGAAATAGCACCCGCTTTGTTGGAGGAATGTTTTTTTTTTGGTTTTGTTGATTAATAACATATTAATTTATTATAATGTTAGCCTGTCAATGTATTTATAGTAATCTAGTATTTATTCGAAAATATTTAAATATGTACAAAGTAAAAAGTGATACACATAAATAAATGAAAAATTGAAATAATATTTATTCGCAGTTGGTTTTTACAAACACTTTTCTGAACGGTAGTAGAAGCAAAAAGAGGTGCATGAGTATATTTACAAAATGCCTAAATGATCGATTGAATTTATAACTCAGCCACATAGTCAACATTTTATTTCGTATCCCGCTTAAACAATTCATCTAGAATTAAATGTATCCCAGATTACGGTGAAATTATATAGCTAATATGCAACGTATCGTACAAATCTGTTCAGTTGTTTCAATACGATACGTTTTAGACAAACATAAGTTGCAAAAAAAAAGTTGTTTTGAACTCTATATTGCTAACAACGTATACCTACATGAAAGTTAGCAAAACAATTCGATGTACATATTCAACCCCCAGACAGGTTTATTAGTATAGAAAGAGATTTACGATTGGATGGCATGACAGCTACGCCTTGTACATGAAAAATAAAGAAAAAAAAAATTCAAACGCGGTCGGATAGATATATGTATGGATGGCCAATAGCAGGAAAATTGCTTCAGATTCTTTAGAGAGCAGCCATTTTGTTGATAGGCCTCATTGCTCCTAGAATATTAGTAGAAGAGTTAGCGGTAAACGTTTTATGATGCTTCGTATATCAATCAAAAACGGAATCCTATCAGCGTCAGTCGCGTGTCTGTCTGTCCGTGTCTACCCGATTTTATACACTAGTGAATAATAAAAGTTCAAATTTAACTATACATAGTTACATTGATATTAGTGACTCAATGAAGGATGTAAGTTTGTAATACATTAGCTCTGATAAGAGAATATACGCGTGAGGAAGTAATCATTTAAAAATATTCAAAATTAAATCTTTTGTCAATTGGATAATGTAATATTTGAAATAAAAGAGCTGGTTATTAAGGTTAAATATATTTTATATGATTTTATAATTAATTATGAACGGTATTCAATTTTCTTTTTATTTTTCAATAAAAAACTTTGTAAACAGGCCACTGTTTAATGATTACACTCGAATTTCGACCACTACTTAATACTTAAATACGTAATACTGAAATGTCTGCATAATATAATAACCTATGACGTAAAGTAATTGCGTTATTATAGAGAAATTCGTAGTTACCGTAATAGTAGGCACACAATAAAATTCTAATGGGCCAGCCAGTCATACAGTTTATTAACACCTAAATTTGTATTTACATAAATTTGCAGTTCTGTTGGGATTCTTAAAAGAATTACACACGAAGTTCATTTTAATTAAAATCACTAGAATTAAAATACCTACATATAATGTTACATAACAAGACAGTGCATTGTAATGACATACTGAATTAACAATTCTAACAGATCCACTTTCAACTAAACACTAAATCTTTTGGGCAACACTGTTTATACGTTTTCAAACCTAGGGATATAAAACATTGAGTAACAAAGAACACTCCATGACATCTTGCATAATAGCAAGCTGAATTCTTAAACAACCAAAAAGTTATTTTATGTTCATTTTAATTATAAATATAATTAACAGCACTGTAATATAAATGTAAATTGTTAATTAATATTAATAGTGACAGTATTCAAAGAACAACGTTTCATTGTTCATTGGCAACAACTGTACAAAGTTACCATTCGTATTTTTTCCCTGTTATGCATTGGCGGGTGCATTATTAGTTTAATTAAACAATTTACACACATTTGTCACACATCACCTATATCAAACCTATAAAGCAACAGTGACCATCTACCAGGTACGCTGATAGTACCAGGCGTACCTTCGTCAGCACTTCTTGCTATAAAAAAACAATTTCTAGGATTCCGTACATCGGTTAAAAACTGGAGCTATTGTAGAATCTTTATTGTTCTGTACTTTTATAGATGCGAGTGTTATATAATCTATTTTTGCATTTCACACTTCTGACACTATTCCTTGTCTGTAAGTTGGATAAAACTGACAAAGCGGTGCGTGCAGTTCAATCCGGGTCCAGCGTATGAGACAACGATAATCACCAGAGTTTGTAAGTGGTGAACAAATAACAAGTTTCAAGATAAAAAAGATATATGAAGATATAAAAACATAAAAAGATATTACGATATACTATGTACGTAAAATTTTCAGATATTTTATTTTAAAAAGGTCGTCAACCTTACGAAGCGATGAATGTTTTTAAAGCCTCCTATGACCAGGGTTGAATATTTAAAATTATAATGTATAAACTCAATTTGAATACAAAGCCTCAATAACACGACACCGAACACGACTCGACTGTCCACAATATTTGCCCCGTCAGCCGGTGAAAGTATTCAAATGGCGACGTTTACACAGTGTACCATCAATTATGTAATTATACTAATCGATTATGTTTCGATTATGTCCTCGGTATGCGAGAAATCGATTCCGAAGTTCATGGCCTTGATGGTTCTCGATCCGAAAGTAATAATTGGCTAATGAACAATGAACGATTAAGGAAAAATTCAAAGAAGCGAAATTCACCGTAACCTGTAAATATATTTATAGTTATATAGTATTTATTCGAAAAAAAATTAAATATTTACAAGCAAAAAAGGGATACACACAGTCATGCCACAAGAAATAGGCGTGTTTTGGTTACATCTTCATGTCTCCTTCAATCTCCTTCAGCATTCTTTTATGGGACTTGGAGTTCGTATTTACAATAAGGCTTACATACGATGTGGGAGTCTTCAAGAGAAGAGTGAATAGGGTATTATAAGTTAGTCCGTTCACCATCTTAGAATTCATCACCACTTACCATCAAGTGGGATTGTTGTCAAGCATTAACTTATTTTATGTAAAAAAAAAGGTTCCAGAGTTGATGCGAGACTTACCTATAAGAACTTTTATGCGACGCATTAAAGCGCAGCTTATAGGTAAAGGATATTATGGTATATCTCCATTTCTTCTCCTCAATGTTACAGGATCTTTTTTAAACGATAGTAGAAGAAGAAAATAACGTGTATAAGTACAAATTACAAAATACATAATGACTAAATTATTTTAATTTTTAATGCGACGTAAGTATTTACAGCGATGGGATAGTTTTGGCATCCCTCCCGTCATTAGAATATCGACGCAGTGGCTGGGTTCTGTCTCGTTGCCAGTTAGTGAGTGATTGGGTTAAAGGACTAAAGGAACAGTGCCTTCATCGTGCTTTCTTCTCATTTAGTTACCGAAACATCGAACACGTCTTAAACATTTTCTAAATCGTGTCTAAATAAGTAAATTTTTACCTGTGCTGAACTATGTGTGTTATAAATTCAAAACTCGTAGAAATTGAATCACATTTCAATCTTTTCCATTTTTTAAATTTCGCACAGATTCTCGTGGCATAACCGGAAAACAAATATTTATCTGTCACTTAAGTGTCTGCCGCAGCCGGGATCGCACCCGGAACTCCTCGCTCAGCAAGCGGGACCGATTGCGTCGTCATATTTAACCCAATAAAAACCCTTTCATACTCCAAAAGTATTGATTCCCTCGTCCGCCCTTCCAATAAATTTAGCCTTTTTCATCCCACTGAAATAATGGTCTTAAATTAACCATTATTGACCACTTCCTACCATACAGATAGCCAATTTACTTATCAACATTTCAAAAATAATGTAATTATAAAATTATCAAGCAATCTTATCGTGATCAATTGTACCTTCTTTTGTGATTTGTGAACGAATCGTTTTTGTATACATTATATGCACTTACATCCACAATTGAATATAATTATAAGCTGTAAACGATCTCAAATGCAGCACTGTAACAATTTTGTATAATAAAATTATACATTCAACGTATATATAGCATCTAACTATACTGATCTCTGAGGTGGTTGAAGCGTTCCGTGTTGAAAATATTATACGAGCAAAACCCATGCATTGACGTTAGTAAATTTCAATAGGTTCAAAAGATGCTGCGTTTGAAGGGACAGACTGGCATAGGTGTAGTAATTGATCCTGTTTTTCTTTGAAGCATCGGAGCGACGAGAGCGCACGGGCGCTGGATGGATTACCGCTAGATTCGGAAGCGCTTTGGTTATCGCCTATTGGGAGACATTCAGGCGTCATAACATTTTCCGATATTCAAGGTGACCTAGAACTGTTTCACACATACATGGGAACAATTAAGCGAAACATGCTCCATGGTATATAAAGAAATATAAGTTGCATCATTGGGTGCAGTTGTCGAAAAATCTAAAGTCCTCTTATTATTTTGATTGCGTTTAAGTGTTGCTTGACTCCTAAACAAACCTTGGTTTTTTTACATACAAGTTAACACATCATTTTTTATGCGGTATCTGTGCTGCCATATTAAATCTTTTTTATGAGCATTGTTCCAAATTTGAATCTTCAATTTGTTTTTAAAGTTTCAATCCGAGTTGGGCGCGTTCTAATGTACAGAAAATAGCTTATTGGTAAATTATTACAATAATTGCAACATTACAATCGTACACGGTCTGACACGCATTATATAATGGTTACGTAAAACACTTTTCCAAATGTCACGCAGTTATTAAATTAGGAAAATACGTGAATGACATTTCTACCCGTTGTTATTTGTTAGCACGACTTGACATAACTTTATTCAATAATGATCATCATCATCCATCCAATACTGTCCCGAAGTTTTATTTCTCTATGACTCATAACATCCACCTTACTACCCTTTGCCCGGTTTAATATTGTTGTAATCATAACAGTAAGGCATAACTAAAACACTTAATAACACTATATTCGATAATGAAATAATTGAATAAAATTGACAATCATCCTTTTATTGATTTACTATTAGGTATAAAAAAAATTATTATTCGAATGTTTTTTTTTTTAATAAAACGTGAATGTATCCATTTGATAGATAATGACAAGGTTATAATTAAATTTCCATAAATTATGAACGTTTAAAAAATGTTTGTTATGTAATTATTGAATTTTAGATATTAGATGTCAACGTGTTTCACGGGCTGTTCCGGCAGTTGATGTTTTGTGACACCTATCGGATCCTAACGTATATGAGCCCAATGAACGAGTCAATGAAGTTGAGCTGTCACAAGACTATTAACAGACGAAGTAACGATTATTTTAAAGATTTATAATTGTATAAAAAGTTTATTATTATGGTGAGTGGGTGCGCGCACGCAAAGGTTTATAAATGAATTCCAGAATTTAGTTCAATACCTTATGTTCTGACTGTAACGTCAGATTGAAATGGAACTTGGACATTCGAAAGTGCTTTTATCTACCTAGATTTCCTGCAAGTTGATATCGATTGTTGAACTTATGCGTCATGATTGTTGCACGTGAAATATAATTGTTTTATCAATGTCTGCCATTTATTTCAACCGCTAATAATCTATCAGACTTACCACCTGATTATATATTGTCACTGCTTCTCGTGAATGTCCATAACACCAAAATCACCGACGCGCTGCCGGCCAAAATGAAGAAATGGTATTTTTTTTTATACTATTACTACTAATTTTAACAAAACGACGGATATAAAATTCGCAGTTCCCCATTTAAGTCGTAGACCTTATCCACATGTTTTATAAATCATTTTTTCATTAAAAATATGAGCGACTTCATCACCATTATTCTTACAAACAATTCATCTGTCATTATTTTCAGTCTATTATCAACAGTGTACCATTAAGATATATTTTATAAATAACCGAATACGAAACGAACAATCGATGATCCTAAGATCACAGACTATTGAATTGCATGGATTGCGTGACGATGTGGGTACTCTGTGCGTTACCCGTTACCATCTATACACTAAAGCATGTTCTGAAAAACTGCTTAATTTAATACCGACGGCTTATTTGCATTTGTAAAAGCCTGAAAATCAGGTTCCGTAAACACCATCTCAATCACCAATGGTACACCCAAGATACTAGGAAATTAGCACTTTAACAGACAAAACTATTACTTCCTTCTCGACATCTGACGTCGCACTGCAAGTTCTTTACCTGCCTGGCTAACTACCGTCTTTTCTAGCATCAACAGATAAATTTTATATATATTTCGCTTGGAGTGTCGAAGAGCCGGTACAGAAGCGGTTTTATTACTTTACATCTTGAATGACAACGCAAAGATGAACGCCCTGGTTTTGTCCACAGATATTGGCAGCTACTTTAATCAAGGGTCCCGTCTGCTAGTATGTCAACTGTTTAAAAATAAAAAAGCTACAGAACCGAACAACACATTCCGTACAGAGTAACAACAATTAAGTCATAAAAGTAAAAACAACCTAATTTAAATATGGAACAAACTGTGGATTACGTAACAGACAATAAAGAGCAGTTTCCGCGCGAACATCCGACATATTTACATCTTTTTCCTATTACAATGTTCACATAAAATTAGCTGCTTATGTTACTTTTAAGACTTTACTTTTTCAGTGTAAAACTGTGCACAGCTTAGAGAATAAAATAATTTATAAAGTAAGAAGATACCGGTATGTTTATATAAGATCAGGAAACATTTCCATAACCGCCGCAAGTCTGCTGAGATGGCATTAATGGGTTGTAGTAGGTTTTAATCGTTGACAGGTGGAGTGTGTAGTTACAATTAAAAAATAACAAAAAAACGACCAATCGCAAGTCGGACGTCGATTACCACATGAGGTTAATTTATATTTATCTGTTATCTTTATTGGCAGCCAAGATATTAATAGTTTAAAAGTCTATGTCACTTTTAAGTTGTCAAATTCAAATAATCCCCCCATAACCAAATATTAACATGTTCTAAAAAAATATGCAATAGGTATATCTTATTCCGATCAATTATCGTTGAAGATATTTTTAATTTTTTGTTCACTCAATGATTCAGAGGCGGTGACACGCCACTTTTTATGTCTTTAGAACCTAATTTAATGTTTGCCCATTTTATTCTAGCTCTAATAATTAGATATATACATATTCATGTGTTGCAATTATTACTGAGAAACCTAACTTTGTTTTCTATTAGAATATGCTAACTAACTTTAATCTCCTATTTCGGAACGACGTTTCTTAGTACACGTAGCACTTCAGACATTTGGAGAATGCAAACTGAGACGAAAAATACTTCGAAGGTCACATTTACCATTACAACATGTACAGCCATGTATGTGGTACATTCAGCCTCTAGTTGGAGTGTAGGTAGTATATATGTATGTATACATACGCGCAAATCATTCTATCATAAACTCTCTACACCATTTTGTAACTTTTGTTATTGTTACTGATAAAGAATGAATTGTGAATTGTGAGGATAGTGATGATGAAGTCAAATAGGCACCAGTGTTAAGTGACAGTACGTCAATGGTTTATTTTTAACTTCAATTTTGGTATCGGCTTTTATTAGCGTCGATAAAAAGTTGCACAAACATACATATACTGCGTTTATTGTTAATGCCGCCATCGCTGGTCTGCTTAGCCCAAAGCCGACCGATGGAGAATTCGTTTAAATGTTGAACCAGTCAGCATAAGCACTGCCCACTGATCCATCAACTAATTCACGCTGCTCGCAATCCGAAATACCTACAAACCACCCCGATTACAAACAAAGACTCCAAATCCTTCACGTTGTAGCTCGAATACCTAAACAATTTGTTAGGCTGAAAAGCTAATATGGTTTCAGAGTACCTTGAAGAATTACTGGTACGTGTAAGATTTAAACCCTGGTCTTTCGAACGGAGATCAACTATCGAGCCGCTAAGCTGTAATTGCTCCTGAAATGTAACATTAACAGAGGTAGACTTTTTACCCTCAGCGTCTAAACTGTGACATCGAAAGGACTTTGCTAGTGGCTTTCGGCTCGGTCCAGTTTAAAGACTAATCTAAAAGCTTAGCTAAGAAATTAAAAGCGCTACCTGTCAAAGCTTTACTAGATAGTAGTCGAGCAGTATGTAGTAACTTGTAAAATTAATATATACATATTTTTTCCCTTTAAATAACGATAATAATTTACGGTCACGTACGTATACATCAGCATTGTTTAATTACAAAGTGTTATGTATTATTATGTAAAAGGAATTTATTGATTATAGACTACTGACGTAACCGTTTATGAGGGAATTATGAGTTGTAATGAATGATTGAATTAAGAAAGAATGAACGAAAAACGACGGCGACTCTAAAACAAAAATGTATTTGATAAATAAATTTGTCCAGGAACCGAATCCGAAAACCTTCACTCGATAGCTGGGTCGCAACCAACGAAGCCGCACAGCATATACAACTAGAGACGTACCTGTTCTCTTAAATTATAACTTTACCTCGAAAACAAGTGATAACAAACTTATAATATAATTTGAAAGGTGCTGACTTCCGTCAGATTTTTATTTTTATGTTAATAGCCGACAAACGAGCAGACGAGCCACCTGATGGTAAGTGGTCACCGTCGCCCATGGACATCAGTAACACCAACGGCATCGCTCATGCGTTGTCGGCCCAGAAAGAAGAAGAAAGAAAGTACTGGCCGTCAAGCCCCCAGCCGGAACACGACGAGTCCGACGAGTCACGACGAGTGTTGTAGCTAGCCAAGCAGGCTTTACGGAATGACAATAATACCAGTAATAATATTAATGGAATAATAATAATATTGATAATATATAATCCTTACGCGAAGCAGACCGGCTTCTGTCGCCTCTTACGACACCCTGTTCTACCAGCACGGGATTGGGGGGAGTGTTCTAGGCTGCCCCAATACGGCACACGTTTGTTAATTTAACTCCAGTATTACGTCGACAAAGTAGGTCGTGTGTGAACGTACATATATTGTATAAGACAAAACTTTGTGTAAACGTATCCTAATATATACTAATCTGTCTTACAAGATGTACAAACAACTTCGTGTTGATATTACGCAAGGGTACAACGAAATGCATGTAGCGAACGCCCTGTCGCATTGCATTGGAATATGGTGCTTGTTGCAACATGATTTTTCATCACTCATGAGCTGGAAGTATGTCGTATTAGCACTGAATGAATGTAAATTCAATTTTAATGCCCTAGGGGTGGAAGTATATTTGAATGGCAACATGTGTCCGTTGATTAGTGATCAGTTACAGACAAGAAACAGCAAGCATGATGCGACAAGATTGGCATGCAATGGTGTTTAACATCAAGGAGCAGAAACAGCGAAGGAGATTATTCAACAAACCTTTTAAGTTAATAGTTACGAATATATTAATAACAGAAAAAAAACTAAACGACAATAACTGCGGCATTATATTCCATGAGTCTTGAGTATTAATATACATATATACATCAACAGAAAAAATATTTTGTTTTAGCTGACATATTTTTTTATTGCCCCGAATTCCTAAATAAACAGCGTGTTCAAGTTGACTATGGTGAAAGAGATAAAAAATATTAAACAGCCAATTCAACAGTCACCGGTGTGTTCACAAGAGAACCGAAGCCTTCCCGGATATGCCGGACGACTACCGGGCCGAGATATCGGTAACCCAAACACCTTCTCTGAAAAATATATAGTTTCTATTCTTCTTCCGTTCTAAAAAAGGTAGGAGAGCGATAAGTGACTGATTATTAATCTATTATATAGAAAATACGTCTCGGAAAATATTATGAAAAATGTTACAGACACTCGTAAAACAGTTCACAACTCCGCTAGCATATCGATTGTAACGAAATTCGATAAACGGACTTCAAAAAAGTAATCCGCCATCTTGGATGGGAGGCGACCACTTTACGTATGTTTTTCATTATTAAGTTATATACATAAACATGATATACTAACCTAATAAACGAACACTCATCTCATCATCGCATCACCAAAACATAAATGTAAATGTGTGTGAAAACGGCATTGTGTGAGTGACTTTTGGTGATGTCACATTCACACACGTGCATTGTCGAAATGATTGTCGACTGTTCCATCACTGGCTTTTTGGTATTTTTAATTCGTTCCCTTAATTAATTATTCCGTGTTAAATTAAATAATACCATGCTATATCTAGTAACTTGTCTTTACTTCGCTTCAGTAATCTTAACCTCATTGGACGAAATTCTTTATATTAACATATCTTTTATATTTGTTAACTTATTGAATTAAAACAAAATGTGATTAAAAGGTACCACAGAAAACAACAATAATAAAACCTATTGGTTTTAATTCATTGTTTGATGTAAATTGATATAATTTATTGCTCTCGGAAATAAACCAACCAACAAATTCTGTAGCGGTATTCTATAATCCTTTATTAAGAAGATGTCGGTGATTTCATTGAACGAAATAGTTGCTCTTAAAGTGTCTACTGCAAACTTTGTGAGGAACACAACCTATCTGGTTCAAGATTCGAACCCATTTTTATTTTTACTGCATTTACAGGAAACCTAGAAGCAGTAAAATTAGTAAATAAATATGATATCACATTCGCTGGTCATTGTCATATCATAATAATAACAGAAATAAAATCGCAAAATTTTATCAGTCTAAGGTACTAATGCTATTCAAGAGCTAAAGATACACTTATATAACAGTCTAATCTACTTTCTGTCCAATGTGGTAAAATGTTGTAAAAAGCTATGACGGAAACCAAAAAGTCAAAATATGAACAAATGTAGGTATAACAAAAAATATTTATTTATACCTATTTAAAAATTATCCACTTATCGATAGATTTTGTGCAAGCCCTATACAAAACTGTGTCATTTTCACGTACACCATATCTTTTTATTTTACACATAATTATGAAAAATAAATTATTATTCATAAAATGGAGTATTTACTGCATGATGTTAATCTTAATTTATATAATTTTAAGATCAACTTCTTTGAAAATAACCATCGTGAAAGTGATATTCCACTATCAGTACTTACCTGTAGAATGTCTTGTTGTTTGGTTTATTGTTATAATTAAGTATGCAGTCTAACAGAGAATACGACATCCTCGCGTTTACTGCTTGTTGCCCGATAAAATACAGTAAGATTGATAAGAAATTATTAAAATAAATCAAATAGCAATTTTTTGACAGGAGACTAATGAAGAGTAAATAGTTTGAAAACAGTCCTACGGCCAATTCTTTTGCGTCTCTTTCTCACAAGTAGGTTCTTCCGTAAAGCTTCACATCTCACTCGCACACTGTGTTCCTCTATTACGCTAGTATATTAGGTTTATGGTTATCTCGCACTTCCGTTTCTGCTCCCGTAGCAGACGGACCCCTCCGACATACTCTCGAGTAAGTCATCTCATTTTTCGACTGCATTTCTGTGTCGTCGATACCGCATCGACCGCGACTTATTTGTTGCCTTTTAGTGTTATTTTGTGTTGGCATCAACTAAGTATCCGTTTCGCGTTTGAGTTGGTGGATACCTAACGGTGACAACGAAACCAGCTAGCGTTGACCCGGTGCGCTTTTCAGTCCTCTCGGACTGAGAGAAACCGGAGACCCGATCCCACTGCACTGGGCCTTCCCAGGGTGACGGTTAGTGGCTATTTCCGCTAGGGATAGTCACTGTTTTCGTAGTCTCGCTCATTCCATCTTTGTTTTTAGATTCCGTTGTTCGTTCTCGAGTCTCTCCCTGCCGCGGCAGGGAGGATTGTTAGGAGGATGAATCCATCCGAACTAGGGTTCCTACGTCGCATCCTCGAAGCTTTGTCCCCGTTTATGAAAACGCCGCTAGACGAGGAAGCGGTAATCCAAGCCCTCGCTACGACCAAACCACAGACTGACTCACCCGCGTCCCCTGACGCCTCACCGGCCCACGACGTCGAATTCTCCGACGCCCATTCAATCTCGTCGCGTAAGCGTCCGATCGAGTCCGATGGCTCGCTAGGCTTATCCGACGACGGTACCGTAACGCCGTCGCAGTCCGACGACCAGGCCTTCCAGCCGGTCGAGTCCAAGCGCACGAAGCGCCTAACCAAACGCGCCGCGAAGGCGTCCGCAGAGGGTAAACCTTCCCTTCCCTCCCAACCAGTCCCGCTCATGTCCATCGAGACCAGCGCCCCGTCATCCTCATCCAAACAATTCCCTCCTCTCAAACCTGCATCCCGTTGCTCACCCGTTCCTCCCAAAGTTAAGGCCCCGCCACCGGTATTTGTCCGGGACAAGTCTATGTGGCTCAAAGTCACCCAGCTGTGCGCCGACAGCAAAGTTTTTTACACTCACGCCCAAGTAGTGGGCCAAACAGTCAAAGTGACTTCCCCAAGTACTGAGGTTTTCCGTGCCCTTACGAGGCTTCTCACCTTAAATAAAATCCCATACCACACCTACGCTCTTCCGGAAGAGCGCAAGGTGCGAGCCGTTCTACGCGGAGTCCCATTCGAGCTTCCTAATGAAGCTATCCTTAGCGATTTAGTCGCCCAAGGTCATCCCGTGGAAGCTGTGCACAAAATGTACAGCAACACGGGTAGACAGTATCCACTGGCTCTTGCCATTTTGTCCAACACGCCCGAGTCCCGGAACATCTTCCGGGCCGACTTGACCATCTGTGGTCTCTCTTTCATTAAAGTCGAGCCCCCGCATAGACGCGGTTTCCCCGGTCAATGCCATCGCTGCCAGCTGTACGGCCACGCAGCGGCGAACTGCTCCGCCAACCCCAGGTGCGTTAAGTGCCTGGAGCCCCTCAGCACCAAAGAGTGCTCGCGCACATGCGACTCAGAATCGCATCCGGCCTGCGTTCTCTGCGGCCAAGCCGGCCACCCGGCCAACTACCGCGGCTGCCCTAGGGCTCCCCGACCTATCCCATTCAGGACTGCCGCTTGGAAGTCCTGGAGAAACACCCATTCTGGCCCTCCGCCGAACACCGACGCGAACTTCCCTCCTCTGAGGACGCCTGTCGCACCGCCTAGACCCGAGCATTTTAACTCATGGAGACGTTCAGACAAGACCACGACACCTGTAGCTGCTCCCCGACCCGCCCCGGCCGCCCCGCACGACCCGAAACAGGCCGAACCGCGCGTTAGCAACACCGCGCAAACAGAGGGCAAGTCGTCCCTAGCCGACGACATGAAGCTCGTCTACGACGTCATCCGTAACGTCGACATCTCTGAGATCTCCGTCCTGGCTCGCAAGATACGGGCGGCAACAACACCACAGCAGCGCCTTCTAGCGCTCGCTGAGCACAGCCATTTATTAACATCGTTATAATGACTCAAGCACTTAGTGCGCCTTCCTGTTACTCCGGTCGTACCAAACCTAAGGGCATCTCGCTCATCTCTTTCAACACTCGCGGCCTCCGCAACAACCTCCCTGAATTAAAGGAATTCGTTCGCAACAACGCCACAGACTTACTATTAGTTCAAGAAACATTCTTAAAACCCGCCCACACCAAGGGCCTATCAATTCCCGCGTACAATCTTATACGTAGCGACAGACTAGACAGAACCGACAGACGCTCCGGCGGCACCTTAAGCCGCGCAAGCGGTGGCACCGCCATTTACTTTAGAAAGTCGCTCCACTGCTCCCATATTGAGACTCCGACACTCACGAACTTAGAAGCCACTGTTTGCAAGCTAGGTATGACTGGGCATCCGTCCCTGATCATAGCCTCGGTTTATAATCCGTCGGGAACCCCGCTTTTAAACTCAGACTTAGAGGCCCGTCTCTCACTAGGAGACTCGGTTATCTTATTCGGAGATCTTAACTCCAAACACTCGGACTGGAAGTGCCAATCGACAAACTTAGACAATATCATCAATCTCGCGTTAGTTAAAGGAGTCGCGCTCAACTTAAGAGCGATCGAAACGCTCCACGACCTAGGTTCTGACCACCGGCCGGTCTCGCTCAAATTCGGGCCTTATGCCACCGATCCAACCACTTCCTCTAAAACCTTCACCAATTGGGAAAGATATAAAAAATCGCTAGTATCAGGTCTCGATGCCGGCGGCTCACCACTGGCTACCATCAACTCAGAGTACTTCGTCAATACGGAAAAGATTGACTCAGCGGTCAACTCCCTAACACACTTAGTCCAAACATCTCTCCGAAACAACGAGCGCGTAGTCGAGGTGTCAAACCGAAAACTACCACTCGAAGTTAGGAATCTTATTCAGGCCAAGAATGCGGCCCTTAGAAGGGCCGCACTCTACCCCACTCCAACGCACAGGAGGCGTGCAAACGCTCTCCAGCGACGTGTTCGCTCTCGACTATCCGAAATGAGGAACTCCAATTGGGACTCCCTCATGGAGGGAATCAAACCCTCCCATCAGGCGTTCTATAAGGTGGCGAAAGCCCTCCGCGTAGGCGCCCAACCTCTCACCCCGCCTTTATCACGCCCCGATGGCAGTATCGCCTTCGAAGACGTCGATAAAGCCGAATGTTTCGCTGACAGCATTGCTTCTCAATGCACACCCAGCTCGCAACCATGCGCTCCTTCACATATAGATTCAGTAGAGGATGAGGCCCGTAAAAAGAACTCACTCCCAGTCACCGCTGAGCCCATCGTCGTTTCCGTTGACGAAGTCCAAGACATCATCCGGGGTCTTAAACCCCGCAAAGCACCAGGAGCCGACGGCATCTCTAACGTCGCGCTTAAACACTTCCCCGAGCAGGTTCTCTCTTTTAGTACTCATTTTTAATGCCTGCTTGCATCACTGCTTCTTTCCAACCGCTTGGAAGGAAGCAATAGTTATAGGTATTCCTAAACCCGGGAAACCGTTAAACTGACCGTCTAACCACCGCCCCATCAGTCTCCTCAAGGCTATGGGGAAAGTATTCGAACGCGTCATACAGACTAGACTGAAGAACCTTCTCTTTCCAGTAGGCGGTCAACCCTTAATAATCCCTCATCAGTTCGGTTTCCGTGCCAAACATTCGTGCCCTCAGCAAATCCACCGTATAGTGGAATATATCCTAAGCGGTTTTTATCCCAAACGGAAACGTACAGTCGCGGTTTTCTTCGACGTTGCCAAAGCTTTCGACAAAGTTTGGCACGAAGGACTCCTTCTCAAACTTCATTACCTAGGTTTGCCTGATCGCGTTGTTCGATTGATCGCTTCCTACCTTCAAAACCGTTCCTTTCGTTTTAGACACGAAGATGTACTCTCTGCCCCACGCCCGCTAGCGGCTGGGGTACCACAGGGCTCGGTATTAGCTCCATTTCTATTCTTAACGTACGTCAACGACATTCCCATTCCGAAAAACGGCGTACAACTATCGTTATTCGCAGACGACACCGCCCTATATTATCAATCACGGGTAATAACTCATGTCCTCTCCAAACTCCAACACTCAGTAGACGAGTTAGGGAAATGGTTCACCAAATGGCGAATCGAAGTCAACGCAGACAAAAGCACCGCGGTATACTTTCATTTCAAACCCAGACGCAGACATGACGAACCTAACATCCGGCTGCTAGGCGCCCCTGTCCCGTGGAAAACCACAACCAAATACTTAGGAGTAACACTCGACTCCGGACTAACATTCAGACCGCATATACGCAAAGTCACCAACTCCGCCAGATATTATATGGGCCGACTCAACAATCTGTTGGGAAGGCGTAGTAAGATGTCCCTCAGAAACAAGCGAACGCTCTATAAGGTTTGCATACGGCCGGTGATGTCATACGCCGCCCCTGTTTTCGCACACGCCGATCCCAAAATCCTTCATCCCATCCAAGTTGTCCAGAACATTTTTTGCAAGAGAGCAACCAACGCCCACTGGTGCGTGAGGAACGCCGACCTGCACTTCGATCTCCAGCTTCCGACAATTCAAAAATCCTTTAAAGATTATTGCACAACATTTTTTAAATCCTCAGAGGAACATACTAATCCACTCATCAGACAGGCAGCGGACTACACCGCCCCTAGTCTTACAGGCCGCCAAATCAGGCGGCCAAGGAACGCTCTCACCAATCCCCCCGACAAGTTATCTTCTGACTTGGACCGCCGTCTGGCGGCCATAATCAAGAATTCAAACAATATCAGTTAGTAGGGTCCTTAAGACGCCACATAGTCTCACCATTCGACAACACCTTCAGTGTTAACAACAAGCGTATGCTCCCTCGGGAGTGCCGCTAGCACCCTATCCTTCTCTAAGGATGGGTCGCATCCGATGAAGGCTTAGAGGCCACAAGGCCAAAGCCAACTCGGGTGGTGTTTAGTGGGTAGGCCTTCGGGAGTCCCACATAACCAGCGCAGCCGGCTGCGCTGGTATGCTAGGAGCATTCACCACCCCCCTCCCGCGCTTTTCCGGAGGGTAGCCCATTTACCATCTTCTGGGCGCAAAAAAAAAAAAGGTTATCTCGTATATCACAATGAATAAAAGCTACTGCAATTTTAGACCAATTCAAGGTAATACCTGCGATATAATTTTATAAGTTGCAGAGCTGAACTTAAGTATTCAACAGGTGAAGTTAAATAAAAGTGTTTCATAAGCAAAGAAAACGGCTAGGCGTTCTTATTAGAAAGGCATATTCTATAAAAAGATATCTAGTAATTAAGTAATGAGTGGTAGTTGTAAGGAAACCATTGAACTCAGAGTCAAAATTGGGACGCGTAGCCGAAATCATTGATAATTGTTTTTTCTGCGCGAAATGCAACTTTATGAAACTCTATGAAACGATTCCTTCAAAAAAAACAGGTTAAGTCCGAATCGACCGCTTGTGTAAGGTTCTGCGGACGGAGAGAGACAGACATCGTTTGATCCTATGAGGGTTCCATTTTTACATTTAACTACGGAATCCAAATATTTAACTGAATGTAGATATTTATAAACGTTAGGAAGAGAAAATTAAAATATATTATTATGTACATATACAGTTACATGAGTATATTTGACACGTAAACTAATTTTGACGCCACCGTGCCCTCTGAAGCATGGAAACGTCCACACGCTCAACTAGAGCACTTAATTATGCATGCGACACGAAAACTGGTGAAAAAGTAAATTAGTTACAAAGAGTGGTCTCATTAACTCCCGATGTATTGTGTTACGTTAACTTATGTAACAATACATAATCGTCTAGACGGGTTCACAAAAGGCATCATCATCTATCTAATGGGGCGTCAGGTATACACAGTGTGACGTCACTGAGTTCCATATATCCTTCAGCATCTGCATGATATACACACTATGGTAAATCTTTACCAACAAAACAAAAGGGAAAATTGTCCTTAGTTTGTAATGTTGTAGCGTGTTACGGTGGTGTCACTCTGTCTCCCTCTCACAAAATAAACACTGCTATCTGTATTAATGATAAAAAAACACCCACAGGGCCGAATTCATACATTAAACATTTTTAATCTATGACATATTAACCATAAATTACGTCACTAGGTTCTAGAACTCAACCTATCTCTTGGATGTTGCAAAAAAAACTATGAAAGTATAGAAGCGATCCATCGGCGAATTGCAATCAAGTTACCATTTTAAAAATGTCGGAAGCTATTTTGTCTCAGATCGAAGTCACGATAGCGAGACGGCCACCAGGAATAAAATTACCTCTTGTTAGCACAATAACTGCTGAATGCTGATTCTAACGATGGTATCTGTGAATTGTATTGTTCTTATGGCTATTGATTTAGGGCAAAATTGCATGCATACGGACAATATAAATCATCACATAGATTTTACTTTAAAATAACTCACTGAAGTTTAATTTCTAATGATAACTGTTTGTGTAGAAGCGAAATTCGCCTTAACATGAATTAAAATTTATATTATATATGCCTCTGTGAATTCATAATATCTGCTGACTTAAATGTTTATTCTACTAATCTAATTTAAGTCTACTAATCTAATAATATTAATACTAATAATCAATATATATCTGTATAAAAGCATTTCATGAACTTCTGCAATTATTCTTAAGCAATTATCAATAGGGAGAATTATAGTAAATATGATAAATTAAAAAACGCTTAATAAAAACGAGCGAAAGTGGTTTCCGGTGCAGTTTCTCCTTGCCGTTTGCTAAAGTGAAGCCATGTTGGTTAGTTCTTAATAAACAAAGAGTGTTTCTATACAATCAAATCAATACGACCAATACACAAATGTACTCTGTGATAAGAGTCGTATCATACGACCCATATCTGCTTTTATAAATCCACAAGTGTCAAAAAACTCGCCACAGAGTAATTTGTCTTAATTAGTTAACAAAAAACATCGAGAACTCCATAATAGTAGTACTTCACAGACTATAAAATGTTAGTTAAACTAATCACCATTCCACAATAACTAAAGTAATTTACTCAAAAGTTAGAAGACATTTTTTTTTAATTCAAGTGATTGACAACTTAAATCAGTTGGTACTTTATTAGACAACCTCAAAATCAGATCTCATATATCAGCTGATCTAGTTTAACTCTATACTTGAACCACTGTCCTAGCAAGTGTTATAAATTAAGGCAATTATGTTATATGTAGATACAAGACCAAATATTTTTATTAATGTCGGTGCCACTAAACATATTTATTTTTTATACTTTTATATTTCCGTGTCGTGTGGATATCTGTCCTTAGGAAATACGCAATCGTATTAAGATCGGATGAGTCGATTGAAATCTCCCAGATTTAGGTAGCTGTGCATAGAAAGCTTTCACCTCCGCGTGGCTGTACCGTTAGTTTACCTATATTAATTTTTAAACGTGTACACAGGCATCCCGTACTAGGATTTCCTGTGTCGTGGATGCACATACATACATACATAAATATAAGTTCCGAGTTTGAATCGGTAGAAATGAAGCCAGACATAATGACTACTAGTGTTTATTAGTGCACCCGTTTTTAACGGATATAGTAAATTACGTTAACCCGGAAGTCAAATCATATTAAATATATGGTACTGGAACTTCACACTAAATTAAACTGTGAAGATGTTTGATGTTAGACATTGAGATTATTAAAGAAACAATGTTATATAAAATATAAAACTCTAACATAAATAACATACAACAAAAACAACAAAATACATCCAAAACCTGATATATTTTTTATCTGTTATAGAATTATAACCTAAATGGTGTAGAATTATTTTCGGCAGGCACTGTCTAAGTTTTATGTTTAATGTTAATAGCCGACAAAGGAGCAGACGAGCTACCTGATGGTAAGTGGTCACCGTCGCCCATGGACATCAGCAAGGCCAAATGTATCACTGATGCATTTTCGGCCTGAAAATGAGAAGAAGGTAAGAAAAAACTGGCTCTCAAGCTCTCAGCCGGAACACGTCAAGTCGTTTGCCGGCTGACTCAAGCAGGAGGGTGGTAGCTAGCCAGGCAGGCTTCAAAGAACGATAATAATACCAGTAATAATATTAATGATTTAATAATTATACTGATAATATAATCCTTACGCGAAGCAGGCTGGCTTCTGTCGCCTCTTACGACACCCAGCATGGGATTGGGGGGAGTATTCTAGGTCGCCCCAATACGGCCATACTAGTAAGTACTTTGTATTCAATAGTAAATTAAGATAACAACACCAAAAGACTTATTAAAGTAAACAATGTATAAAAAAAGATTTATACGCTTTATATTAGCTTAACTTGTATCTATCTATGTATGTATGTACGAATGTAACGGAATCTTTGAATTACATTTTCATCAATTTCAAAATGTCCAAATCGTTTAAAATTTTGCACACATATAGATAACCAATGACAATACAATAATTTCATAACTAAAGTATGATTTTCTCATTAATCCATCACAAAAAACAAATTGTCGTCATAAGTTATAGGTTATATGACGGCTGATACGTGACACAATGTAAACATTGTCGGGTATAGTAATAACTTTTCTGTGAAGAACATTGTTTTCACACGCTTTATATTAGCTTGACTTATATATATATATATTATAGATCATGCAGATATTTACATAGGATCACGTCTCTGTGCTGCTGGACAGGCGTATGTAGCTATCAGCCGTGAGAAAATATTAGATGGTCTACAAATAGAAGAGCTCAGTTGCTCCAAGTTAATAGGGAGAATCCTATGTAATGGTGACGGGTTCGATGAAATGATGAGATTACGAAAACGTATATAAATTGAATCAGAATTCTTTATCACTTAAAAATGTAAGTTTCAAATGTCCTTATACTATTTAACTTCAATTTAATTTTAAGACTAAAAAATAAGATATAGTTAAAAATAAAACTGAAAACACGCTCGTACGCTCGCTACGTAGAAATATGAACTAAAAAATAAAAACTAAATTACAGTTAAAAAAAAATAAAGAAATAATGTCGTAGCGAATGAACTAAAAAATTGAATTTTTTTTTTAATATACAGTTTGTGATCAAGAGAAAGAGAGAGGGGGAATTCCTTTAATTCTGTATACTATAATTTTTTTAACATATTCAAAATAAGATAAAATAACTTAACAGAAAAGTTACCTTTAACATAAAAAAGCGTGAGGTACTTTCAACAACTGGTATCCAGAACCTCTGGAAAAAAGGTTTAAAAACGGTTTAGAGAAATAAATATATCCAACCTGAAGTCTCTATATTGAAAACTATAGTATATTTAATATTTTTATTTACAAAAAAATATATAATACCTAATAAATTAATGCGATTGAAAATTGACAACCAGTTCAGCATACAACGCAATTTTTAACGCTTAGTGGCACATTATTCGAGAAACCAATAAGTGGGGAATAAGGAACTCTGTACAGAGAGGGTAGAGTGGATAAGGATATGTATACACCTATGTACATACTTACCTATGTATTATTCTTCACCTATTATTTTAATAAGAATATTAAATTTGGAAGGTGAAGAAAAGCGAAAAATTATCATAAAAATTTAATAAAAAAAATGAAATAAACATATTATCTTTAAAAAGTCATGAATAAGAAATAAAAATAGCAAAATAATAAATAACAAGTAATAACAAATAAATAAAAAATTGTTTCCGCCCGGGATCGAACCGGGGGCCTTCTGCGTGTTAGGCAGATGTGATAACCGCTACACCACGGAAACTATTGATCGATAATTAAAAATTTAAGATTATATCTATGTTAATCATAAATGAATAAATTAACACACTCTACAATATAATTAAAATCATTTTAATAAATTAACTACAGTAATAGTATAACTTACTAAAACTAACAAATTTGTTTATAAAATTTATTATTTCCTATAAATATTAAAAATAACGGAAATAACGTAACTTGAAAATTTTTCAACTAAAAGGAAAATAAATAAAACTATAAATTAAAAAATAAAAGCTGTAATTTATTGTGTTATTTTAAATAAAAGCTAAGTGAATCAAAGTAATTCGATCGTGGATGATAAAATTTAAAATATAACTATGTAGATGAAACCTTTGCATTGAGTGAAAGCCACCATCATATAAGGTTAAAATATCATAAAAGGTTAAAAATAAGCATACAGCTATTTTCTTATTTTATAAAATTTTTCGAATATAATATAATGTTTAACATTTTCGAAATGGCCTTGAGTGTATTGGCTGTGAAGAACGATTAACATTAACGGGTTCATCTATTTGTCTCCTAGCAGTAACTAAGAAATAATTACTAAATTGTAATAAGATATTATTGCATGTAAACATATATTTATTTACTTATAGACTTATAATATACAGATATATCGCTGCTCTTAAAAGTTGAAGCTAAGCATTTTATTCGTAAGAAATTAACACCAATATAATGCTTAAATACCAAACAGCTACTTCCCAATGTAATATTCATCTGTCGCTCCATCTCAACCAAATCACACACAGCCACAGATTCTAAAACCTACTTGACGAAAAAAAATTCTACAGTAATTCTTAACTGCGAGCGTAATACAATTATTTGAGTAATTTAACAATAAAAATCCCTCGTAACTATTTTTTATTACATAATTTTACAATAATCTTCTGTGTCGAAGATTAGATTTTAGTTAGCTAAGAAGCATTAAGACAACCTTATCAAACAGAGACTACAGATCATGTACATCTAACCAGGATGTCATGCCCTATCCCAAATCTATTACTGCAACAGTATTCTGCATTAGAATGCCTGTTTACTGTGTAGCCGCCACATATCTCTAACCATTTGATAATCAAAGATCACAGGCAGTGAGATAGGATTGTTACTTTAAATAATACGTCATTTTTAACAATGTTCGATCCTTGCCAATGCTACGTAGCTATGCTTAGTATCCATATCGTAGTATCCAACAGGCCCCGCATCACAGTCTGCACAACTCAAGTACTTATAATTAGCTACGGTGTGCGTGAAGCCAATGTTTTCAAAAGTATACATGTTTTCTACATGATAAAAGTCTTTGAGAGTCTCATTCTGTATCTCGCCTTCTTTTCTAGTGTCTTGTTGCATGAGAGGTAGCTCTTTCTGAAATAAACATATCTATATTAGAAAGAAAAATGTCTTTTGTTAATAGGTTTTTACGGAATGGAGCCTAATTTATCTTTTACATACTTATGCAAGTTTATGTCATATAACGATAATATTGTATGGAAATTTAGAATTGCAAAAATATCCTGAATTCGGCTTATGTTTAAATATCTGGAATTGCATAAAGTACATCTAGTAAGTTTCAGGTTATGTAAAATATTTGGAATTGCATGAATTGATGTAAAATTATGAATGCGAGTTGTATACTTACTTCTTGTGAAATATATTTTCCAGATTTTTTATCCAAAATTTTGGATCCACAGAATTTACATTTAACAATAAGCTTATTAGTACCATCTTCAACGAACTGTTTCTCCATATCTTCCTTTATGGAATTTTCGTGTTCTGCTTCAGCCATTACAGATTAACGTCTATATTATTAACTTAGCAGTGCACTCTGCAAGTGAGATGAAAGTTCATTTAGATGATAATTAAATGCAAAAATCAACCGGCTAACACTTTTTGAAAATTATGCATTGTTTGCATTTACGAAGATAGACACTATACATACTAAAATAGCTTTGTTTTGAATATATCACAGATTGTAGGAATATATCAGTTATTAGACAGATTAATATATTTTACTGCTTTTACACTTATTTTAAAATATCTTTTTATATTCAAGTTCTGTCAAACACATACCAGAAATATGTTATTCGCAATATTTTTTTCTTCATTAAATTTTGTCTCTACGTGTTTTGTGAATGTCAAGTGTGTTAATATTACTCTGTATTTATCAACTAGTAAAAGAAATTATAGATTTAGTGTGATTGTAATATCGGTTAAACAACTTGGATGTTCCAACTTCTATAGCATGTATAAAAATTAGATTTTAGATTTTGCTTAAATAGTATAATATCTAAGGTCAAGATGACGAAGTCTTGCTCACTTCCCTTAAGATAACTGATACAGACAGTTTGGACAGTATTATGGAATTTATCTCTAAAATATGAAACTCTGTTCGTTTCTTTTAAAGTTACACGTATATTTATTATTATATTTTTTTATATTTTATAAATAATTGATCAAATTCACAACAGATAGGTAAGAGGTACAGTACCTATAGAAAAAAATCAGGCTAAAATTTTTGTCTAAATATTATGTATATGAATAATAGAGTCGTAATGTTACCGAATCAACATTAAAAAAAAATGAAAATTTTAAACGTGATTTTTTTTACTTTTGGAAATAGTGCCAACAACTATATTTTGAGATTAGAACAATATTGTCTTGTTAACCAAAACCGTTGCAAAGAAAGATATTAAATTTAAATGTATTTCAAGTTGCAATAAAGACTTTAATGCTTATTTTAATGAGGTTCACAAATCGAATTGTGTCCAAAGAGTGCAACTTTAAATGTAAACTTTATTAGTAAAATTATCACTGTGGTACTATTGGGTATTCACAATTATTTAATTGGGGCATTTTTGTCACTTTACTATATTCATGAAATCTTAGAATACAAAAATTGTTGCTTATGAGCAAGCTTTATACTTAATATAATACAATTATAAAATATACACGTAATGTACATTTTATAATGTAATTGTAAGTTATTATAATAGCAGCGACATCTATGGCTGCTGCCAATATTCTTTATAGCCGGTCGTACTTTTTATTGTGCTATGGCAGGCAACACCTTAGTTAGTTTCTCGTTTTGCCACCAAAACTAAGAATAATAGTAAATTAATATAACTCTCACGCAGTGATTCGCGCAAAAAAGTTCCCGCGCTTCATAGTTTTGATCTTTATTATTTTCATTAATAATTGTTATATGCTTGGGATTGTGTTGAACATAAAACATCGAAATAATCAACTTAGTTCATTTGTCTCCTGGCCTTAAAAAGTACATTATCCATATCTTTTTTTTAATATAAAATTATTAAAAATATGAATAACAATGTAGAAGCTGTTAACGTATTTTATCAACAAACTACAGCGTATATGTATCAGACTCATATCCAAGTATATGTTTTCATTATTACACTTTTGTTACAATGATGTAGACTATTTTTCACTAGTAGGTAAATTGTTATTAGGCATTAATTAAGCGTGCAAAAAAATTTTTTTTTCTATTTATGTGAATACCCGACAAACGAGCAAATGAGCCACCTGTTGGTTTTTTGTTGATTGACTGATGATTTACGTCACGACGCGAACGCGTTCTTTAACAAGAAAAGGGAGAAAGAAGTTCTTCCTTCTAAAATATTATTTTACAGATGGCAACAATGAAATTGAGGTGTCATGGCGTATAATTAGTTACTCTGTGGCGTATTCAGTACTATATCTTATAGTCATTGCCTTTGGCGCGTTCTATGTCCACGCGTCAATGCGCGACGTGACGTGTTCACGTGTTATCTATAGTAATTGGTGTGTTAGTGTATTGAGAATTCTAAAACAACCAAAATACTCATAGGTAGTTAGGTGAAACTCATTGACTGTTTCTCAGTTAAATCTCTTTAAAGTTAAATCCACGCGATCTTACCAGATTTCCATCCCAGGTGATTGCTTAGTGATTTGTGGATGAAGTAAAAAAAGACGCCATCCGATGCATTTCACGGGATTGGACGCTCTAATATTTAGTGCTTAACAACCGATGTGACGCATCAGCCAGCATCAGAAAGGATCACTTTGCTACTAGAATTTAACTCCAATTACCCTAAGTTGTAATTTGTATTGTACCACTATCGATATATTTTATGAAAAATGACTGAAGAACAAATAATAAAACAGATAAAACTACATCCAGTGTTGTATAATGCGGGGTTAGCACAATACCGTGATCATGAAGCACGAAACATTGCGTGGGAAGACATCGCGCGTAAAATAAATTCAAACGGTGAGAAGTTTAATTTTATTATCAATGCTAAATAAGCTTTGTGATTTATTTCGTAATTAAAAATTCATTAATTTCGTAATTCTACTATTGGTATAAAATTAAATCAAAACAAATTCCGTGTTAAATACATTATTTCATATTGTTTGAAAGACAAAAAGCATTAGTGTCTAGAAAAATATATAAGTGATTCCACAACACTTACTATCTTAATTTCTAACCAGAGAAATAATTTTAACGCTTTAATTTTTTACTTTTTATATGTAAAATAATTTTATTTAGTTTAATCTGCAATCCAAATAAGAAATTAGCTAAACTGTAAGGAACTTCCTTACGCACATTTTTGAATTGAGCTGTTATTTAATAGCCCAGAATAATGAAGAATTCTTTTATAGTTAGTGAAAGTATATTCTTCCACATATTTTTTACTATTATAAACAATTTAATAAATGTTTCCAGTTGAAGATGTTAAGACAAAATGGGGCAAGTTAAGAAACAGTTATACAAATGCATTAAAGAGACGATACAAGAAGAATACTCAAGACTCAATGATAATAATGCCGTGGAAATTTCAAAAACAGATGGAATTTCTATTACCACACTTAAAATATAAAAACAAACCCACTAAACCAAATGTCTCTGTAGAAATAGATGATGGGATAAAGGATGAATCAATGTCATCATTTAATGATGAATACACACAATACGACAGACCTATATCTCCCGATTCCAGTCCTAAATATGTTTCTCCCATAGAAGATGATATCGGAAGCTTTACCCCGGTGAATAATCAACAAGGCAGGCATATGGATGGCTCTGTTTTAAAAGAATTTGTCAATGTGATGGACACATCGGATGAAAGCAAGTATAAAAGATCATTTGAGATGGATGAAAATGATTATTTCTTTTCATCGATGAGCAAAATTTTAAAAAAGCTTCCACAGGAAGATCAAGCCGATATTAAATTTGAATTACATAAGCTCATTTACGAAGCAGAAAAAAGACAGTTGAAGAAGAATGGTGCACGTTGAAGAGATTAAATTGACATCATATTTTTACTATGAGACTTTGTGATGGTTCACATCGGCATCAGAAAAGCTTGTTTTATAATAACTTACAGTTTCCACAAGGCAGAAACCTGTTGTCATACCAAATCATGGGTTTGGAGTCAAGAGTTCATGTGAGATGGAGAGTATGTACCGTACATTGTGAGGTATAGATTAAGTCAGCATAGGTGTGGCTATAATAGATTATCTATTGTCATAGTGGCCAATCAAAATTCCACCAACAACTACATAACATGAGGTGATCTAGGTCCTCAACAGCAGCAAAAAATTGGTGATCAATGTCATATTGAAACCGATTGGACAAGGTAATGACATCTGTTCCCTCTTAGAAGGAGTAACTTGGTTTTGTTCCACTCACTTTAACTCTGATGTTTGAAAGACAGTTAATGAGTCATTTTCATGTTTTCTTCTTGGTCAACAATGCATATGTGATTTGTTTGGTGTAACGGATATACATGTGCATCAATGAACCCTTCATACTGTGTATATGTATTAAAGATATATATGAATCATGTCTTTGTATCAGATTAAATACAATTTATTTATTTATAATTCTTATTCAATGCACACCACAAAAGGAAGTACAGATAAGCTTTTCAATGGTATGTACACTGACATATTTTGTATGATATTCAAGACCTTTTATATAATTATTATTTAAATTTCGCTTTATTCATCAATGAAAACTTCTCAATAAATCTATGGATTCTGAATAATATGTTTATTAAGTGTTATGTGTTATATGTGTATTATTGTAATAAGTTACAACAATTAAATTAATTTGATTGGGAATTCTTTCAGAATATCTTTCTTTCTTTCAGAAATCTTATCAGAATGAAAAAGTAAAGGGTTCTCCACCAGATTAGTCCATTGTGGATATGCAAATATATGTTATTAGTCTTTAGATATGTAGGTTTCCTCACAAGGTTTTCTTGAAAAAAAAATTATTAATTTATAACATGCATACAACTTCAAAATAAGTGTGGTGCTTGGTATGATACGGTTCTTTTCAGTACTTATTAATTCTATGGTTTCCGACCTGCAATTCTTTCAAACATCATTATCCATATTGAATAGTTATTAAAAAATATGTGATTTAACTTAAATTTAATGTTAGGCATAATTCATAGTTTAGGCTATAAAATACTTCAGTTTTAAGTTGCTGTTCATTTGCTTAATTGTTTTAATAATTTTGTTTATGAAATATATGTATTGTTTTAAGCTTTATTTTACTTAAATAAAGAAAGAAATAAAATTGTTACTTTACTTTTCTTTTATGATAAATAGTTATTAAGTGGATGTAATCGCCCTCATTTTAATTCACCTATAATTCACTACGATACAACCATCAACTCAGGATTTGCCTACGGTACTTTATGGTGATAATTATTTTAATAATACACAGTGTGTTAATTTTGTGAGTTAATGTTTATGCGGGTAATGTCATATTTGAAAAGTTCAGTTATAACGGGTGACATTAGGCTATATATAATTTTTTTTAATCATGTGTATGATGATAAATGAGTCATTTTGATGACGTTTAAAGTAAAAGTAAAAATACTATTTAGAGATTAAACCTACGCGTAATTATACGTAGCAACTATATAATACGTAGATAATCGTTAAATTCAAAGAAGTCGTAATTTTATTAAAATCGATCCATTAATGTTAGTTATTGATAGACAATCGGGCAAAAATAAAAAAAAAATTTTTTCGAAATATCCCATTTACATATTTTCACATCGTTACTATTCTATTATTAAATATGGCTTTTAGACGTGTAGCGACTCTACCTGAATCTATCCTAGGATCAGTAATTATAATAATAATGTAATTTTATTCGAAGTTGGTATTTCTTATGAGTTGTTGAAAATCAAACTACACCATTGACTCCTCTTGATCAAGATCCTGCCACGAGTAGTCCATGAGAAGCGGCAATACGTTCCGAAAATATAATTATATTTACAGGTACAGTTATGTATAATTAAATATCAAATATAGCAATATATAATATTTTTATATAATATAGCAATTGCTTTAGTGTGCGCTAGGGAAGCCATTGGCCATTGTAAGACCTGCTGGATGGACAAAGCTATGGACATTGACCATAAAATAAACTACAATTGTTTCTAAACTACATGAGGTAGAAAGATTATTCATGTACACACATACTTTTACAAAGAATCTACTAATATAATAAATATATTGAATTCATTTATTTATTTTATACAATCTTAAAAACCAGGGTACCTCTAGAAAGGTAAAACTTGATTTAGCCTGAATGCTCCGAGAAAACGGGAATTATGCATGTGTTATTAATGACGACCCTATAGCCCAGTTGATAGTGACCCTGCTTGCCGAGCTAGGGGTCCCGGATTCGATTCCCGGCCGGTGCAGACATTTATGTGACATAAATGTTCCTGGGTCATGGATGTTAGTGATGTCATATTTGTGTATATCCATGCCACCTGCAACACAGGGAATCCTAGAGCGGGGGTGTGAGTGTGTTAACGTTTAATGCTATGTAAAAATAACTTTTATCTAATTTAGTAGGAACATGAAAGCGCTTTAAAAGGTTTATCCATTCAGAAAACAATATGTTTTACCCTTATTTACACCTTATAACCGACGAGTTTTTAACATGAATTTTACTACTGTTACATTACAATAGGTAGGATAGGTCCGGAGTTAAAGCAGATTTACTGCAGAACAGCTCGCGTCCAGTATATGCATTATAGTATTCTATGTACTAGTCTCTCCACGGGTATATAATATATAATTTTAACTAAATATCAATTATCAATTTTATTTTTATTTATATAACTAGCAAACTGCCCTGGCTTTGCCTCGGAAAAATTACGGCTTACGCTAAGAAATAATACTTACATTACTTTAAATTAATTTATAACTTTTTTTATTTATACACGGATTACAATGAAACAAACTTTAAGTTTTAAGTGACGCTTACTACAATACATTAGTGAAAACCCGAACGTAATCGGTTAAGCCGTTTTTGAAATTAGCGCGAACAAACGTACAGACAAAAATTCTAACAACTATTGTTTTATGTTCTATTGCGTTAATAAAGGCTCCAAACAGTAGTTTGTCTCATATATCGTTCATGTACAGAATGCGATCAGTTAAAATTTTATTATATAGATAGATAGATAGATAGATAGGAAACTAATATTCTACGAGAGTACACTACTCTTCTATAGAATCTACTTAGGTATCTATCGAGCTTGTGTAGAACACAAATGTCAGATTATGACAATTTTCCTTGTCAATTTTGACAAAAAGGCTGGCTGCTGCAATGTGGTGTGTAGGATTTTGCGCTGTTCAACTCCATTAAAGTTTCTTCGTTGTGATTTTTAAATAGTTATTATAATAACGTAAAGATTAGATCATGAGTTCTGGTTTTATATCTGAGAGTGAAATACTGGAAGCGAGGCGGCTGAGGCAAGAGGAATGGGAGAAGGTGCGATCAGAAGATCAACCTAAAGGTGTGGTAGTCCATTCAAAATATTTACAGAAGGTTTTCCACTTGACCGTCTTCGTCGAACATTGGAAAGATTGAAATATTGGTTCCATTTTTTAATGCATACCAAGATACAATTTATAGAATTTCATTCTGACAAAACATTTCGGAAACAACCATTCACCATAAATATGATCGGACATTTGATATATACATAAAGGGATGGATTCCTTCGTGATCTATTTGTACGTTGTGTAAAATTGCGCGTGTATTTGCACATATCTTATGTTTTACCCAAGTGATACCAATTTCGGCTCCATGTATTTTTTTTACTTACTTTAATTAATGCAAGGGCCAGACCAAACTTGTTTTTATGAGTTATTGTTACAATTAATTAAAAAAAGGTAATTGAATATTTACTGATATTAAATATAGAATCAGAATGCGGAGAAAGTTTTAGTGGTGATGTAATTAATAATTGTCTTTTTAATAGTCTAGTTGACTTGTAATATGCCACAGGTGTTACTAAACAGTATTTACTGTGAAAGTTAAGTGTGGTATATCACTAACAACTCATGAAAATGTGTAAATACATAATGCAATTTTATACAGCATTTTATTTTCAAATTTATTTGCATTTGCATTCGCTTCTTTAAAAAAATTTTTTGTATAATAAATAATTGACCACTTCCGAATTTGAGATTCCCTATTTTGTCTATTTAAAATCATTAAGGATTGCACATCCTTAAAAATAACCGAGAATAACTATAACGGGACTTTTACAGAGGCCCCAGAAGAGCCTTATGACTCACGGCCCTTGTATCAACGTCTTGAGGAGCAGAAACTGAGGAAGGATGCAGAGTATGAAGAAGCTCATAAGCTTAGTAAGTTTACAAGTTTTCGTCAGAGTTATATCATCGTCTTTGTACTTACAGATTGGAGCATTAAACTGCAAAAGTTTTTGATTTAAAGAGCCGGTAATATGAGGAGAAACAAGAGTTGTTTGTCACATAATGACAAGTAATCAGTGCTTTCTTTGGACATCAATATCCTTCAGGTTATAAAAATTGAATCATCGAAATTATAACTGATGCTTTCCTAGCAGAGTTTTACGACATATTTTCTTATTTATTTTCTAAGCAACTTATGGAACAGGTATACCCTCCCCACTGCCATTCTGTAAGTCGGTACACAATCAACCAATGGGTCATTCAATCGACGGCGGTTGCCAGGTGCACATTCTGTGTCGTGATAATGTTGAAAGTCTTATTTTAATTCAGTGTAATTCATTGTTAATCAAAATTATATAAAAGTTATTAGAAGAAGAACTTGTTATTATATGAAGATATCACCCCCCTTCTGATCTACATATACAATATAGATAATCATTTATTTTAATCTATTTTAGAGATTGAAGAGATTATAGTTGAATTAAAATATTTTTTTTAATTTTCATTATCAGTTATATAGTTGTGTTTCATATTACAGAGAATATGATCAGAGGGTTAGATGATGATGAAGTGGGCTTTCTAGATCTAGTGGAGCGCACCAAGGCTGAGGTGGCTCAGCAGATATCAATGGAGGAGAAAAAAGAGATTCAGGAATTTAGGTGAGTTTTGAAGGATTGATAATGAATGACAACAACGAGGTCTTTGAACAGTAACAATATATTGTGTGACAAGCTCTCGGTTTCAAAGTTTGTGTGAAGTTCAAATCTTGCATCCAACTATAATTATGTAATTGGATGTGTGCATTTGACGTCACTGTGTCATTTGCTTCAGTACGAGAAAATATTGTGCCCCTTAAATACTGTATACTTCAGAGCTAAATGATTTCCTTGTTTAGAAGAAAAATATCTTACAAGTACGAAATGCTTTTTTCGTAAAATAATTTCAAAGATAGAGATGGCTCTTTTTTTTTTCATGCGATCTATTTTTATTGCGTGCCAGTCATTGATTGAAAATATTTTCAGGGAGAGGGTGTCTAATTTGGCGGAGAGTGAAGAAATGATACGGCTCCGAGCCCAATTGGCGCCGGCGCGACCCACCCCTGCTACCAATCAACCGACGAAGAACAAGTTGGCGGGGGTGAGTTAAGTTAAACGTGGGTTTTTACATGCTACAGCAGTGAATAAGGAATTATCACAGAAATAGTGCTAAGCGGACAGAATACAAGACTAATTATTATTAAGTGATAAATGTATACAAAAATGTCTTGAAATTATGTTGATCTGTTTGTCAAAAACTGGTATTGATGTCTGTTGTATGTGGTTTTCGCATTGCAGGTGGTAGTGAGGAAGCGGAAAGCGAGTGAAATGGAGAATGAGAAAGACAAGGATGCACCACCGGCTAAAAATGGTGTAGTCAGTTGGTACGTGATTTTTGCGGATTCATTACGGAGATGTTGTTTTTAATGTAAAAATAAAAACCATTTAGGTCGGCAGGTAGTTTAGTGACTCGGTCTGCCGGCGAAAAGTTTTAGAAAATATGTGTAGTGTACGGAACCTTAACAAGGGGGTGTATATTGATCGTTCCTGTTGATAAACGACCAACGGTGATCGACGCCGCACGTGGTCGGACAGGGTCTCCGCATCGCTTGAAACTTGTACAAATAATAATTTAAAAGTTTCCATTGACAGTACCCAAAACGGAGCCACGGCCGGGGGCGAGACAGGGGGAGTGATGCAGTGTCTGGGCGTGCTGCCCGGCCTCGGACACTACGACACGGACACATCCAGCGACACCGACTCCAGCGACAACGAGGTGGTGAGTTGGAGTTTCGGTTTAACAACCTTTGATCCAGTCGTGTTCACTGTAACAATGAGAGGGGTAAGTGAAGCTATTGTCAGCCACGCTGGCCACGTAGGTCTCCCGCACGGAGCACATGCCTCTAGCTTTTCAAATTATGTGTGTATTACCATTCGGTGAGGAAAAAGTGATGAGGTAACACTGCACTGCACATCTGAGATTTCTTAAAGGAGGGTGAAATCTGCTACTCTCAATTTGGTCAGCTTGAGGGATTATGACCTAACTCCCTGTCATTGTGAGAGGACCCCTCGGCCCGGCTGTGGGATACATCAGTTGTAATGCTGATGAAGATGATAAACGAGCGGACGAGCTTCAGATTGGTCAACATTTCTTTTTCTTCTCTACTCTTACGACTGAAATTATTGTCGATTGATCGTATTCACTTGTACACCATAAGCTTTGACACCAAATGAGCATATATTTAAAATCTATGTGGAGGTGCTTATTATTTACGAGGGTTTCCCTAGGAGCTTATAGAAAGCCGGCCGAAGTGGTAGTAAATAACCCTGGCTTAAACCTAATCCGAACAAAAAAACCTAAAACCTCGCACTTTAACCTTCTAGAAGACGAAGCCAACTCGCTCTTGACCGTTGTTCCAGAACGGTTGCTGCAGACGCGACCTGCTCGGGCGCAAACCGGAGGCCAGCGGGAAGAAGAAAGAGGACGGGAAGAGCTAGGACACTACAACTATGGACGTTGCGTCACCGGGGTCAAGTTCGAACTTGTTTGATTTATTGATGTATCTCGAGAGGTTATGGATTAGTTATAATGTTGTCTAGAAAAAAAAAAACACTGGACATTACTGTAAAAGTCTGGATTTGTGGTTTATCTTATGTGCAATACTGTTGGTCAAACGGTACACTCGATACTTTGCGAAATTGAAATTTTCTTTTTTTTTTGCAAATCGCAACTCATTCACATCGTATGTTGATCAAATTGCATCTGTAGGTGGCGATATAATTCTGATTTTGGGAAATAATCTTTAATGATATATACTAGCGGCCCGCCCCGACTGTTCGGGGCGCTCAATTATCTATCTCGGTAGATAGTATGTTGGTATATGGTCAGCGAGGTGCCGTGGTTCCCCAGATGACCTTCCGCACTCCAACTCGCAACCGCACATACACACATCATTCGCAAAATTCGCACTCTCTCTTTAATATATTATTATAATGTTAACATCTATCTAAGTGATTATTGAAAATTTTTCAATGAAATTAAATAATATTGATATGAAATAATATTACAGAGAGTTAACGATGGCTATCCACCAAGTATAACGTGATATCGGTAAACGCAACTATATGACAACCCATGTAGTTGGGTGTCAGGGTGTCCGAATATAACAAAAATGTATTAACAAGTGGCCCATTGCATGTCGTTTATTTTGTCAATTGATAACAATAATAAGTTTGTATTATCCTAGAAATAACATGAAAACCAAATGTACTTCTAACATTGCTTCGCTTAAAAGCGCACTGGCGATTATAATACGTTTTATATTTATTAAAATATATAAGATTTAACTTCTCTAAATAATTGGGGTACCCAAAAAAATCTTGTGGTTTCCTTTAGCTAGTAATGAATAAATTTGGATGTTATGGATATTCAACACCGCGGCTGTCGTTTATAAAGATGCACCGGCGCATTTTAAGTGGCACCGGTGCACCTTACGGTACACCGCCGTGAATGTACACGGGTGGCTAGCGGGACATTCTGGTTGATCATAAGATAACACCGCATTTCAGATATTTATGGTAACATTATACATTGATTAAAACTATTGGAATTAGCACAATGCGTGCAGTCCTTGGTTTTGCGTGGCAACTACAGCCCACGGACGTCTACAACTAAATCGAATAGTTATACCATTTTGTTTTAAGCTAGATACAATTTTATGCTTTGCTTGCCTGAGCACTGAGATTGAAGTTTATTTTTGTACGTTTTGCATTACGATTCCTCACTGGGGCGCCACGTTCAAACTAGGCTTGCTCTGTTCGGTTACAAATGCTTACGACATTATTAATATACGATATGTGGCAGTGACTGTCCGGGGGCGGACAGTTAGGGCCTCGAATGGTTTTTATCTCGTTACTGTGTTCGACTTGTTTACTTCGTCTACAATGACTCGAGTTCACAGTTTTAGGCCTTTTCAAACACGGCGGATGTCGCAGGTCCGAATGTCAATTGAATTCGAAGCGAACTGTAATCAACGAGAATCGAATTTTCCGAGCGGTTGTTGTTTAAGGATAACTTTATTACCTGTACAAAGATGTACAACCGTTATTGTAATATTCCTAATAGTAAGTTCGACATGGATTGGTGGCGTGGAAAGAGCCTTAGTTATATAATATTGTCTCTTCGCACTTAAAAAGGTTTAAAAGGGACAGCAAGTTATTCTTCACGGAATTAATCGTTCACTTGTCCTCGTTTACTACATTTTTGATTCTCCTAGCATCATTATTGTAGTGTAAGAGTATAGTGTTTCACCGTCTTTTCTATTAAAGTAATAATCAACGTGTTTTATAGTGACATAATTTCGGCGGGGTTGGCACATGATACAAATTTTGAATATTACAAGTGTATGTAAGTTTATAATGCGCTTACCTAAACGCCAGTCCCGGAGCTTCGGCTCCTCCCCCGGGCGGTTGGTGTATGAAATAGTCCATTACGTTGTACTGTCATGATTTAACATAATTTATATAATGAAATAAAATGTGACAGTATTTGTGAATAGTTTTTCAAGTAGCACCGCTTCGGAAGGATCGTTTGTATGGAAGTACATGTAGTTTAGTGGCTGGTGTTAAATGGTCACTGTGGCCCATGTAGTGTATTGCAATAAAAATTGATTTCTTTTCACATCTAGCTCAGCGGACGGCGTCCGGCAGGTCGTGTATAGATAAGTTATTAGAAAATATATTGTGATGTATTTTTATTAAGTTAATAGAAGCTGAATATTTTGAACGAGTTTTATTTAAGTCTTCTTTGAATATTAGTAACTGAATAATGTGAAGGGCTCTTAGCTCGAAGATTTGCGGTGGGAGCGGCCAGGTGGGCGTGGTCAACACCGACGTTGCACGAGCGCTGCCGGTTGTCTGTAGAAGGAACATGTATTTTCACTTACCGGGTTGATTGATATGATTCAATATAACTTAATTATATCTCGATCAACTAACCGAACAGTCGCGATCTGTATCGATAATAATCTACCGGAGTCGATCGAGCGTCGCCGGGCGCTGTGGCTGTGAAGTGCCCCCGGGGCGGGTCGGAGCGCTTGTAACGAAATATATCGATCGAAAACGCATTGATACACTACATTGCCATGATCGAATGGTCAGGCAGTATCGAGTAGAAAAAATTCTAACATGTTCAGACGAGTAACACGCCTTCGTTCCGCCTGAGAATACCGCCTAGCCGAATACCGAAGAATAGAGAATACCGAAGTAGCGCCTGCATCGTTTTAAGACATCGATTTTTCTAGTTTTGTTAATTAGAAACATTCATTTATTATAATAGCTCTAGCCGAGCTGCTCACGTTTTATTTATTCCTTTATTGTCCTCTTAATAGAATATCCATTTTCCCTTTACTTCCTATTCCGCGGGAACAAATCTCTTTCCCAGGATAATGAGTATCCTACATGATAGCTCACAATATAAGCTACTAACATGTCAAGTATCATCCAAATATATTTAGTGGTTTTAGTGGTATATGTGGTCAGATAGAAAGACAAAAATGCCAAGTATGACCTACAGCTTTATTATTAATATTACACAGATTACTTAGACTTCAACCGTATTAAGATTAGGCCTGTTGGGAGTAAAATAAAACAACCATTCCGATTTCCCTACTTTAATAGCATGTCATATCAATAGATTAATGACAGGTATATAATTAATTACTTACGTTACTAAACATTCTTTAAACACAACGCAGCTCGCATAGGATCCATATCGTACCTTATCTAAAGCCCCTAACACACGACAGGCGCTTGACGGACAGACACAAGTTTATTCGGTTGAGTGGCGGCGAACAAAACGGCGGCCGTTGGACAGTGAGAGGTGATAGTTTAATTTTTTATACAAATTTTAATTAGGAATTAACAATTCTTTTAAAAAAAGCAATTGCGTATACTACTACGAGCAAAAACCAATATAATACACAGTTACTCTCATAACACACATAAACCAATCATAAAAGATGTTACACTTATCTAATAATATAAACATAATTCTGCTCGTTTGTAGGACTAAATTTTCCAAAGAACAACACTTAGTGCAACAGAACCTATTTAATTTTTGTTGTGAACGCAGACTGAATATTGAATCCCGAGTAAGCGAAGGATTCTATGCTCTATCACAAGAACAGATGGATTCAAAGAGCGCTAGGCACAAAGTTCTCGTACGATACAATTGCTCACCTCATTAGCGTGAAAATAAAAGATGCAGTAAGAAAGACAGTTCTACCTAAATTACAACATATGTAGAAATTTCAGTCACCTATAACAATATTAGTTGCAACATTAATTATAAGATTCACTCATTCAAAACTTTAAAATAAAAGATTTGTTTCCTTCCCGCCATTTATGTTTTTAGCCGCGTTCTGAAATCTCGAATTTGTATAAAACCGTAATCGAGCAATTAAAATTTTATGTACTTTATGATTGATACTGATAATTTATTTTTTTAACTAAAATATATTTGCAATAAAATGTTACAAGTTGTCGGTTTTTGAACGTCTCGTAGCCAATTAACAATACTAATTGGCTGCGTGCTCAGTTCAAAACCACTTGTTAAACGAATGAGCAAAGTTGAATTTCGAAAACCGGTTTTCAGCAACAAAGACAATCTTTTTGATCTCGACGAGACCATTATATATTTCTCAGCTAGTAGGAACGTGTTAATGTCCATATAAAAATCGAATAGAATCAAAAGCCTAACGAGAAATCGAATCTTGATGGACCACGACGGCGGCCACCGACGACGTCACTACTGAACATGTCACCGACGCATTGCCGACCCGCAGGGACGAGATTAACCAGACTTACTGCAATTTGAATCGTTCATTTTGAACATACCGTCAAGTTTATATAAAAGCTGTCACTGCAACGTCAAGTAATGCACGTCATCACTGTGCACGGGCGCAGCGCGCGCGGGGCCGGCGCCCCGCCGCGCCGCTGGCTGCCCCCGACTGTCTTCGGAGTCGTCGTCGGTAGCTTGACTCGCAGCTTCCACCGGCTCCCTGAGATCGGTCTTCTTTCTTCTGTTTCTGTGGATGGTTTGTCCGATACGTTCAGGCGCAACACACTTTTATGGGGCTCTGTGTATATTTTAACAAACATTTTGGAAAAGTTGATACGTGATTTACCTATCGAAACTTTTAAGTGATACAAAGCGACGCGTTAAAGCACAGCTTATGGGTAAAGGACGTTATGGTATATATGAATATGTTAATGACAGTGTCGAATCCAGTTCCGCACAGGTTTAAACTTTTGTAATTACCATGTGTTTTTTAAAATATGTGCTGAGGAGTTTTTTTTCCCGGTTCTTCTCATTGTTAAAGCACCTTTTCGAAACGGTAGTAGAAGCAAAAAAGGACTTGCATAAGTGTATTAAAAGTGGTAGTGTATTAAAGGTGGTAGTGTTCTGAATCACCTACCCAGCCACCAACCTTCTACCATAAATAATTAAATATTCTCCCACCAACATCGTCGTACTAGGATTCCGTGCCATGTTGCGAGTCGCATGGATGTAGTACCTACTTCAATGCATAGACCACCTCGACACGAGAACATATATATATATTTGTCGAGTGTTTATTTAACACGTCCGGGAATCGAACGATTGCCATGCAAGCAAGTTTAGCGTCTTTTATAGTATTGTATTGCACCAGATAGCCAACCTGCTTGTTGGTTGTTGACGGGAAAAAAATACCTTTTCGGATAAGGCTCCTTCAGGTGGAACGTTCTATAATGGAGTTTCACACTGTTGCTCTGCGTAAACCGCTTGTCGCACAACGTGCAGCCGTAGGGCTTCGCACCGGTGTGCGTCTGGAAAGAATAGGTCTCCGTTACCACAGAGTAGACAACGGCGCCATAGATTAATTAACTTTCATAAACGGCCTACAATAGTCTAGAGAGACATGTTGAGCGGGGGGAGACAAACTAACCATTATAAATCCCCATCCTTATAAAATTTGTCAATTTACGAAAATATAATGTATTATTATTAAATTCTTACTTAAAACGGTCGAAGCCGTCCACTGGCCACCGGCGGCTCTTGCCCCCGCTGCCATTAGCGTGGACCGTGGAGAATAAGGAGGGGAGGGCGACAATAATAACAATACAACTTAACATATTATATTCTACGAGTGCGCTCAAATTATATACTTACATGTAGTGGAATATTATACCTGTCGTAGAATATTAATCTTGTCATCATAAAAAAATAAGTAACTCAATTGATTACGTTTGGGAATGGGTAAACGCCGTGACGTCAGTTGTTTTTGTAATGGCGGCACGCGGACAGAGTCGCATTGAGTGATTTGCGGAACGACCAGTCTCGTCCCAGACGCCAAGCACTGCACACCTCCAATACTAAACTGCCGGGACGCTCGGTTCGTATATAATCACTCGGTTATTTCTTGCACATCGGCACCACCAACAAACGAAGACTGTGGTGCCACTCGGCCATCGCCGACGCCGACATACATACGTAGCGGATACAAATCAATGTAACTGTGTTGTGCGCGTGTGCGTGCGTGCGTGTGCGGGAGCGTACGCGGGCGGCGTGCCTCACCAGCTGGTGTCGCTTGTAGCTGACGCTGGAGTGGAACTGGCGGCCGCACGTCGCGCACGAGTGCATCACCTCCTTCGTGTGCATGTTGTGGTGCGACGACACGCTGCCCAGCTGCCGACAGACGACGTGTGGGGTTAACTCGCACGCGAAACGCGCGCAACGGACGACTAGTTATTTATTTATTTATTCCTCTATAAACATTAATGTTATAGGAAAACTCAATTTTAAACAATTACAGATCTATTCTGGTTGTTAGTAAAATAAATCTCTTCTGACGGGCCTGAGAGTTTTGACGTAATATAATAGAATCTCACAATGAGACTGTTTAAGACCACAATCCGTCACGTTGGTCACATGCGGGTTGACAGACTTCACACCCCTCTGAGAGTATTATAGAGAACTGTCAGGTGAGCAGGTTTCCCGTCCCGTTGCTGAGTTCAGGTAATCGTAGCTAATAATAAAGATATCAAGTAAAATTCTAACCGCCAAGGAAGCTCCGCATATTTCACATATGATCCTCTCGGTGAAGAACGGCGTGCGAGGGTGCTCCGACACGTGGTGCTTCATGCACGCCATCTGGGTCTCGAAGCTCTTGCCGCACTGACCGACACGCCCCACACAATGTTACATGAATATATAAATGACAAGGCCGCCTGGGAATGACGGCGCCGCGAGCGATTCCGCGAACGTTGAAATTTTCTAATTATGATAACTTGGTTTAAAATATGAACTAAGGAGTTTCTTTTGCCGCTTCTTCTTGTCACTGTCAAAGCATGTTTTCGAAGCCGTAGTAGAAATGTCATACATAATTAAATTTGCTAAACACCTAAGAGATTAAATGATTTTGAATTTTAACTTGAATTTATTGAATAAATTTTCAAATATCCATACAAAAATATTGACAGTGAGCACCAAAACATTGTTATCCTTTCTTACACACGTGTTCCACAACATACACGGTGGTAGACAGTAAACGATCGGACGGTACCTGACGGTAAGCGGTCACCGCCGTCCACGGATGCCCGTAACACCAAAGCACAATTGAAGCGTTGCTGGCTAAAAGGAAGCGTTGGAACTATCCCTTTACTGGCTGTTCACCACTTTAACACAAATAAGTAAGCCGAAGCAAGTTAAGTATTGGAATATTACCACAATACACAGGTAACGTTGATATCAAAATGCGTGGTACAGAGACCGGCGACTTTCAGCAGATGGACGTTTGTCATTGTGGACCGCGAGTAAAAAAGTTTACTATAAACTTAAGCACGAACAGAGTCTCTTCCTGACACTGCCACGTCCTCGTACAGAACACTGACCTGCCGACACGTGGTCGGTTTCTTGCTGCTCTTTCTTGTTTTCCCCCACTCTTTCTTCTTGTATGCCCGAGGAGCTGTATCGTCTTTTATATTTCTGTAAATTTTATTAAAACAAAATTTTTGAAAATTCTAGGATCGTTGGCGTCTGTTTTTTTATATTTTTGGTTGAGTTGCTAAAAGATTTTATATTTCTAAATCAAAATTTAAGTTGTTCTCCCTGAAATTCAATTTTTTTTGCGTTTATTTCTGACGTGTCCGCATTACGTCAGAACGCCATTCACGACACTTGTAAAGATATATTTACTGCGCCATAATGACGTCTTTCAACTTTTGACTTTACATTGATCAAGACATGTCCGAAATCTAACATACATATCACTTCGTTTTCCTTATACACCAAGCACCAACACAATAACAGTAAAAAGACGATAAAAATGTTTCAGAGACACAAACAGGAGTAAAAATTCTTTAGAGTTATAAATAGAATAGTAGCGGCGTTGCTTTTCGTTTCCTTACTTCATAGTTGTATAGGATAGTTGATTTGCAACACAAACGTAACTGAAAAATAAAAATCCCTTCACATTTCAAACTTGGACAACCTAGGTGTGGAGCTGAATTCATACTAAATTTGATTACACTCATATTAAACAAGATCGGATGACGAGTAGAGGAGATAACTGTACTCGATTTATTTATCTGTGCCTCTGTATATATAGATTAAACAATCAAAGTACTCACGGCAGCTGCAGATCATTACTGATCTGAAAACAAAATACAAATCTATCAAATCAAGTTACATATAAGGAGTGTGTGTGGGCGGTGAGGATACACGGAAAGCTCGGAAACCACCCTGACTGTGTAATGTTTTAATGGTCACCGACTTGTTACCTACCGATGGTAATCAGGATACACATCCGCACGCGTCCGCAGTCGCTAACTCGACTGAACATATGATTGGAGACGTTAGTCTATGAGTGAGTGTTTATATAAATTCTTTATTTATATATATTCTTTGTTATCAAATGAGGGTCTCACATAAAATATTTAGTTCTTTTCCCACCCTTTACTATCACTTACCTTCTTTTGCAACTTCTTGCCGAGAATTTTCTTCGGCATCGTTTCACCGTCTTCCATTTCTTCTCTGAAAACATTTGCAGATTATAAATTATTTCGAGATTACTACGCCATCTGTGTTGGAATTAATATTAAAATAATTCACTATAACAACAACTAGCGCCACCTTTTATCTGATGTGACTATGGTTTTTAAAAAACAAAGTAGTCTGTAAAGAATCACCAGTTAAAGTTTCATTAGTTTGCTCAAATTTTTAATTTTACCAACTATCAAGCGGTGGAGAAATGCGACTGACCATTGCGACTGACATATATGCCTCGAGTTACAGTTGTGTTCGTTCTACTGTGTGGTTAAAAAATGGTTGCGTGCACTTCCACCACCCGAGTAACATCTCACTATTATATATGTCGGAGGCGGTCATCAGCACGGAGCGCGGCACGTGACCCGAGTGTCGGAGCACCGCCGCTGTCGGTCGACGCGCGGGAACTCGTGTGGCAGACCAGCGGCCGCGCCTCCGCCAGGAGCTGTCGCTTTGTCCTTGACGGTGAGCTGGTGACGACGTCGCTCTGTTCGAATCTCCAACTGTCCGCCCGCGAACATGGCTGGCCGCGACGCCATCTGGCGTTACTGTCCATCTCCGACATACTTATATTCTTTTCCGAATAGTATACAAAAAATTGTAACTTCAAAACGGTAGGTGTGCATTATGAACTCTTCTTAAATGTGACTAAACCTAGTTTCTATCGATTTATCATCAATTTCACCATCACCGAACCTACCATCGACACCGCGACCACAGCGTCCACCACGTCCACCAAATCCCCTCCGCACAACTGACCTGCTCGTCCAGCGATATCGCTGTGACGCTGCAGCACATAAAGGTAGACCAAATCATACTCCAGAAAGCACTCACGCGGCCTCCCCCGAGTGCATCACCGAGTGGAACAGGTGCTCGCGGTACGCTTTGCCGGTCTCGAAGCGGATGTCGCAGCGGCCGCAGTACGTGGTCGGGGCCGCGTCGTCGTCGTCCTCGATCTCCTGCCGATGGTTTTCAACAATAATATATTTTAGAGGCAATGTTGTTTTTAAAAAGTGCGGACCAAACTGGAGGACATTAGCTAGAGAGGATGTAGTAGATTGGGGGCCCGTATGTCGAAGGGGCGACTTCCAAATGTAAATATACACTACCGGTCAAAAGTTTGAGACCACTATAAAAAAATTAAGAAAACAAATAAAAGTCAACATATTTAAATCATTATGAAATACAGTTTTTATTTCCATGTTATACACAATATTTAAAATTAAAAAATTACGAATACAAAACATAATACTAAATTTCTAAAGAAAATACAAACAAGAGAGTTTACACAGACTTTTCATCAAAATATCCTCCTTTGCATTTTGTTATTTGTTTTACCAATCTTGGCATGCGAGCAATTAACTTATTTATTGTCTCTTGCGAGATATTCTTCCAGCTGTCTTCTAAGGCATTCCACATGGCCTGCTGTGAAGAAGGACATTGTTCCCGAACGTTTCGGTCAAGTTCTTTGAAAATATCGGGTTAAAATAAACTTAAAAACATATTTTAAAAATATAGAACAATCGCATTGTAAGATGATGTAAAAAAAAACGAAGTGTCAGCTGCGGTAATGAGGTAATAAAATTTTTACAAGCTTAGCTTAATTTTAATTTTAGCTCTTCTTCGGCTCACATTGCAGTTTGGAAACAATGCTGGTTTATGGCCCTTTCCTTGGCTTATATACAAAAGAATTAGTTTTTAGGCAATCTTTAAAAACAATAGAATATGCAGGTGTACAGATTACTTGTTATCACCAATATTTTAAGAATATTTACTAATAACAAAAATCTTTTATTAGTGGTCTCAAACTTTTGACCGGTAGTGTATATTATGCATTTTAAATATGTATTTATCATATTCGTTTATATAATTTATCGAATTTTTATCTAATATCAGTGAAATACATTTTGTAAAATGATAAATAAAGAAAAAAATATTGTAAATCAAAAATGATACTAATTAATTTTGTTTTCAATAACCCATTTTCAATGTATTAATTAAATTGAATTTACTAAAATAAAGGAACTTTTATTTAATGCAAATAACTGGACGTAACACTGCCCGAGTGTGTACCTTTTTCAAGATTATAACGTAACCCAAACTACGACCAACAAACCAAACACTAGGGTAACTTGGCCGGCACCCGCCTGTGGAGCGATTTTCTAGCGAACCGCGACAATCGACCACATTCGGCCCCCGCACTCACGGGGACGTGCGACCGGGCAAGAGGTTGGACGGACGAACAACTCACGATATGATCGAGCGCGTGCGTCACACGCTTGTGCTGGTGCAGGCCGGCGGTGCTCACGAACGACGCGCCGCACAGCGCGCACACGAACTCGCTGCGGTGGCGCCGCAGGTGCGAGTAGTACGTCGACGAGTGTCTGGCCGAACACGACAACGGAACGGTCACTATTGCGGTAACAGTCTGTCCCACGTCTGTCGCGACAGACGGAGGACTTAGGTTATATATATTCAGGATACTTCTTTTGTTGTCTTTTATTATATATTTTTTATTAATCGAAAATAAACTTTTTACCTGAAACTATTGCAAAAACAATAAACAAGTGATTTTATAAAGATATCAAACCTACTACAAATAGTAATCCAGTAGAAGGACAATAAACGTGAAAAAGAGTTATCTCCTCTTAAAATAAAAATGAGGTGTTGTGAGTTTGATGCAGCCTGTCTGCGATACGAGTGCGTTAATAAACCAAATAGACGAGCATTACGTGATCGCCAGAGACAAACATTTTGAATGGAACCCAGGCCCACCGTGTGTGCTATTATTCACAGCACTGTCAAAAGGTATTAAAGGCAAAACGCGGTAAAATGCAATCTGCAGAAACTCGGTGTCCATGCACGCGCTCGTGTGAACTGCGCATCTATAAGATTGTGTATATTGAGGAAATAAATACACCTTGATATACATTGATATGAACGGAGGGCCGGTCACCTGAACTCCTCGTCGCAGTACACGCACTTCTTCACCACGCCGCTGTGATATTCGTTATGAAGAAACGCAGTGTACCTGAAACACGTGTTGGATCGTCACAAAACTACATTCACCAATAAATTAGGACACGGCCCCGTTACAATTTCGTTATTAGTATATATAATCATTGTAAAAATTCTGTGTACGACTAACAATTCATCATAATATAACAAAATATATTAGAGGTAGGTAACAAGAGTCTCATAGAAAGCTTCTACTACAGTTTCGAAAAGGTGCTTTAACATTTAGGAGAAGAAACGGTGAAGTAACTCCTCAGCGCATCTTTTACTAGAGCTAATACATATTTGTCGAAGAGGATCTAAAACAACCAGCCGAGTCCAACACTAGATCTAACCATTGCCATCGCCGATTCATCTTGCGTCGTGGTTTTATTTAGCAAGTACCAAGAAATCCAAGAACAGGTAGCGGATGGACATTCGCAACAGAACCTTTTACTATGAATTGTCCATTATATTACGTATAACAAGCGATATACATATTATTAAAACAAAAGTATATCGCACTACCACTCGTAAGGCAGTATCATGTGCATTTAACTAGCTGAATATATGAAAATAGTACATTTACCACAATAGGGACGAGTGGAAACGACAATTCCGTTTTTTAATACATTTACGAAAAAAAAAATTCGCAGAAATGTAATTTCGCGGGAGTACGTTTCTCCTTTTTTTAGAGGACATTTCAAGGCAACGGTTTTTATGCATTCAGCCAATTCAATGACAATAATTTATTTAAATATAAAAGTGTTATTTATTTAAAATATACGTATATATTTAAAAAAAAATTACTTAAAATTAAAAAATATATATATATTCATGTATTAACAGTATTTACTTTTTGATTAAAATTCCATGTTATATGCAAGAGAAAAACAAGTCACTAGCAGGGAAAAGGATAACTTTCCGCACGCTAAACACACATGGAAAATTATACTTTTTGAACCGTTTTCACCATTAAAAAAGTATATTTTCGTTACAATAAGTGCGGCCGCCGCATGTACTCACTCCAAGTCGCACACCAGGCTGCACCGGAGACACTTGTACTTGGCGTAGTGCTGCCTCATGTGCTTCCTCAAGTAGCAGTCGAGCTTGTACCGGACGTGGCAGAAGCGACACTCGAAGTTGCCGATCGACTGTGAATTATGTCACGGATACAAAATGGGAGGAGACACGCGTGTACTACTGAGTCGCCATTGGGTTCAAGTAGTTATTAATCGAGCCAATTAAATAAACAAACATTCTGTATATCCTCGTATCAGTTTGGGTACAAATAAATGATCACACACACAAATGTCCGCGCTAGGACTCCGTGTCGCGGGTGACGTTCACATACACACTTGACGTCACAAATGTTTGCGCCGATGCGCTAACAGCTGATCTTCAAAGTCGTCTAATAGATGTTTAGGTCCAGTACACATCTCCTGTTAAACATGTGTGGCATGAACCTTATAATCTAGTAACAGAGATACTTACCCTCCCACCTATCGTATACACTCAGTTCACTAAGTTTATTTTTAATGTAAAGATAAATCGTGATGTTAAAAAGAACTCCAAAATTCCTCAACGATTATATTTACGCTGTGCACGCGAAGATGACGGAGATTTCGTCACGTTGTGGAGTGCGGGTTAGTTAGAGAACAACCGGAGCATTGGTAGCTCCTACGCCACCCGCGGCCCTCGAAGTTCAGACATAGACAACGGTAGGCACTTTTTACTAACAAAGATCAGCCATCAAATTGGCGAGCGCGTCTTCATTAGGTCGAGCGCTCGCAAATTGCACGTTGTCAGACCGATCGAAGCGATTTCGCCGCACAATGTTTATTTCTGGGACAATGTCAATAGTTCACCTCGCTATGCCGCAGTTTGATGTGCCTCTTCATGATCATTTCCTTGGAGAATCCTTTCAGGCAGTCGGTGCACTTATACGGCGCCTCTATGTACTTCTTATCTTCAGCTCTTTCTTTGAATGCCTTTAGAACGGAAAATAATTTTTTGTAATTTCTTATATGATAAAAGCCAACAAAAAGCGGCCAATTCACCTGTCGGTGAGTGACCACCGCCCGTTGACGTTTATAACATGAGACATATCTCCGAAGCGTTCTCAAGAAGAAAAGAAAAAGATGGTAAATCTATTCGCAAACTGCCTCTCTAGTTACTGTTACCTCGATAAGTTAAAAGTTCACAGGCGAGTCTTAGAGGGAGCCAATTAGGTTTTATTATGAAAGGAAACCCTTACAGCCCTTATTAACTATTACAGCACCATAATTTAAGAATTAAATAGCAGCAGAAAGACATTCCTGCCGCAGGAGAAATGCAAACTCTAGTAAACTTATTAACTAGGAATGTTACAGAGCGCCGTAACCGTAACCGAAACCGTCGGATATCCGAAATAAAAATATATCCAAGACCATAACCGAATTATTAAACTATTAAGATAATTAAGTTAAGTGCTACAAAAGCTTAAGCCGGCAAAATAAAATGAACGAAACACCTTCTCAGCTTCTTCCTCGTTCATGGTGACCACCTCCCAGTGCTCGCTGGTCAGCAACAGGTCCTTGATGTTCGTTTCCTCACCGTCACTGTTGTAATGCTTCCTCTTACTCCTCGTTCCCGCTTTTGCTGGTCGTTTCCTTGTCTCCTTCTCCTGCTTCACTTCCACGTACGACGTTTCATTGTCTGTTTTTTTTGATGCGCTGTAAGAAATGTCATAAGTTCAGTGTAGGATCCCAATTATATTCCGGATATAAATTGAATCAACTTTCACACATTTACAGTCCAGTGCGTAGTGCCACGCAATACACGAGGAGAGTCACAAACGTTTACGATCAAACAACAAACATGTATCTGTCGCATAAATATTTGTCACAATCTGACATAGGGCTGCCAACATTTTTTTGTCTGAATATAGTATTTTGTAAAAAACGCTATAAATAATATAGTACGCTTCAAAAAATATAGTATTTTAATAGGGAAGTTGGTACTAGTTAGCATCAGGCATTTATAATTATATCAAGCTTACTACTATCGATGAAAACTACATTGCAGTACTTCCAGTAGATTGTCACCGTCCGATAGACAGATTTATTTGTTTTATATTATGTATTGCTTACAACTCTTCAGATATATTGGGTAGGTGTACTATGTATGTAATGAATGTGTTACGATAGGTTACATGTATAAAATACTTTTTGAAATCCGTCGATTCTGCGTCCTCTTCAACCTTCATGCTATCAGAAAGCGAGTAGTCCCCATTGCATTCATCGTCCGTCGCCGAGTCGGCTACGTCGATGGTATCGACGGCATCGTTCGCCTTCCTCCGGCGGTCCACGACGTCCGATTCGTAAAACACGCACAGCTTCACTTTGTCCGCCGTACTTGGACTTATAGCTGACTGCAGACCGTAATCACTTCTGTCTATTTTGTAAACGGCTTCGTAGGATATCTGAAACGTAAACGCAAGGGAAGTCATTCGTAGTGCTCACTGGGGAGGAATTTGAATACCTTGCCTGCATTGGTGTGTCTGTACTTTGGTATATTGTGCCTTCAAGTGAACCGCTGTTAGCTTAAAGAGCTTTCATTTCATTTAAATCGGAAGGGATTGTTAAGAAGGCATCTACTTAAAATAATTACAAATAATACAATTACTTTCGTATAGACAGGGGAAAGATAGATAATACTGTGCATTGTAATTGCTTAAAAGTGAAACATTCTATTTGTTGGTGAGCCAAAAATAATAATCTTCATTTTAGTCAACAATGCTTGGCTGATGCCCTCTGGCCATCTGCTGACCTGTCTGGTTGTTGGGCAGATGTTGACATAAAAAAAAAAACATTTATAGTAGGGGGTCTTTTATTCAGTCACTTAATTATCTGTGCACTAATTTCTAGTTATTCTGTTTAGTAGAGTTAGAGAAAATGAGCATTGCAAACATACAGATGGACAAGAAAACAGTCAGCAGTTGACATGGTCATTGCATTTTTTTATCAGAAGTGTGTTTCTGTTTCTTACCTTCTTCTCATTTTCTGGCCGACAACGTAACAGTGATACCTTTGGTCTTGCTGATGTCTGTGGGCGATGGTTACCACTTATCATGCTTGCTGCTCATTTGTCGGCTATTATCATAAAAAAACCTATAGAGCTAAGCTTTGTAACACTAGTTTAAGAATGTACTTACAGGGCCCTTCCACAAAATTTCTTTCAACAGCTTCTGACCGGTGTGGCATTTCTCCTTGAACTTATGAAATTTGTGAAGCATCGTTGCGCATTCGTAGCAGAAGTAGTGAGGTAGGCCGTCATGATCGTTTACCTGTCATATGAAAACAACAATACGTCTAGAGCCATATAAGCAACAGAGAGCAAGTTCGTTGTTCAACCTGTCTACTGAGTGAAGTTAACTGGATCTTACTGACAGTGAAAGCTGATATTGATATGACAGATAATTGTTTGATCACAGTTCTTGGTTTTTTTATGTCTTAATTGTATATGTCTATCCCATTATTTATTTATTTATTGAATTTTGATGATTTAACAAACCTTTATACTGTACACACAATATGACAAATTAATGTCATTAATAATTGACCAAGTTGTACAGCTTAAGTACAGTCATTATTTAGATGGTGACCACCACTGGCAGATTTTTTCACCACATTCACACTTCAGCAACCAACATAAGTATATTTTTGTTAGACAGCAAGGAATCTTAGTGTGGGGTGTGAGTGTGTAACTGTTTAATTAATTTATTTATTTATCAGACAACATAACAACTTACAATACTTAAAAGCCACTATTTATCCATAGTTGAGCAATATTGTAGAGTATGTTCTAGGGTTTCTCAATTTGAGGGGAGTCTGAAGCCCTGCAATGGGCCAATTATGGTTTGAAACCAAAGTAGAAAATACAGATGGAATGTTAATTAAGGTATTTGTAAAACAGTACAAAATTAATACTTACTTTCAAAGCTAAAACTTCTTCATAGTAAGACTTTAGTTGATATCTATCAAATTTGTAAACTTTTGCTTCTGTCCTGAGACAAATTCTGCATATTTTCAAATCCATTTTAAAACTCCCAATATTTTTTAAACTCATTCTATTTTATAAAAGTATTCTGAACAGTATAATTTATTGTCACTATACTTCATTGTAATTGCAAACTTTGTGTAAGTTATTCAAAAACATACTATTTCCTAAAAATAAACAAATATGTCTTAACATTTATTTTTATACTTTACCATCACTTAAGGAAACATGATTATTGTTACATTCACAAATAAAAACTACACCCAAACAAATACCTTACTTCTATTAGCAATTATATAACTTTTGATATTAAAATCATATACTTAAACCTTCTTTATGTATCATTGTAATCCAGATGAAAATTTTTCTATAATTTTTGAGATTACTGCATTACTGCATGCTTGATTTTATACTACATAATGATGTTTTAAAATATGTAGTGCTAGCAATTCTATCTAAGTTAATATGGTAAAACAATACTAATGCAGTATCTACATAAAAACTGTGGAGTTATCCTAGGTTGCTTATCATATTTAATTATTCCTATAACATGAGCATGAGCAGGTAACATATTATCTGGAGTTGTGTAATTAGGACCAGTGATTTTTGAGTAAAAAACTCATAAATGGCAGGGAAGATAAACTTACAGATGGAATTCAGGCAGGTAGAAGTAGGCCCGAAGTTTCCTTTGATAAATTAAATCTAAAGTATCAAACTCTCAAAGTACTCTAATGCAAAGTAAGTTATCATACACTCTAGTCGTCGAACATAACAAATGTGATTAACAAGCAAGGTAGTACTGATATTATAACCATGAATCTTAAATAGAGACTTGATACGACTGTATCTTCATAATTACAGAATAAGGCACTTTTTTAAAGTATTCATTATACTTTACAGATTATCATAATAAAACTTACCGCTACGAGAAATCTTTCAAAGTGCACATAATGAATACAAAACTATATAAGTTGTAGAGTGCTTAAGTAACATTTCTTCTCATTTAGTTAAGTTTATAAAATTATAAACGAATAAGAATTAATTGACCCGAACGTTGTGTTAATCTCTAAAAGTATTCAATTTTCAGTTCAATGCGTTCTGTTTGAGTTTGACTTTGACATTTGGTTTGACTTTTTGATTTTGTTTTGACACATTGTTGTAAGCTATAAAAATGTACTCGGTGGTTGTAAGCCACAAGTTGAATTAATTTTGTTCGTAAAGCCCATAGGTGCCAAATATTTATTTTGCCAATATTTAATAATAAATAGTGTCTCTTTCCTGCGTCAATGTTAGAGTTCCTGGTTCATATAAATTATTGCATAGCGTTGGAGACTAGTCGATTAATGGTTCCGTTTAAATAATTCGTATTTAGAACTCCAAAATATTCAAAACATCTTAAACGTGTAACAAAACTTATGCTGATAGTGCTGATACTAAGATTATTTGGTATCGGAGGGCTGAACTTACTTTTATTATTATTAACTTATTATTTATATACTTTATTTGCAACTGACTCCAGGTGAGGGTCATATAATTAATCCAAACGCTGTTAACAGTTACTAATTAATTACCTTTGATAATGAATATTAGTCTTCGCAAAAGATTTTTTTTATTTTGGAATATATTGTTTAATTTAAAATCCAAAATTGCTACAGAAACAATATTAATAGAATAGACAGTCACATTGTAAAATTACAAATTACCTGGAGCCGATGATTATTTTGGTGTAATTTCACCCGACTACAATTATATTTCACATATTCAAATTTTATCAACGTCAATCAAGTTTTATCAATGTACTAAAATTCTGCGGATAGATGGCGCTTTTACGGGTTTCGGAAACTTTTGTAATCTTCAACTTGTCTATAAATATGCTCACTAATAATGAGATCTCAATATATACGAGAACATAACATGAATAGTCACGTATTTATAATTCGCGTAATTATTTTGACACTGTAGTGACATGGGTCTGCTGATTTGACATACTATTTTATTTGAAAAATTACTTTATTGCATGGGGGATTTACATGTCTTTTACTGTTTGTTTTTCTACATGTTCTAAAACAAAATTTTGACATTTTGATATTTTACAGAAATAGTAGTAATAACAAAAAACTGTTACTTCAACGTTGTTTACAGCTTTGCTATTCACAGACTATGGCAAATTATTTCACCTAATTTGACATTTATTACTGAAATTTTTATAGTTGAAAAATTTCGTTAAATTTTCTATTATATATAATTATATTATATATTCTATTATATATATAACCTAATATATATTTAGATTTAAGTTAACCGATTCTACTATTGAGATTTTTCAAATCGATGTCGAGTAATCACGTTATCAGTATCTTGTGCGTAATAATTTACAGTTTTTAGTACAGTATTGAACAGAGTATCCATATAGAATATTTTTTTGTAAATAGCCGACAAACGAAAAAGCAGGCTGATGATAAGTGGTCATCGTTATCGAGATGTTCAGATGGATGGTTTGTAATATTGAGTAGTGAGACGTAGCGTTCTGTGGCGTTTGGTGACGTGGTATTGCGTGGAGTGGCGTCATGTGACGTGGTGTGGCGTTGAAAGGCTTGGCGTGGCGTCACTTGGGGTGGGATGGATATTTATTAAGAAACACTAAAATCATTCTACGTATGAAATGATCTCATGTACATAATCTGTGGACAAAGGAAATACTAAAGAAAAAAATATGCATAAAGTAGAATAAAGAGGATAAAATTAAACTAATTACCTACACATACAACCAAATAATACAGCCTGTCTGCTTGTTTTATGATTAACATTATCACAACGTGTGTGAAAAAAAAATTTTAAAATGCACAAAGTAACTATTAATGTAAGTAGTTTATAAATTAGATTAATAAAGTTTTTTTTTAAGAATTAGAACATCATCAGAACTCACAGACTACGATCCTACAGCATGTTATATAATTTCTAGCAATAATAACTTTTAACCTCAAAGGTTAGTTTTAGAATCGGTTGTATCAACAGCCCTTTAAGGGCCGCTTGATCCTTACAAGTTATTGTTGCGGAAACAAAAATTATTTAAGCATAGTAGAATAGTTGGTGTTTGTTACATTTTGTCGAGTCCCTCTGGAACTAATTGATTTTGTTGTTAAATTATTCTATATTTATAAACCTAAATAATTCATCACACAAAAATGATTCAATTTACAACAGGATGCCAAAACAATGTAAAGAAGCTTCGATCGATTTTACTACCATGTTTTTTTTATTAACGGGCTTTCGTGTATGTATGGCCACGTGAAATTTGGAACTTGAAATTTGAACCATAGCTCGAAAGTAGATGAAAATGCATGAAAATGTGAAAAAAGAAGAAGAAAAATGTTATCCTTTTTAGTCCGTTATAAAAACATGGTACACTAAAAATTTGTGTATTTATAAGTTATTTTTGTAAACAGCTGACATACAAATAGACTGGCCTGATGGTAAGTGGTCACCGGTGTCTAAAAAAAATAATTTATTAATTGTACCCGGCAAAAAGTAGCTTCAACAGTCTAAATTTTGTTATTTAGTGTTGTTCTATATTCATTTTTAAATTAAAAAAAGACACAATAATTCTTCAAGGAGACTACAATGCTAAAAGCTTTTTTCGTTTTTACTATTTCAAATACTTTTATAGATTCGAAAGTCAAAAGTAGGTATGTTGTGTGATATTTTTTGCAGATAGAATTACTCTATACATACGATACGAATCAGGTAGGAATAACAAAACATTTGCTACAATACTGAAGCAATTCCTACAGGAATAAGTAGTAGCAATGTAAATTAACCTTCCTTACAGTACATTAATTATACAACGAGATGAAAATCATGAAAATCGCGCTCTTGAGAAATAAAGCCTCTAATTCCAACCGCATAAGATAGATATTTGTTTCAAAATCGCTACATATATCATACATATATTTCCCGAAAGGAGTATTAACACGATTTCAATAATAAATTAATAGAGAAACACTGAATTCCGAATTCCATAAACTTTGGAATTACTGTTAATATTAAAAGCTTCCGCCACACAGGTGATTCGCAGGAAATGACCGACCACGTTACAGTTAATTCTCGAAGATTTAATTGAGCTAAACCTACGAGCGTTAACTTCACAGGTATTAGTATACATACCAGGATTTGCAGCCTTGGAGACTCGCCTCCCTCGACGAAATTTGAAACGGTAGTTTCGATTTATTTATTTAGCCCCATTGCTTGCGCGTGCGGAGAGGTGGGAATGTTGTGCAAATCGATCACACGCATGCTTCGTGCTAACATGCTGGCAAGTTTTAATTGGCAATCCCTCCCACGTCAATGTCGAGGTGCCCTCTAACGACTTATGTTAAACCAAAACTTTTACGGATTGTTACGATAGCAGAGGTCAAAGCTTACTTTGATTCGAATCATTTATATTATGAAAGAAAGAAAAAAAATAACACTTATTTACATAGTCTACACTCTACAACATTTAAAGAACATTACAAAGTGTTGAATAACAAAAAAAAATATAATAATAAAAGCTTAAATAATAACAAAAATCACAAAAGGAAAGTATGACTAAAAAAAGAAGATAAGTTTATGGCTGAAGAATATTATGTAAAACGGTAGTCGGTAGCCCGCTCGGCTCATAAATGAGTTTTGTTATCAAATCCTTAGTGCTGGTTTCAGCGGCGACCCTATAAAGAATAGGATGGTCTGCGTGTGAGCGCATAGTTCTTAATGATTTACCCTTCAATAATACTTTAATTACTATATATTTTTAAATTTATATTTACATCTAAAAAGTATAAAATGTTGAAGGAACGGTATTTCATCTAGTCCGGTTGGTCTACTCGTAGGGCCTAATTAACATTATGTGAAAATATATATAATTTTCAAGAGGCCTTAGATCGTATTACAATATGCGGCTCTTGTTTAAACTGGTGCAAGGATTACTGGCTATGCCAAATGTCGGAATGTCGGAGGTACTTATGCATATGATTCGTTTGAAAGCCTCCGCAAGTTATGTGTTATTTAACACAACCGGAAACGACTCAACGTGCACTTCGAAGCGCAGAAGCGTTGGGTGCTAACCATCTCACATCCAGCTACGCCCGAAGTTTTAGACACATTACTTATAACCACAGAGTACATTTGTATATAACAGATAACTGACACAGGCAACAGCCTAAATTGCACAAATAGCCGGCGCATACACGTCCGTGTAAGATTTTACTTCGGTAATTCCATGTTTGTTTTGAAATGTTTGTAGATTATTTTATCATGCAACGACACCTTCACTATTTTCTGTCATTGATAGTAGTACGTTTCATTATATTTAAAAACCGATCAATTACAAATTTGACTTCCGTTTATAGGATTATTCTGTACATCAAATATTCCCAACACGTTCATGAATATTTTTCGTTTACCTTGGTTATTTAAAGCAAAGTTTTGGAGGTGTTTTAAATTTAAACTGCATTTTAAAATTATAACATATGTTATATTATGTAGTCTTTTTATTTATGTAAGTTCGTGATGTACCAATATTCTACTTTTTTGTCGATTCGCGGAACCTTTAATTAATTTCATGTCAAAAGTTATCAAGAAATCACTTAAAGCCAAGGAGAAATGAAATGCAAAGGCAATCCAGAACCCTCATTTTAATATAAATCGTTTATTGGGTCTCAAATTTTTTGTCCACACGTGCTCTAGTTTTTTTTTTTCGTGTTGAAAAATTGAATATTTATATGGAATATATAATAAAAATATGTCTAGTAATTTAATAATTCAAGGCGTGTGTATTAAATCAGCAAACAATAGATACATAGTTTATAAGAAGAGGAGAATTGTGCAGACGAGGCAGGCATCGATGCGATCCTGTCGAAGGAACCTCCTCTCCGATCAAGTTGGAAGGTAAGTCTAACTGTCCAAGGTGAAATTACTGTGTACTAAATGAAATCTGTTATCCAAATCCATACAACAAAAGCAACCGAAAAGACGAGGGCAGCTTGTAAACATTTTTGCTAATAATAATGTCTAGTTCGCCTTATCAATGTTAAACAATACGTAAAAGCTAACCAAAAATTTACGACCACAGGTCGTTACCCAAACCACGTTAGTTAACCAAAATAGTTGCCACTATAATGATCACGTCGCGACATCAGCAGCTATTGGTCTGTGCCAACTGACAATCACCATAAAAATGGTTAATCATCATATCTCAGAGTCAGAACCGTGTATTAAGGTGGAACAGAAAAAATATATATTTTTATGACTGTGACATGTGTGTAGTCGACAAACGAGCAGTCCAGCCAGCTGATTGTACGTAATAACCGTCACCCATAGACTTCAGTAACACCAAAGGCATCACCGAAGTGCCGTAGACAGGAAAGCAAGCAAGGAAGCAGGTGACCCGCGCTGTTACTGGCTCTCCGTGGTTTAATTAATGTTTGGTTTATTTGATGTTATTTACTGATAGTGCTATCAAGTGATTTGAACGTCGGTTTTCCGCGTCGGGATCCCGTAACGGAAAACGGAAAACCAGTTTAATTCTGACGGTGTTTATCAATGGCAGTCGGGTTTTTGTATCTCAGGCATATGCCTGGCCACTGCTCTCCTAAAAATCAAGCTTTAAATGTTTTTAAAGTTATCGATTGAAATATCAGAGTGCCACTTAAGAATCGATTTCAATCAACTCTTACTTTTTTCAACGTCTCCTCGCCATTCCGTCCATTTGTCGGCCGTTATCATAAAGAATATCTTTGTGTTTTCATTAGTATTTTAAAAAACCATGACATAGTAACACTGTCTGGCTGTGACGTAATGCGACGCCCAAAAAAATGAAACGACTGAAATTTAGCGTCTCATAGACAATTAGGTAGATCATTTGTCTCTTTTGAGACATTGAGTTTTTTATCACTTGAAAGGAAGGAAAGAAATGTCGCGGGCGTTTCGTAATGGAACTTTGTGAATACATTATATTAGTGAATGCAAAGTAAACAAAATTCATGACGGCCGGTAGCATAGTTGATAAGTGATCTTGCTTGCGAAACGAGGGGTCCCCGGTTTGATATCGATCGAATCCAAACAAGCTGTGCACAATATAATTATGCCCTTTACAAAGCGAAAGCATTTGTGAATAATCGTCAAACTATAATGTTTGACATTTTTGAGACCAAGCCTACTTCCTCGGGTCGTGACGCATCCTACTAAATGAGGCTTCGAATCGAGGGTCACTGGGCTCTGCACCATCTTCTTTAATCTTGTTGATAATCGTACGAGGTGGTAAGTTCCTTAATGCTCCTAGCTACGTACAACCCTCCTTCTAGAATAAACCGTACTTAGTTTTTACACGTCTTGATTACAGTTTTGGGGAGCCAGTGAAGTGGTTCCCTCGTTTGAATGTTAGTCGACAACGCAACGGTGATGGTTGCAACGCAGACGACATGCGTATTGGAATGGAGAGTCGGAGACTGACGGTGTTGGCTCTGTTGGACTTCAGCAATGCTTATACATCTGTTTATTTCTATATTCTCCTAGGCACAAGGCATTGTCTCGACATATCTCCGACTGCAACCGACCGGCTTCGTAGTTACTTGCAGGGGCGCCGGCGTCGCATTCACATTAACGGAACCTATTCTAACTGGTCACAAATATGTTTTGACGTACCCAAGGTGGCGTATTGTTTCCTCTGCTGATTTCGACTTTTATTAGCTCCATTAGTCTTGTTTCTCTCTACTATGTATACGTTGATGACCTTCAAATTAAGTAACCAGCTATTGTTTTAGATTTACCTAAAGCCGTAGATAATATAAATAAGAATCTAAATTGTAGATCGGATTGGCGCATTTCACACGGCTTTATTGTAAATCCCTCTGAAACACAAGTTATTATAATAGGTACTTAAAGACTTTTAGCAAGAGTGAATTGGGTAAATTTACCACCAGTAATTTTTGACGCGGTCACAAACACTTACTGTGATAATGTTAAAAATGTAGGCTTGGTTTATAGATCGATCATTGTATTGGGACCCGCAGATTGAATCAGTCAGTAAGAAACTGTTCGCGGCCATGGGTTCGCTTCGTACGCTCAAGAATTTTCTCCACACTGTTACCAAAACTGCACTCGCTCATTCCTCACTTCTTCCTATCCTTCACTATGCAGATATGTCCTATCTAGATTTAACTGAGGAGCAACTAAATAAACTTGAGCGTCACCAAAATATGTGCATAGGATTTATGTTTGGCCTCCAGAAATATGATCATATCTCCGAATATCGCAACAAACTCAAGTGGCTCCAATTCGCCTCCTCCGGAATGCACATATACTCGTACTTTCTGCTTTGTACTGTATGCTGTTCGATCCAAATGCACCATGTTATCTAAAAGAACGATTTAAATTTACCTTTCAGACTCATGATCACTGTCTTCGTTCCTCTAACAACCTTTCCCTCGTGATGCCTGTTAATTTTTCTCTTTTTACTCTAGACCTGTTACCACTGTTGCTGTCCGTCTTTGGATATCTCTTCCTTTTAAAATACGTTGTACTCAATCCCTTGTTAGTTTAAAAAAACAGGTTAAAGAAGAAGAAAGATTCTTGCTATGTGAAACCTTTCCTCTTTAATCAATATTTCTTCTGCTATCACCTAATTTCTGTTATCACGCTTTACACTCCCTTATAATAAGTAAGATCCAAGATAGAAGAAGGAATGAGGGATTTGGCGTTGGTTATTCGTAAGTCGGAAAGGTGGTACGTACAGATTAGCTTTCAATGATACAAAGTAGAAAATTCAACTGGTTTTTATTCACAAAGTGTTATTTCACTAGAATTGCTTTGGTCAGCTAGGTACAGTTGGTAACGCAAGTTGTACTTAGCTGTTACTTTACTCTTAGCGGCTGTTTGTATCTGTCGCAACAAAGCAAGAGGCAACGGTTAAAAAATGTTAATTTATTGAATAAATTTCAATGAATTACTGACGAATGGGAAATAATTTGTCTTTATGAGGGTTTAGTTAGTTTTAACTTTTATAATATATCATCAGTCGTGTTATTAAACAAAAGGGCTCGTTATGTTAAGTACAAATATATTTCTTATGTTATTAAAAATTACATATTTTAAAAATGATTTAATATTTTTTTTATAGTAACCTTATCTCTAAAATATTACGAAAATAATTTGAAAAAAAAATTGAAAAACTGGAAAATCCACACGTATGTAGACGGTATTGTAGCTCAGTTAGAGATCCCGGGTTTGGTTCTTGGTCCGGTAGACATTTATGTGTCAGATAAATTGTTCTTGGGTGGCAAGTGTGTGTTCATATCACCCTCAACACAGATAATCCTAACACGGGGGTGTGAGTGTTTAAGCGTTTATTGTTCTAAGCCTCTGAAACTTCCCAGGGAATGGGAAATATTCAGGATGCATTTATGCTGAATTCCATCCCATGCGAATCTTATTCAGATTTAATATTTTTTTAATTATAAAATTTAATGCTTGATTATAATCCCACTAGGTGTAGCAGGAATATATTTTTATTATATTATATTATTATACATATTATTCCAAACGCATGGTATATAAAACAAGGCCTTTCGACTATTAAATTGGCTTATCGCTAGTTGTCATTACGTACACGCCATACGTATGGCAATGTCTCAACTCATTGATAAGTAAAAATTTTATTTAATTGTTAATTTAATTTAATGTATGCAAAATTCAATTCTTTAATTTAATTGTATGTATTTGTATTATTCAGTATAATTGTAATAATAATGTAATTATAATGTTTTGTAATGTAATTTTAATAAATGTAATTTAAATTATTTAATTTAATTTGATGCACTTTTATTTAATAAGCATGATGTTTGTACCTATAATTGAGGTAACACTTGGCCTTAAATTTAGATAATATTTTGTGAATGTTTAGTGTATATCTTGTTGGTGCAATAAATAAAATAAATAAATAAATGTAGTTAAAACGCGACTGTTGCTGGTACATGGCGTAGGCGCAGTTTTTGCCATGTAAAATCCGTTATTTTTTTATTATTTTTCCGTCTACTGACTCGAATCTGTGCTATACACACTTAATATCAGATTACATACCGCAAATCAATACTGATTATTTATTGAAATGTTCCATATATCCAGAACGCTACAAACCTATTTGGAAATCTCTTATTAAAACTTGCGCTCTTCACTGTTTCAAACAACTGTGAGGATTTGTAGCACTAGTGTTAAACATCACAATAAGGCTTCATGTATAAAATAAGACACATATTGTTGTACTGCAAAATCTATTTATTATATAGTTGGAATTATATTTTTATTATTTTATGTTAGACTAATCTCTTATATTTCAAGTATAAATCATTGATTTATTTAATCCTCTTGTGTAGTAATTAACAAAATGTAATTAGGTAACATGAATTATTCACTGTACAACTTTTATTATAAATCCATTATATTACACACTTTCCTAATCGTTTTATTTTAATGTATATTTATAATGCAGATTTTAAAATAGCTTAATACACTTATCTTGATAACTTGTTATGTCTCCCACGAATGGACCACCAACAAACTTTTTACACTCGTAACTTTCTTCGACTGTCCCCGAAAAATAGCTGCCAGCCTCCAACATTTTCCGCAATTTTTTTGAAGGTAGTTCGAATATATTGAGGGTAGTTCATAAAACTTTTAAGTAATACTACCTTACGAAACATAATAACTTATGATAGCAATACACAATCTACAACTCAATAACTATGTCCTTACATTATTGTATCACTAGCGTTGTATGGTAGTTATTTTAGTCTGGATCGGTCGCCATATCGCTGTCAATAGAACTGATTGGGCCCGGCCTCGTAGCCCTTTAGGAAGTTATACGTTCAAAAGACAAAAGTAACTATTATTATTAATATTATCAGGCGTTTTATATACACTTTTGACCTTTTCACGTGAATCACATAATTTATAATCGTGCTAATAACCTGGTCTTATTTGATTGATTTCAATTATATGTTATTTAAACGTAATATACAAGTGCCTTATTTAAAATATTATCATACTACCTAAAAGAGACCAACTAGACAGACAGACAGATAGTTTAATTCTTGAAACAACAGAACTGTATTCAAAATTTTAAAAAATATATCCCAGAAATATATGACGAGGTATTTCTCCTTGTTCCAGGATCCAATGCTATTAACCGGCGGGGTTTATTATGGACGTAGAAGTTGAGTTGGATTAAAGCATAGTTTCTTATATCCCAACAGTCCCATGGGTTAACCTAACCAGTGAACATCAGATAGCATCCCATTCTATTCATAACCATTAAGCTGACTCTGTAGCTGAGTCGGTAAGCGCTTCAGTATGCTAATGCGGTTCTTGGCTATTAGTGATGTGTGTCTATACTACTCATGGCACAAGAATCCTAGTGCAGCGTTGTAAGCGTATAAGCGTTTGTATTTATTTTATTAAAACATACTTAATACTATTTGACTTAAATTATATTGTATAGAATAATAATAACCCACAAGTTTGCGCCTGAAGTAATCAAAAGCGTTTTCATTGCTACAGGCGTTCAAAGAACGTCGGTAGTTTTAAAATTTTTAATGTTACCCACGAATTTAAGGTTAGAGATAGAATCGAATCGAACTCTCCAGTGAGGTGCAGGCACATACTATTCTTTCGTTCTCGTTTATACTCAAGCAGTCAATATTGTAACAATGTAAAATAAACCAAGTTGGCACTACATCATCTTTATTGGGCATCAAGAAGCTCCAGTATAAGAGTATTGTACACCATGTTTATTTAAATCATTCATTCAGTCTTAACTGCACCTTGAATAAGTATAGGAATAAAAAGGTGAACGTAATGTTAAAAAGTATTTTCTCACGGTCGACCTTTGGGTAGTGGAAACACAATGGAGGTTGGATAATAAAAAATAATAACATAAAAATAAAATAATACATAAATACAATTATATATCACATGTTGTATAGTAATTGTTTGTTATACATCTAGAGCTAAATACTGTTTGGATACAATTGTAATGAAAAATAATTGAACTGCCTGTATTTTGGCAAATGTGAACGACTCAAATATTAATTTTAAGATCATTTATGTGAACACATTTTGGCAAAAAATGTCATAAACACATTAAAATTAGAGACGCCTTCCGATGTCCGTGCACCGTGAAGCTCTCCGCTCCTCGTCGACGTAACTTGACCCAAATACCAACACTAAAGGAACCCCTATTTGGTGCCTCATGTTGTCAGGTAATAAATAAAATAATATGAAGTGTGGCTGCACCCCGCCCATTTGTACAGCGCCGGCTGACACCGCAGTTTTGAACTATTGAAAATTACGTGTGATAGCGACTTTTAATTATTTCATAGCGTTTGGTCGTGATGATGGCAAGCGATGGGCGGTAATGAAAACTAACGATAGTATGGAAGCACGTCTTGAGGATTAATCGGAGATAAGTGAGTATATATATATATATCTTGATCATAGAGTCTCATGAGGGCACTAGTTGTCCATGTTCCTCTTGCTGCAAGTGAACGAGTAAGCCTGTTTCAGGACCCGGGTTGTCATGAGTCTGATGCGCCTGGTTCTCAACTTATAACAACACCGTCGAAAACAATTTTAGCCGAAGCACACCGATCCTCAAACTTTCTTTGGCGAAACTTTATTTCAGGCCCATCCCTTGAAGGAAATCTTGGGAAGATTCTTGGTTTTGATGGACGCCAACTGTTCTAGTTAGTGTTCCGAGTCCTACTTACCCAACTTGTGGGACAATTTATGGTAATACCCAATACTTAGTAGTTAAATAATAAAATCTTGCCAATTTCGAATGTAACTGTGTTGCATACGTTTCATCATCATTACTACAACGCATAATTGTTCCAGTATTGGGCTGGGGTTTCACTATTGTAAGAACTGTATTACAGAGGTTAAGGATATAGTTCGCCACGTTGGCCAAATGCTGGTTGGCAACCTTTCAGAACACGATGGAGAATTCTCAGGTGTGCAGGATTCCTCACGATGTTTTCCTTCATCGAAGCACCTGATAATTTGTATGTAATTTTGAAAAAAGAAGGAAACGATAATTTTTGTGTATATTTAGAATAATAAAAAAAAATAACCTTAACATCAAACTTTTTTACTTGAGGAAACGGTTTGTTTTAATTTTGTTATTTTCCCCGAAAAATTAACTTTCAAAATATATTACTTATGATATATGTATATCCGTCGTTGCGTTACAAACCTATTGTTACGTGTCAGGATCCGTAGGCTCGTAAAAATGCCACAATCGTTCCGCAGAGACTTTATTTTACTTCACACAGACTTCACAATCACAGTTCCACTCGTCGATCGCAGGTATTCGCTTCGTAGGGAGAGAACTCTTCACTTCGTATCCGGAGACCGAATGCCTTGTGGCCGACCCTGCCCGCTATTTATATCGATTTCCGGGCTTCCAGATCCTTCCACGCCCTTTGTTGAAGTAAGCAACAACAACAGGAATTCCCGGAAATCGACATAACAATAGCGGGTCAGGTAACAACCCCATTTCGGCCCTCATCTATGCTAATCTCGCCCCTTTTGCTTGAGGCATACGGGCCAGATTGGCCTGGAGTGACCCAGGTAGTTTTTATTACTACCTGGGTTTCTCTTTTATTGCCCCTATTGTTTGCCTCTATTGTTTGCCTCTCTGTAACCGTCGGCCACCCTTCTAGAAATTTCGTAAGCCTGCCGGCTTCGAGAAGCTTCGTAACACTATGTTTCATTTGTGTTTTTCGATGTTCCATTTTTTCCGTGTTATGCCGAACGAATAGCAAGTTTTTGTTCATCAAAATAGACATGTAATAACATCCATTAGAGTTTATTTTGCAGGCGAGACTGACGCACCCAAATATATTATGTTTGAAGGTCAACTAATTGAAATCTGGTCATTAATCAACAATGTCCAATACAACCTCACCAGGACGATTCAAAGGGACACATTCATATACAAATTTATATATCACGTATATAGTTAGATTGGTCACCGCCGCCAATAGGTTTGAACCCTGATCGTTTTACTGATGCCATGATAGACGAGAACACGGGAACCCACACATTACGTACTGGTCTTGGGAAACTGCAACATTTTTGCAAAATATTAGATGGTTTATTTTAGAAGGAGAGTCGCACCGGCTGGTATTAATGATAAAACACCGACTGGTGTAGGAAACGCCGATTTTCAGCAGGAGGGACGAGGCGTCATTAGTAAAGATCGGCAATTCGAGCGCTATTTACGTAAACTTCGTGATTTTTATCGCCTACGAAAAAATAACGTGGACATTCTTTGCTGAATATGTGTATGTATTTGTATGCCTTTGATCCCGTTATTGCTAAACACTATTTACGCACAAAATTTCGTACAACATCGTTTTGTTGTTTTTTTTATATATTTCGCATTCTTTCCAGACGACATCACGCGCGTTAGCATTTTTTATCTGTATTCCTAACCTAACTATTAGTAAAATGTTGTTTTGTAGTTATTTATTACATAATAAGATTAATTAATAAATCCGAAGAGCCTGAGATCGACTAAAGAGTCTTATTTATATTTTATTCAGAAACTCAGAAAGGCACAGCATAGCATAAGCATTCAGAAGGCTGAAAAGTTATTACAAACTTGATGTTTACTTTCAGGATAAGACTGCTTGGACATGAAATTAATATGTTGGACATGTTGGACATGAAATTAATATGGTTATAATTGCGTTCTGTAACTGTGATTAAGAAAAAAACATCTAGGGAGTTTCTTGCCGCTTCTTCTTCCGGGACCACTCACGGTAGGGATTTGTTGAAGCGATGTCGCAGTTTGACGTTTGTATTGTGTTTGTAAAAACCAACCTCGGATAAAATGTTATTTCATTTCATTCCATCTCATATCCATATTATTTTTTTGTAGTCTTAAGCTTGTCCTTAGTTTATCTGGCATTAATGTAAAGTAGTAACCCGCCCTGCCTTTGCGTTGGAAAATTCCTCCGGGGCAGATCCCCCATGAGGACAAGTCAAAGGACATTATCACGTAAGTTTTAGTGTTCTACACATTCGGTGAAAAAAATGTTTAGGACTCCACATCGACAACAGAGTTCATCTACATAAAAATAATAATTATATATAGATTCGGCTGGGTTACTGCTTCATTATTAGTAAAGACATTTAAACTGAAAATATTCATTATTTTTCCATAAATTCATTTATTCATGCATTCGTTCATTGATACGGTTCCATTGGCATAGGACTATTAGACTTAATTCTGTCGCGATGGAAAGGTATTTTAATATATTTTACAATTTGTTTTACAGTGTTTTGTTAGGTCAGTCTTATGAACGACATCTTTATCTTGTTTCCTGTCCTCAGCTTTAAATTTGATCGTAATTATTTATCTGTAAATGCCTAATCTGTACTACAAGGTTGTTAATAACTTTTCTTCATAATTAATCGTAACAGTGGGTTCAGTGATCATCACAGCGATAATAATACATAAAAACATTTATTTACCAAAATATAACCCACTAGCCAACCCCCCCCCCCC
>PDGT01000092.1:355355-374231 GCA_003671415.1 Megathymus violae
CCGGCTTCGCACAGGTGTACATTTGTTTTTAAGCATTTTGAGATATATTTATAATTTTATCTCGATATGTTCCCTAATTTTGTAAAACATTTTTTTGTTCTATCGTCAATAGTTTCCGCAGCGCATTGCATACGATGAAAGAAATTTGTAAGCAAATTTTTTTACACCTTTATAGATACCTTTACCTATAAAGATCCGTTATTTTTTCTAGTAATAAGTATAGCCTATGTTACTCATGAATAATGTAGCATTCAAATGGCGAAAAAATTTTTAAAATCGGTTCAGTAGTTCTTGAGTTTATTCGTCACAGACATACAAAAATACAAGGGTTTCCTCTTCATAATATTAGTATAGATACGTATCTGTGTTGTTCTAAAGACTTGCAATCTATCCAAGATCCGGCCTTTCAGTAATGGATTGATGGATCACGTCCAAAGAGAGGCTTGACACATGTATACTTATCGCACATTTACTGTCTGTTAGACTCTCAGCGATATCATTGAGCTGATTGATTGCGCTGAATCAAAATGAAGAGGAACAAATTGATATATTTTTAAATGTATATTCGACGCTCACACAGCGAGGTATTGCAGAAAGAGAATCTAATTTTATCGCATCCTATAACTAACTATTCCACTTCCGGCGCTGGTCTCCTTCCACTAGGGGGAAGGCGATAATCCACCACGATTATGTTTACTCAATAGTTTACTCACGACGAAAGCTTATGTAAAACAATAATGTGCTTGTTGGTTTCACGGTTGGCTACACGTTGGACACAATACTATCCGTCAATGTCATTTAAGACCAACTTTACGCTACGTATAATTTCCTGAATAACGGTCATTACCGTTTAACTGTGTGACGTAACAGCTGATTCAGTCGAACTTCAATCACATCACAATGACAACACACATATGGACGGAGCTTGTATGAAGAGGAGGCTATAGCATAATTGCTAGTGACTTGCCATCTGAGCCACAGTCACTTTATCTTCGAATTGGAAAGTTTCAATTTGACTATAAAAAAAACTCTCGAGTTTTTGGGCTGTTTGTGTTTGTGTGTGACGATGCTAATTGCGGTACAGGGCATCTTAGTGTATGGTGTTTAAGTATTTTTTGAAATTATATCGTTACTAACAAACAATAGAAATTGATCAAGCTTGTTATGGACTTGAGTTTCTATATACATCGCTGCTTCACTTCGACTAGACCGAGTCGGAAGTTCACATGTGAAACCAAATGTTTCAGACTTAGTTTATTAATTGTTATCTAAATTTAACAACCACAGCTAGCTAATTAACCTGCGTCTGATAAACGATAGCGAACATGAAATATTTACGTAGTATTTAACAAACTAGCGAATATCGGATTCATTGTCCTGGCCGAATGTTGCAAAATAAAAACAAATTTCCCGGAATCCGACCGCAGTGTCACCTACTTCCTGATTCAATTGTGAGTCTAACCCGTCCAGGGAGCCACACACATAATTTAATTAGGTCCAACCGTTGAGTAGCTCAGTGAGATACACATGTACACATTTAGTGCGAAGACGAGATTGACTACCACAAGGCTTTGGTTATTTAATCGTTAAGTTAGAAATAGCGACTAATTGAAACGTGGTACACATCACAGATAACAAAAGAGCACAATGAATAAATTAATGGCCGTCAAAAACAACTTTTCTTTATTCGTTATTGTTCTGAACGACGTTCGATTAAAACCGTGTTTCCATCGATGTATGGATATTTGTCACTGCGTTCTAGGGCTTTTGTTATCTCTATCAGATGGACAGCTTCGGGGATACGTATTGAAAGGGGAAAAAAGTGAAACCTTTTGTAGTTTAAATACTGTATGATAAATAGAATATTTTGATTATAAGTGACGTTGACAGAAGTAAAGAGACGTTATTGGGTGCTTTCGTGGAATTCAATGAAAAATTACGCTAAAAAATTTTGGATTGTTGACAGATTGACAGTTATTTTTGTCTGTTCAGTCATGTGGTGTTGAGTGGCCTCTGCGACCCAGGGAGAGTTGTAAAACACTTTGAGTGCAACTACATTTCCGATCATGCACTCACCGGTCACTCCTTACAACTCCATAACTCCTCTTTCTCAGATACTTGTTAGCACATTACATTTGTTATGATACTCATTATTATTAAAGTCTTGACGTTGAGCAGGGTGCAGCACGAACAGGGGGGCTGGTTGGACTGAAGGAAGGATGAGACAAAATAGTTTGATTTTTTTTATTTGGAAAGTTGTTACCCAGTCAACTTTCTTGTTATAATATGACTGATACGAGTAGAAAGGCCAATCTTCCGGTTCTCTGACAGTGTTTAGGAAAGAGTGTTGAATGTGAGTCAAATTATCAACCTACCGACATTATAATTAATTAATTATTTTTTGATAACCCTATCGAATTGACACAATGTCTAGAGAGCGTTAGATTTTTTTCGACATCAAAGGCCATCGTCAGTTTTCAGGCTGGGATATTGTAGAAATTAGTGATAACGTAAACGTCGATCCCAAATAGTGTTATCTCATTAATTTGGTTAGCCATTCAACCGAAACTGACTTATCTTATCACAGACCTGTATTAATAAGATTAGAAAAAATTCACGAATAGGTACTTCAATACGGATTTAATAAAAGAGTTCCATAAACAGAACTAACGGAATTCGAGATTTAGAAGTTGTTAGTTACGTTATTATTACTTTAGACAGTTACCGGTATGTCTGTTATAATGTTACGTTACTATGTTATAATGTTGTTGTATGTCATGGGCAGTCACACACAATTTTATATCTGACTAGTTACCGACATCACCCTCTGCGCTGCGCTTCAAAACACTTTCGCCTTATGTTTACAAATTGCACCCGCATTGTTTGAGAAGCTTGCGTTTCTACTTCTGTGAACTAGAAGCATATAAATTACAATAGCTACAGCCAGCTAATCAACATTTTATTTACTGCCTTCTTAATAGAATGTCCATATTATCTTTTATTTGCTGTTCAGCGGGAACAACTCAATTTCCCGGGATCAAAAGTTTCCTAGATTGTGACCCTTAATAAGCTAGTAATATGTCAAGGACTGTACAGACCTGTTCAGTGGTTATAGTGGTATGGTGTCAGACAGGCAGACAATAATTAAGAAAAATATTGTTTAGGCCTTCATATACTTATATAACACAGAGTATGTATATTAGAATATTAAAAAGATTATTGAAGTAAAGATTCGATTCCCTTTCCAGTTTGATTAAAATTATAGTCTAGTAACTTGTTTTAGTTTCGCTTCAAGAAACATAATTTACAAATTGTTTTCATTGCTATTCACTTTTGTCAGGTGCTTAATGTTTATTCCCTTTATTATTTCGGTTATCAGTTTTGTGTTTTTTTTAATAGGATTTTATTTATTTATTTATTACAATAATTGTAAAAAGTACTTAAAAATATATACTAGTATCTTAAAGGAGTTTTCGATCGACGTATTATGTACTCGTAATCCCGCGAGCCTGTTCTCGATATATGTATCTATGCCCCGAAAATTTACATAATACTCATCATCGTAAGTTATACGTTATTACAAACTTAGTGCTGATCTAAATTTGCTACGGGTTTTAGAATTAGAATTTAACTTTTACAAGTGTTTATTTTTTAGTTAACTGTTACTCTTGTGCTGTGATTCTTGTCATTTAATATGTCACTGTCAAAATACGTCACAACCATAGAGTTTACTAGTATATTAACTCTATAGTCTCAACAGGTTACACGTCAGAAATGAGTTTGGTTCCATGTACAACGGTTGCCGCGTTAAGTGAAGAATCAAATTCTTCATATAATTTAATGAACTGAACCTCTGCGATAGCTGTAAAATACTACATTTTATGTATTTGTATAGTATTGTATATTTGTATAGTACAGAGGAATATGTATTTCAATGGCAACTTACTCTGTAATTGCTTCACGAGTGTATTGGTTTGAAAGTTGAGCTGAGAAGGAAATTAAGTGCACATTCGACATTGTATTGACAATATTAAATTATTTAGAATTTAATTTAAACTTTGATTTGTCTTTCCCAGAGTTGTGTACAGGGAATTCATAGACAGCTTTATTTACCTATTTTAATGGCAACATAAGTATATTTTACACTTTTTACAATCAGGATATTTCGACCTAGTTACATGAACCGAGATCACGGCTACATATAATTATTTTAGGTGACTTTGGGATGATATAAATTATTTTATAATGTCTTCGTCTCTTTTTACAAAATAATAAATATAAAATAAATGTACGACGTTTTCGATGTTGAGTTAGCTTCGTTTAATATTAACATATTCTATAATAACTTCTGGCAGTTTGATCGACTGACTGAATTAACGATTTATTTCAAATATGTATATTGATAAACAGAGCGTACTGAGAGGTAACTGAAATAAAATAACATAGCTGTATAAATAATTATCCGTGAGCGTCTTTTGCGGCAATACACCGCTCTATTTATTGACAATATTTCGACCCATTTGCATGGATGGATCGAAAACCAAGTACTATTAAAGTTTACAGCTAATGTATGGTGTAATTGGATTGACAGTTGCAAGGTATTATGTTTGTAGTAAAAAATTTCGCATGTTTTTAAATAGTGAATAGCAATCTACTTATTTTTCTCTGCTTGTAGAGTAGAAATTGAATTTTATGCCAAATACATATATTGAGTTCGACGACAATCACACTAAGACCAGTTAGGCAGTAGGTACGCGCATACTGAGTGCAAAGTGAAGCAAGCTCCTGGATTGCAGTAAATTATCCTCTACGTCGGTTGGTTCTGTTTCGTTAAACATACAACCGGTACTAATGCTTTAGATAATGTTTAATTACGTCTTACGTTACAAATTATGCAACTACACAGCAAGAATGTAAGACACTTGTGTTATGATGAAGGAGATGTTTTTAAAAGGGACATGTCAATGTTAGTTATTTCAAACGGAGCAAGAGAAATGCGGGTAAAACATAATTCGTTCAAATAATCTACTGGCACTAGCAGTTACGTTCCTGACTTTCAAAGGACGTCTCCGTTATTTAGTTACTCCGTGTGTAAATATATTGACTCGTGAATTTAAAGCTGTAACATCAGACAGATTGTTACATTGCGTTGCTTTCGATCATAATGTTTAATTAACCTTCACAGACATTTAATATCAAACGTTTTTCATGTATTTAGTTAACATGAAAATAACATAAATTTATGCAAATATTATCGTCATAACGATTTCTTATTATGCTGCAAATATCAGTGCAACTAAATTATTTAATCTTGAGAGATATATCAATAAAGATCTTTAAATATATATTTTGTTGTATACTCACAAACAGATATATTAAAATTAAATGGATTTGTTTTATGTGGTTTTAAACATTGTGCAGCAAAGTGTACCAGGCCGGGACTCTATATATCTGAAACTAATCTCCAGTGTTGGCACCGAAAGAGGTTAAATAATTTTATTATAGGTTTCAGAACGAGAGTGGTAGCTAGCCAGGCTGGTAATACACCACTACCATACATGAATACTGCGGAGACAATTGTTTTCCCACGGGATTTTCATTTAAACTGGCCATCTTATCTATTTTAATTTTTCCGTTCAGTGGAGGAGGATAATGGTGTATTGCGCTACTGGGGATAATGTTTTTAGTATCCTTACATAAGCGGAGTCGAATAGAATCAGATCGAGTTTCGTTGATGTGGATAATGGGATTAAAGTGTGTTGTTGTACCAAGTTCTTCTTCAGTAATGTTTAGGACTCTTTACTCTATCTCTCCATAACATGGCATACTGACATTACCCACTGTCAATAAACTCGCCATTGAATACTCCATCGCTGAGTCAAGTTTCTGTGAAAATCAATAACATTTATTTTACAGTTAACATTCGATGAAATGTTAAGTTTTACCTTTGGTGTGTTACTACCAATTCCCTTTACTTTTCAATAATTATATTAATACATAGAATAAATAATGTATTAAACTAACATTTTCCTTTTCTGGTTGAAATATTCTCCGTTAAATATTATCCGTTTCTAGGTGGTCCCGAGTCTAATTCCAGGCCGGGATAGAGATCTATATGACTGACCACATGCCACCCGCAACGCAGGTAATCAAAGTACGGGGGAGTCAGTGTGTGTACTTTTAGTATTTTTAACATGTTAGTTTAAGTTTTTAATAGAATGTACAGTACTTAAATGAACTGAAAATCAGTTAAACTATGTTCACAATACACGTTAATAACTTACTAAGATCGATGTGACCGTTTCTACGAGTTTGTTCAGTCAACTTCTCCAACAACAAACACCAACACAAGGTAAGTTTACCGTTCGGCGGCACTTTGTGGACACTTTCCAGCTGATATTGTGACAATCTCAGCTACTCGTAGCTAAACTTTCAACATCAATTCCGAGAATGTACACTGTGCAACAACAGTTAGTTTTACCTTACCAGTCACTAAACTATAATGGAATTTATAAATAGTCATGAATACAGTTGCTAAATGGAACGCGGCACGTGACCTGAGAGATGGCAGCACCGTCGCTAAGACTCAACACTCGGCGGGTTGTTTCATAACGGGGTCTAGGTAACGGACAGGAGCTATGGCGGGCCTCAGATATGTTTCAACCGTGGTGAATACTAGTGCGTCTTTGCTAGGTTTGTTATTATTATTAACAGAGACCAAGACGCCAGCAACGCTCTTCATATCCGATATGTTTAATTTAAATAATTTTAATTTAACCATATCTAATGGTAACTGGACACCGTCGCTCATGGACATTGATAACATTTTTGAATTCACATTGAAAGTAAAAAGAAAGAGAGAAAGCAAGACAGTGATAGCACGTTGCGGAGAATAAACTATCTACTTTCTACTAAGTATAGGTATACTAAAATATTTAAATCTTACTTGCGTGATATATGGTATATGTACCATACTGCACATGAATCAAAAATAGTTCGTTTCCTGTAGAAGTTTAATTATTTAGTATTACGGTAAGGATTTTCCTGTAAACAATGGACATTGTGATCTATATCCTATTTAATTTTCAATAAGTTCTCAGTATTGTTGAAGAAAATGGGCGTGTTACAAAGAAATCTCTATCCGTGAGTCGCGCTGCGGCTAACTATATGTACATATAAGTCTCCGAAATATTTACATTATTTCCGCGCTTAATGGTGCTTGTATAAAATACAAAACAAAGTGCCGCTTTCAAATACGTTTTACTGTGTTAAAATTTAATTAAGTAAATATACACGTAATGGAAAACATCTACGTATTATTTCACAAAAAATTGTAATATTATTATTGACCTGCCAGAAGACCCCTTTTAGGTGTTCCAACAGATGGGTTAATTTCACATTGAATAGATTTTTAATGTTTTGAAGAAAGACCGCCAGCCAAAAGATTTCCTTCGAGATGTTCCCACTTCGTTAAATACACCTTGTCACAGTGCCATTTTGGATATTCGTTAGATGCTGATGTTTGTTTTGGAACTGGGATGGTAAAATCTTTTAGACAACTTCGACCGAGTCCCCAGTTTTTATTTTATATGAACGAGTGGTATTGTCACATCATGGAATAGAATATTTTTATAAATATGTCCTAAACTATATATTTAATTAAAAACAGCGGATACTTAATTTTAGGAAACGAAAGGCCCAAAAAATTTAAAAGTGTAAGTAGAGTTAAAAGAGCTGTCCAGGAGAAATTTTATTGTAAGCGTTGAAAGAGTTGTTATTTAAATGAAATGTCCTTGACCCTTATTGCCCCAAACTATGAACAATCTTGGTAAGTACTTGATAGTTTAATTAACGGTTAGTTTACGTAACGCCGGTAACAGAGCGGTAATCTTTAATACTTAAGAATTACTTTTATTTTTGATATTTAATTTGTTTCCGCAAATCGATATTGGTTATTATGAAAAATAATAAATAAGATGATTTGATTATACATTTTGTCGACTTTATTTTCATATATTCAGTTTCACTGATCGTTATTTTCTTTCCTAAACTATGGTTATTATATTATTATTTAATAGTAACGATTTACTTGTGCGAAGCAGTAAACTATCATTATAATTTATATATATATATAACTTTAAAGTTTAAAATATAGTAACGTACTTATAATTTCGATTTATATTTATCACGTCCGTTCGAAAACAAAAAAGAACTGTCGTTTATTTTACTAGTTTTTTTACTTTAACCCTTTTGCACACTTAAAAAGACTTGAAAAGATGTGAACAAAGTGAAATTAGTTTATTAATTTCGTCCGCCACGACCACGCACCGACATAATTTACTTTTCGATATTAATGTTACTTCGATTTTCGATAAAAAGAGGAAGAAAGATAGGATAAGAGATAACTTGTCAATGCAAAACAACCTAGCGATAATAATCTTCCCTGCGCTTCTCGATCGCTTCAGTTTTTTAGGTAATGGTTTTTTTGCGGTCGATTGGCACTTCGTTTTTATCGTATTATTAAATCCAAGATTCATCCTGATACGTCGTAAACACGCTGAGACGGGCTGCTACAGTCCTATTCTACAGGAGCCTGCTTCTCATCATCGACGTAGTATGACATCCGATGGAAACTACATATTTTCATACGTGAAGGTGCTTGTTCAAGGTCATGGTAATATGTCCCAACTGAATCTGCAATATTGACTTCGGTTAAATTTTTCACTACCACAAATTGTTACAACCATCGGAGATCACTTCTTTCTTCAACATTTAATATTAGTCGATCGGACTTAAATTCGTTATGCTATCGGCACTTAAGAAGACCCTTTGTCCATAAATACTATCTCAAGATTATCAAACCTGTAAAACAGCAACCTATCTGCGACGCTGAATGATTAATTCTCGGGAATAATAATATAACTGTCTATTAGCTACAGGTCAAATATACGCGATACGGTCAAATTTATCGAATACACCCGTCAATATTGAAGTTAAATTGGAATAGTTATAGAATTCTGATCGTTCGAACGAATCTCCTGTTTCAAACTAATGAAAAAGTTGCGTTGTATTCGGAAAATTATTTCATTTGCGAAATATTACATCCAAATTTTTTGATAATTATAACGTTCTTACATTCTAACTTTTTTTTTTAAACATAGAATTTGTCTCTTATTCACCGATTCATCAAAAAACAAGATATTATTTACTAACAGTAATAATAACTAATATAATTGTATAAATAAGAATGATTATATTAAATTAAGTATATTTTTCAAATTATTTATGACGGAGTAACTTAACTCACCGCCGAGCGCGCTGAATGACTTAGTAAATGATAAACATTCACACACTTCTACATGGAATATCTCGTGTTGCGGGTAGTATGAAAAAAATTTATACGACATTACGAACAGCCAACATCCCAATTTAAGTTTTAACTGTGACAGAAATGTTTCGGCCCGTATTCAAATCGGGGACCCTTCACTGAGCACACACGATCGTTACTAGTTGGGCCCCGGGATCGGCGCTGTTATTATTTATTATATTTATTACTTATTTATCAAACTGGTTTTGTACCGAGCACACTTGTAATATAGGACATAAATAAATAAAAAATCTAAAGAGTCCACCGACGAATCATTTGTCATGTTATAAATTATGAGGGTATCATGAAAATAAAACATTCGAATACACAGAATCACGAGATTGCGATCAAGTTTTGTAAATGCTTAAGCTGAATACAACTCGAACTGAACAAGGTTTGAAAGTTGGAGGAGTCGAATAAAATTTGTACATATATTGGATAAATCATAAATCATTTCGTAGGTATGTGACAATTTTTTATTTTAATCATTTACATTACAAATCAACAGACAGACCACTAGATGGTACGTGTAGTTGGTAAGTAAATAGTCAACAAACTATGTAGTAGGAAGTCTACTACCTATAACGACTACTGCCGAGCACCTACAAACAGACGGAATTGGAAAAACTTAAGACAAGGAAGTTGAATGCCCCAAGGACGGTGGAGATCCATACATCAGAGCTAATGTTGTTGTTTAAGAAAAAAATTATAATCGAATTATCATATAACTCATCTCGAGTTGTAGAAGATAGGAAAATTTAACTCGATTTTGACGAGATCAACTTTGGATCAAAGTAAACCGAGATGGTAATCCGGTTTCAATGTCGCGATTTAAGTATTATTGAGTATTATTAAGCGTATTAACTATTATTTATCTTGCTTGTGTGAGCGAAAACATCGTAAGGAATCTCACGCACAAACCTATCGGGTCTCCGTAATGTTCACAAAGGTGAGTGAAGTCAGTTGTTGGCGGCGTGATAGACTACGGTTTGCACTCGGTTTCCAAGCGAGATCCGAATTTATCACTGGTACATTACGGATTTTCATGGACAGACAATCTTAGTACTCATGGTCGAGTATCGATCGAATAATCTAGTTTGAAAAGACCTTGAGGATGTCCGATCACACACTGATTAAAGTTAGATGTATAACACTATACTCGACAGTATCAGGCGTTATTTTGCGGACATTCATTGCTATTAAATAGGTATTAATTTACTTTGCAACGATCCGCGAACACAATGTATGATGTATATACTTCTATACATGCATAGAACTTCCCTCCCTTCCATGAAGGAAGACATGCAATTATGATAAATAACAGTATATACCAACACACATACCGTCGCCGACACGTTTCGCTCCAATGTAAGTCGATAATCAGCACTTTTTCAAATTACGCTCACCAAAATGGACGGATAACTGCTAGAGAACTCAGATAATTTACGAAACCCGAAAAAGATTGTGAGAAATATGTTTGACGGTCACGTGCGCAGCTGCGACGGGGGAGCGAGTTGGGGTTAACTTTGTAATAACTTTAGCGTTCCCAAACGAACTACGAAATGTTTAATAATAAAATTTCTGGAAAAGAAAAATAAAACTATAGTAATAAAAGAAAGAAATGAGTATACCCGTACACTATGGGAAGAATTTATTATGTCCGCGTAATCGAAGAAACTAAGAGTGGACACGCTGCTCCAGTTCGTCATGACACTAGGTAACTCCGCCAAACCGAACTCCGACAACGTGATAACCGAAACAAATTATTAATTTTGCAATTGTCTCAACAATTGTACAATGTTATTAATTACATAAGTGTTTTCACACCTTTTTTAGTTGTGTTAGATTTCAATAAACCATCCATACCGGCAGTGATGTCGATTAAGTCTCCTGTGTCTGTGTAAACTTGCTTATCCTTATTTTGTCTTCCAAGCGATGGTCCTTCAAAATGAAACAGTTTAACAGACAGAAATATACATATATCTTTGTTAATTGAAAGGAAAAAATTCAGTTACGACAAAAAGGTATACATTTAATATAGATAGGTTATTGATATCAATCGCTACACAAACGGGCCGTACCGAAAAGCTATGGCTTTGGTTCCACATTGTATCCAAAATTAGCGTTGTATGTATCATTTTTATTGCACTCTTTCTGTTTTTAAATTTTGATCTTATTTGTGGAAAAGATTGTATCGATAGTTGGTTTTTGTCAATTTAGGAGATATAAAAAAGCAAGGGAGAGAAATGACGTTGTACTGAGTAGTGCATGTTTTAAAGAAAAAATTAATAATTTTATCATCCATTTACGTCTGAGTATTATAATACACAGGTGTTGTATACGGTATTAGTTTATATGCGGGATATTTTTATCCCTTGAACAGACACCTACCCTAATACAAAATAAAAATTGTTAGGGGAGATTTATTAACAGGTTATTTAATAATATTTTAGTATGTTTTTTAATTTGAATTTTCAGAACTATAGAACCGTAAAGTAACACGAGTGTGGAGGAATGACATTCAGTACTGGGAGTCAGTTACATACTAGTAATAATATAATAGATAAACGCGCTTGTTCTAGCATCTACTGCCCTAACAATACAAAAAAAAATTAAACGACTCGGTACTCTCTATTTAGCCGCTGGGGAAAATACTTAGTCACGATCCTCAGTAATGAGGCACGAGAGGAGAGGTATTATCATTCTATTATATAAAAAAAAACCTTTATTATTTGCGGTAGGAAAATCGCGTCAGATGGCCCGCATCACGATTTTCTCTACTATATTATCCTCCAAAAGACGGAGTTACGGCCAGACTTGCTCAATGTGTTTTCACTTACGTTTTCACGATTTAAGTCGACATGTCCAATAATCAGTTTTTATGAGTCTGGTAGAATTTGTTTTACCAATATTCATATATGTCTTGTGAATCAAGTTTACGGCTAAAATTACCTTTACAACTTCAATTTAATAGTATAATTAGTATAAATAAGATCAACAAGTGAAGTCTTAAATATCACCATTTCCCAGCCCTCATCCCAATCACTTGGGGTCGGCTCAGTGTGTCCTTTCCTACCATACTATTTTTCGTCATCTCAGTACACACATCCTTAATCTTCATATCGTCTTCCAAACTTGGATTTATATCGACCCGTGTCGGAAACACACTTTGATGTGTCTTACCTACGTGTGTACATCCTGAAACGACATTAAATTGTTCAGTATTTTTACATAAAATGTAGGTTTTCTTGGGTATTTCAGGTGTTATTTTCGAAATATAAGTCTCAATAGTTTTCGAGATAGAGTCTATTTTCGTGCGTTTTCTTAAATATCTTTATCACTTTAAATTTTAATAAAATATTTTAAATATATTTGTGAGTTCTCTCATTGCATATTTATTTGCTCATTACATATTTCATAGGTTGCAATTTTTTTTCTTATTATTTCTTCCCAAAGTTGCCCCCTTAAATTCCTATGCAATAAATTTTAACTTTTTCTGTGCTTGATGAACGAGTGATGAAAATTGCATATGTCAGACGCGTAAACATGGATGCAAGTAACCCTATAAGAACTTTGTTTTTCAGCAGATGCTAGAAACCATAAATTTTTATAATATATTTTGTGTGTGCGTTTGTGCTTCGGAGGGCACGTGAATGTATAGATCCCGGTTTTTATCGTCAAATAGCAATCACTATTCCATGACGGAGACCTTTGTGCGACAGAAGAACTTCCGACCCTTAACCTAAACTAACCCTTCACGAATTGGAGGAGGGGCGTAGAGTATGTCCAGGCCCTTTTAACAATGAGGAGAGATTCGTGCCTTATAGTGGGCCGCAAAGTGGTTGGAACCATACTACATATATGTGAGTTATTCAGCCTATGTCAACGATAAAAGTTTTACCGACTGGTATATACATAATACAAGTGGCATCATTCACTATTTAAATACTTCACGTCACAGGAGTTAAATTGGAAAAATAATGTTTAAGCAACTTTGAAAAGAGAGCTTAGACCTGCAAGCTTGTTTGTAGAACTACCCACGCTTAAACTTTCAGCTTACGCCACCTGTATGGGGCTGGAATCAAGCCGAATTTTTCCGAATTTATTGGGATTTCGTCTACACGACGATACAGATATTGAGACAGAACAAAGAACCAATATCCGGCATCAAATATCTGGCACAAAGATCCAACGACGAAGACGAGTATCTGCATTGGCTGGGAACTAAACTCGTAACTTTTCGCTCGATGAGTAATTTCACTTTTAACCGGGCTACAGGGTTATCTAGAAACATTCAATATTTAGCTTAAGATAGTGATGGGTTAGAATAATGGACGATGATATTCTGCTATATAAATATCACTTTATTCAGTGAAGAAAAATATTGTTACGAAGCTTCTCGAAGTCGGCAGGCTTGCGAAGTCTCTAGAAGGATGGCCGACCGTTACGGAGAGGCAAACAATAGAGGCAAACAATAAAGGCAATAAAAGAGAAACCCAGGTAGTAATAAAAAACTACCTGGGTCACTCCAGGCCAATCTGGCCCGTATGCCTCAAGCAAAAGGGGCGAGATTAGCATAGACGAGGGCCGGAATGGGGTTGTTACCTGACCCGCTATTGTTATGTCGATTTCCGGGAATTCCTGTTGTTGTTGTCTACTTCAACAAAGGGCGTGGAAGGATCTGGAAGCCCGAAAATCGATATAAATAGCGGGCAGGGTCGGCCACAAGGCATTCGGTCTCCGGATACGAAGTGAAGAGTTCTCTCCCTACGAAGCGAATACCTGCGATCTACGAGTGTAACTGTGATTGTGGAGTGTGTGTGAAGAAAAATAAAGTCTCTGCGGAACGATTGTGGCATTTTTACGAGCCTACGGATCCTGACACGTAACAATATTGTAAAGAGAAGCATGCTTGCAGTAAAGCCTGTCAATCCGTCATTAACGACTTAGACCGATAACTAGCGAATAAGCGCTACTCGTAAAACCGAGAGAGAACTCGAGTACAGCAGTGGCTCAATTACTGGCTCTTAATCGATCATTAGTGTACATGTCTCAATCGTGGAAAATCTCATGTCCTGTTTGAATCTCTATTGGATGGTACTCATTCGCCATTTCGGAGATAGTCGGCGGCAACCCTGTATAAGCCAAGTTTCAAACAAAGTTCGAAGGCAAAGATAACATTATGACACTGATATAAAATTCAGGCGCTGTATTTAGCATCATGTAAATGAATGTTTCTTTGCCAATTTTATTCATTACTCGTATCCGCCCTCGTGCCTTTTCAGGAAACTAATTTTCATGATTGCAAATAGTATCAACTTCCGAATCATTTGTTTCCTTTTAAGGGTCGGTTTTCCTATTTCTATCTATGCTAATATTATAAAGAGGAAACCTTTGTATTTTTGTATCTTTGTAACGAATAAACTCAAAAACTACTGAGCCGATTTTAAAAATTCTTTCCCCGCATACGCTGCGGAAACTATTGATCATAGAACAAAAACATCTTAATATGTTCAGTAGATTCTTCGCTAGACTTTAACAGACTTATAATAATAAAAAAGAAACTTTTTGATCTCAAAATTGTGGTCTATATACGTTCACAGCCCCACAACCCCGTTCTAGGGTTCCCTGTGTTGCGGGTGGCATGAACATACACAAATATGAAATTACAATTATCTATGACTCGAGAACAAACATTTATTGGACACATAAATATCTGCCCTGGCCGGGAATCGAACCCGGGACCCCTCGCTCGGCAGGCAGAGTGACCACCAACTAGGCTGTTCAAATGTGGACATTAAATATCATAAATATATTTTAAAATTTTTATTTGGAATTTCTGTCTGTCTATCGACCACGTATCACACTAAAACCACTGAACAGATTTAGATAATACTTGATATTTTAGTAGCTTATATTATGGGTCATAATCTAGGATACTTAAAATTTCGGGAAATGGGTATGTTTCTGCGGTTGGGTTGGGTGTCTGGCAGAAGGTATTATAATAAATTAATTTGTTTCCAATTTAAAGAATTGGAAAAAGCATTTCTAAAACAATACGGATCCTATTTCTCGGTGTAAAGTCGTAGGTTTTTTGTGGCGAAACACGGGCAGCTTCCTAGTTATTATCATAAAGTTTTTTAATTACTTCTGCCTTTGAGAGCAATGAGAATCTAAGAATGTGACTTCCTTTTTTACGGCGATGTTTTTGGACGTTTAGCTTCCGAAGAATGGTAGCTGGCCGATCAGGTTAATAACTGAATCACCATATCCGCGTGTACTTCTGTTGTAACTTAATGCTACAATGATCAGTAATCTTTAATAGAAGGGACTTGGCGATACGCGCTAAGTTAAATAGATCAACTTGAATTCTGGTTTTCCGTTAAGAAAATTGTGTTCTTACCCTCATATACTTTTTTGGAAATTATGTGCGTATTTGACATGTAGTATTATCACTTACTTCCGTGATGAAGAATACCTTAAGAAAGCCTGCATACTTAAAACTTCTCTCTTAATGTATGTAAAAGTATCTGAAGTACACATTTGTGTTCAAAGTAACGTACCATAATAGCCTTTATCACTGACGCTGGACCTGACTCCAGGAGCGGAACACCATGAGTTGTGACAATAAGAACCTTGATAATTAAATCACAAGTTATTTTAAATGAAACAGTTTAGGTCACTTGTTTTGCCCCAACCATTACGAAGTGCTTTCAAGCCATAATACTCTTTATTGTTCATCACAGTAAGATAATTGAAATAACGGATAGTTAGTACAACAATACAAAAGGTGGTCTTAAGGAGTAATTATTACCAAGCCATTAGTGGCTCAATGCAGAGCACGGGTCTTTCCTCGTAATTGAGAAGTTTTGGAGTACTCCATATATACTGCTCCCGTATAAATTATTAAAGATTCTCAGTAGAATGTTATAAGGAAAAATTGCAAACGAAACCAAAAGATGTGTGAACTACGTTGGCGATATTTTAATTTTGGGTACTTCAATGTCGTCATTACCCTCAGGCAAGGTAATGAAACCATCTTTTGTGACGTACGGATAATCTTCTACTTGACCTCTTTTTAGATGCCCAAGTGAGAAGAGGATGCTTCTTTTGGATACGAGGTATTTTTAGATGATCCTGATGCAATGTTGGTGGGGATAGTTCTTACCGAGCAATGTTTTTTCTGTTACACATTATGACATCAAATAGAAGGACTCGTTATGAGAAACACTAAAATATTACTTAAGATTTTAAAATTGTTACTCGTGGTTTATAAAAAACCTATATAAGTTAAGACTTGTCCAATTGATTTCAAATTTATTGTGTAACGGTTCTAATCTAATCAAATTTAAATAATCTTAATAACCTAACTTAAATAATAAATAAAATAAAAATTAAATAAAACTAAAATAAATATAATAGATAACAAAACAAAGTAACATTAATCTTAATTAAAACAAAAATAAAGTTACGAACCAACACATTAAATAATTCACAGACGTAGTCGCGGTAAATGTCTTGTTCTTAATCTGCCGATCGCTTACGCTCGCGATAAGTTTTTTTTGCGACGGGACTGGATCGAGCCGAGTGACGAAGACAATCTACCTTCGACCGCGAGTCGCCGGAGTGAAAGGACAACTCAACTCAATTCAACGTTTTATGCAAACCTTACCTTATTACTGCTACGATCTAACTAGTGTTATTTCCTCTACTATAATTAAAGTTATTTCCTTAAGGATTAAAGGTGATACATAATTAGTGCTGTGTTATTACCCCGATTGGGTGAGTGTTGCAAAAAAATTATTTAATTGTTAATTAGTTTTAAATTGCTGTAGTGTTCTGTAGTTAGTTCTTTTATCGTTGCAGTATTATTATGCTCGTAACGAACTATGTATTTCTATACTTCTTACTATTTGCATTGAATACGTTGCAAATTTAATTATCATTCTACCTACCACATTAGTTGCTTAATCATGTGAAACGTTAAAATTGTGTTCGTGTTATAATTATTTACGCTATTGTTTTCATATTAAGTCCGATCCTGCAAGACCTAATAGTTAAAAAATATTTAACATTTATTTTGTTAGTCCAAATCGACACTCTGATCTAATTCTTAACCTTCATATTTATTATTTCAAAGAGACCTCAATTTTAACGTTCATAATTCATCATAGATATTTTCTTGCATCTTTTCGTTATAATTAATCTTGATTAAAAAAAAAAAACATTACATCATTTTTCTTGTTAAAAATATGTAGTCCGGATTCGAGTCCCGGCTTTGACAACAACCAACGAAACAAATAGAATATATGAAATATTTTTAAATATATCGTTTTGGAGTCAGGATATACGGATTCCGTGCCGCATAACAAGTTGAGTGTTGTCCATATTGTTTCATCTGTTCTAGTCTTTAGTAAACTCTGTATGACTGCCGCATCATTGATCACTATTCATTGCATAGACTCAGTATCACTTCCTAGCTTTTCTTGATGTGGCATGGTGCAGTCGATCGAAACTATTCAAGCGCCTTAGGCTAACCGTCCGGAAAAATAATTCCAGGGTCCACCGCTCGCCTGCGAGATCTACGAGACAGAACCGCTGTACCGCTGTACCGCTGTACCGCTGTACCGCTGAACCGCTGAACCGCTGTACGACTGAACCGCTGAACCGCTGAACCGCCGAACTGCTGCCCGTCGGAGGAGATTCTCGCAGAATAGTGGTAGTGACAAGGGTCTTAAATTTAATGCGGCACGAGTGTACACCCACGACCCTTCTAATAAATTATAATAACCATCTATTTACTTCTTTTTTTTCTATCATATTATTATAACACTAGAGGAAAGTGTTACAATTGTGTCCTGTTATAATCTAATCGACATGGTGTTTGTTGATGATTGCAATTGTATTCGCTGAAAGTTTATGCCAATAATTTGTTGCTTCTCTCCACACCCTTAAATATCTTTGTTGAAAAAACGCCAGGTGTGCAATTATAATCAGGTTCGAGATTTAGAAGGGTTGTTAGTATATAACGAGGCGTTTCCTGACGTGCTATTAATCTAAGATTCGGTTACAGTGTTGATGTACTTTGAGAATGTCTATAGCCCGTGGCGTACATGGATTTTATCGACATAGAACTAGCAACCTAGCATGCAGTGGTACGATCAACTTTTTTTTGGTTCGTTTACTCTTGGTGCATTATTAAGATCAACGGACGGGGCAGTGTATCAGATATCTTTTTGTGGTTGCTGGGGTCTGTTTTTTTCTACTTAAGCTTAATCCCGACTGGTCCCTGTATCACTGAGCTTATTACTGAAGGTACTTGTGGTGAAATTTTATTGTATGTTCTCTTCTCGTCATCACCATATCAAATAAAGATGTACCACATAACACGTTATAGTATCTATCTCTAGATACAGAGCTTGCGTTACAGAGAACGGTATTGCTTTGGGATGTAGATTTAACTGTTCATGTACAGCAAATGTCTGTCGAAGGGCATCTGCCGCATATAT
>PDGT01000092.1:377516-652353 GCA_003671415.1 Megathymus violae
TAGCGGTATGTTTTATACACATGATTATTAAACATTTCATATTTTTTGCCATGTTTAGACATCATTGGGTTAACGGATATTTTATTTAGCCTATCATTTGCGCAATCACGTGCTTTCACTATATACCAATTTTCATTAAGTTCGGTCGAGCCGTTTTGGAGTTATCTCGAGACATACAGAGAAGCTCAACAGATTTATATAGTACCATAGATATATATATATATATAAGCGTCCACACACTCATACACATTAGCTAGGACTCCCTGTACACAAACATCCAAGACCCAAATGTAATATTCATTATTACATAAATGTCTGTCCTAGCCGAGAATCAAACACAGAACCACTCAGTCAACAGAATATTGGGCTGAGGGTTCGTCGTGTTTCTTAAAAAAAGAGGTTGAATAGCAATTCTTTCGAGTTCCTATAGTAAATGAACGATCGAAATTTACGTTTCCCAAAACAAACCATAATTAACGGGACGTTAAAGTGTCTATCTCGTGTACACGCGGGCAATGATTTTAATAATATAGATGAGTCACCTTCGTAATTTTTTATAAATACATATGGGTGTAATTTCCTGGGCATAACTCAAAACGAGACCGATTTTGTTATGGAACGGTTCAAAAACAGATTAATTAATTACAAACCTCTATGTAACATTGATTAGATTTGAGGTGTGTTGATGTTTTGTATTTGCATTGCGGCATTATCCTAACAAGACAACAAAATACTACACAATAGAACGACGCTAGACAGGATTACTTCGCAGTAGTTAGACGGAATTGTGTCTACGGTGTCATTGTCAAAATTTTGTTAAGTATATGACGGCAATCAGCTGATACCGCCATCTACTTGAACGTACAGACAAGAGAACTATATCCGATTTGCCCCCTCCCCCTCCTTATTTGCATAAGCTGAGCGGAAGATTTGAGCCTTCTCATAAAGTGCGGGAATGCAGTTAAGGAGATCCTTTTGCTTGAGTTCGAGATGAGGTACAGTGCTCGATGGAACGCTTGGTCTGAAATTAAAGCATGTCACCATTCATTCAGTCATTTACGTCTACCATGACTAATAGATGGAACGATTAATAGACCTTCATATATGTTAGACATGAGCGGCCTTTTATTCCCGTGTACAACTTACATCCTAATCAAAGACTTCATTTACCCTTTGTAATAACAGCTGTAAGACGAGCAAATGGTCACGTGATGGTATATGGCACGTTCATCTGTAGCACCAGGGTGTGGTTAAAACGTCGCAGGCTAAGAAGAAAGTAACGAACATGGTTTTTAATTGGTTTCCCAGCATTTAAATAAATAATCGTTACAATTTTACCGGTTTCGCTCATCATACGCAAGGTTTTTCGTGGTTAAGTTGGGTGGTATAGCGTAAGGTGGTTTCCAAGAGCAAGGACCTCTTTGTCTCGATATTTAATGGGGTACACGGGGATTTTTAAAGATGGGGGCAAACTTTACATTGCTTGTAATAATCACATTGTCTATTCTGTCGTCTCTCGTTCACGTCCTAAACACCAGACCTTTCAATTGGATTAGTTTTAAATGTTCATACCACTGATTCAAGCCATATCTTTTTGCGTTTGATCAATGTACGAGATTTTATTGTTCGAAGCATAAAGAAGTAACGCTTGGCGGATCTGTGCAAAGTATTTATTTATCCATAGTCGTTTATCAAGATCTCCCGAAATACGGCTGGGTTGTAAAAACGACGTAAAACTGCCATAAAACCACTGGTTTCCTGTTTATTCAAATCTTTCTAAATTGTTTTGTTGAGCTGAAGTTATTTTAGAGATTAAACTGTTTTAATGTTTCATTGTTATTGTTGAAAGAAGAAGTGACCAAAAGACTAGGTCTCGAAAAAGTCCGCTACATTTTTCCAGTGCGGACTGATAGAGAAGATTATGTCCAACCCTAGTGTAAGAAGTCCCTGTGCAGCTCGGCAGCCTCCAGTATGCTCAGTAATGATTGGGTGGCCTTGCGTCGTCCATTGTTCAACAAGGTGCATCAAAAGCAGGGAACGTTGGTTTAGACTTAAAAATATTCGAAAGTAAGCAGGTCTTAAGTTTTCTTGGTATATAGTTTTTTTTTTAAAGACGACATCATTTTAATGTTTAAATTGAGAAACGCGTGCTCCAAATGTCTTTACTCCATAAATAACGTGAAAAAGCTCAATCTTATTTCGCACATGACCATAAATGTAATAATTTTCAGAAGAAAAGGGTGTCGCGGTTAAGCGTGTTGAATTGAAATCAATATTGACAAATTGTTATCGGATTTCGAATATGGTGATTTGCGACCGTTATTACGGTTGGACCAGGAACGTGTCTGTAGTTTAAAGTTATTGAAATATTTGGTACCTATATTCTTATTGGTACATTAATATTTGTCGTGCTGTGCGTTGATGTGTATAATGTAATAAACTAATGATCTAAGAAAATATTTTAGGGCAAAATAATGTTTTACGTAAAATATAAACAAACTTCAGGGAATGAATAAATAAATTGTAGGTAAAAATACCCATTTGTAGTTATATGAATCTCTTTCGGTTGTAATATAGGTACTTGGTAATGAAGAAAAATCTAAAAAATACATGTAAACTAAAATGGTACACCATTTTAGTACTAAATCTTAGTTACTGAAATAGATGGTTTTGACATCAGGATGGCTAATTACTTGATTTAATAATTTTCTACTTCGGCCGCGAAGAACCTTTTGAAAACAGGTACCAAATAGGTACTAAACTTTTATTTAATTTTATACTGAAAATATATATATTTTTTTAATTTTAATAGCCGACAAACTAGCCACCTGATCGTAATTGTCATCGTCGCCCATGGACATCAGTAAGACCAAAGGTATCATTAATGCGTTGTCGGCCAGGAAATGAGAAGAAGGTTAAAAAGCAAGTACTGGGTCTCAAGCCCCCAGCCGGAACACGACGAGTCGTTTAGCGGCTGACTCAAGCAGGAGGGTGGTAACTAGCCAGGCAGGCTTCACGGAAAGATATTAATACCAGTAATAATATTAATTACTTATAATAATACTGATAATATAATCCATACGCAAAGCCCTACCACCAAGCAAGCTGGCTTCTGTCACATCTTACGACACCTTGTTCTGCCAGCATGGGATTGGGGGGAGTATTCTAAGCCGCCCCAATACGGCTAAAATGGTATGTTCTTGGTTTAGTCGTTCTGACGGTCACTCTGAAATTCTGTATCTGTGACATGAGAACAATATAATAACAAAATAAACAATATAATAACAATATTAAGGTTATATTTACAGGATTCCATACATTCCATGCAAAGTCTTAGATGACATAAATTTTTGTCGAGGGACCATTGGACAAAGGGAACCAGGGCTGGAGTACGAGTGCTTGAACGTTAAAAACGAGTTTATGGCAAAAAGAAAAAGTAATCAGGAAATTGTGGAATCATATGTCGACAGCTCGATTCGAGATATTATCTCCAAATGGAATTTAAAATAGCTTAAAGATAACAAATTACTTTCAGCTACGCTATGCGTTAAATGTATTTTATGTACAGTATAAATATTGTAGTAACCCATCCTTGCTTCACTCCTTTGTGAGTCGTCTTGAATTTCCAGATTTCCTGGAACAAAACAATATGTATTACTTTGTTTGCATTAAGTTATGTAAATGTGCCCAATATTTACATTTTTTTTACATAAGTTAATGCTTGACAATAATCTCACTTAATGGTAAGTGTTGATGAAGTTTAAGATGTTGAACGTACTAACTTATAAAAGCCTATTCACTCACCTCCTGAAGACTCCCACATCGTAAGAAGGCGGGAGCACCGACCGGAATTCGTGGAAATACGAACTTACAACAAAAATAAAGCGACCAAGTTAAGGTCGACAGTTACAGAAATGTGTAATAAAAACATAATCACTGCGAATTTTTTTTATTGTAGCCCAACTTTAATCGTTAAAAGATCTATTTATGTCACAGATTATTTTTGTAAGTTAGCAATGTTTTATATAATGTATGATTATACTTTACTCGCGTAATATATATGTTTCAGTATGGAAAATTTCAATTTGTCAGAGTTTTTGCCTTAATCAAGGGTGAAGAATATTCCACCAAGCAGTTTCAATTAATGTGAAAGCAACTGTAAAGTTTGAGTCTTAAATCGGTCTAAGTCTATATTGTTTACAGATTGACTCCACAGGGGCTGACCTTTATCCCAGTTGGTTATAATAGGGGTGCCGAGAGAAGGCTGCCAAGTTCGATCCCCGGTTGGAACCGACAATAATATTAATAAATTATTTATTATTTTTATAATTATTATCTAACGGTAATCTTCATGTTCCATTGCCGAACATGATTTCCAAAGGATAGAAAAGTCCAATGTTTTTTTTTTGCCCGAAAATTCAGTAAAGATTTTTGTAATCTTTTTGGTAAGTTTTCAATAATCAAAACTTATAAATTTTTTTATGGCTACCACTGTACCAATGACCGTTACCAGCAGAAAATTACCTAAATGCCTTAAGACAGTGGTACACGGCACTCCAGTCAGTTCCGAAGTCAATTAAACATTTTACAATCACCTGAATATTAAGTGGGGATGCTTCGAGACACAGGAAAAGTTTGTGGCAGACTCAGAGAAGTTGGGAATTCAGTTTCCTTTGTACAAAACTTTGAATTTGAGCTGAGTGATTGATGTCCTTTAGGTATAGGGTTCCGTAATTAAAACGGTTTATTTCGACCTTCCACTTTGAAGTTATCGAAGGGTGCCATGTAACCTTAAGCCAAACCAATCGATCCCTGCTCGTGGCTTATTTCTAAACAACGTACGAGGCTGTACTAGAACTAGGTATAAGTATTGATGGTGGGAGATTTTTTCCTGCCTCACTATCTCCACAGAAGCCGATTCCTGTCAGGCTTGCTATCACTACTTAATTGAGCATTAACCTTTGACGTTTGTATAGCCTAATCCATACTTACTCTGCCGAACATTGGCCCCAGTTCTAAATTCCGACAGGGGCAAGCAATCATGTGTCAGATAAATGTTTTTTCGGTTCTTTCATTGCCCCCTAAAAAGAGTGAAACCTAGTGAAGTGAAACTTAGTGCAGGGAATATGTAAGCGTTTATTATTAATTAATTAAAGTACATAAAACACAGTACGATAACCCCATACTTATTAAATGGGTCAGTGAACAGGAAATCCACTTTATATTAATGTCCATCTTTATTTATCGTCGCCTACACGGCTATTGACGCTTTATGGGGTTTACTGGAATACTCATTAATAATATTTGCGACAAAGAAAAACCTTTATCGGAGTCATTTTTTACGATTGTTAAGTTCGGGTGCAAAAATCTAGGGTACCGAATTAAACGCTACTATTTATTGATATGTAACTTAAGCTTTGTCGTTAAAACCACATTTTACTGTTTGCGGATAGGGTTTGCTCAAACATTTTCTTTTATTGCAATAGCTGTAAAAAGGCAGTTATAGATTTGTTTGTTTCTTTCAACAGAATTTCTGTATTAAGTTATTTTTTTTATCCCGCGGGAATGATACATTTCCCGAGATGAAAAGTTTACTATTAGTTCCAAATATACGAAGATTCTAAATCTTTTCAGCGGCTTTAGCTTATATATTGTATAGAATCGAAACAGTTGTGAAAATGATAAAATTATTACAGTCGAATCAACCTATCGAGCACACAGTACAAATAAAGCGTCTCTTGGCTGGGCAGATGAGCTGCGTTACTCGTTACCGGTGACGTATTTGAACCCAACGTAATTACGAGCCCAATCACGTCTCAATCCAATCAGCAAATTAAAAATTTGACCGCTGTCTCTCCGGTCGCCATGTTGTCAAATGTTACAGGACACGCGTAGATGTTGATAGTGACACTTATTTGATGTGGCCTACACATGAGACAAAGTATGACATATTTTTGACAGGTAATCATAAATTTTAAGCACTGTACCGAATTAATTTACTATCGATACGAAAAATCGTAAGTACCTAACTACATTATGACTAAGTCGTTTGAATTAGATTTGGAACAAACTGAATTTTTTTCTAGATATTAAGCAACTAAATAAGGCAAGTTAAAAAAGAAAGAATGGCCATAAAACAGTGACAAAGCTAATATTATTAGTTTGTAAGCAACTTATTGCTTTCTTTTAAATGTGAGTGTTTTACGTCAACAAACTACAAATGAGCAGACGAACTATTCATAGACTACCGTAGTTCCAACGGCATCAGGGTCAGCAGCTCGTCGGCGGACCAGAAGCTACTGCGCAGCCCACCTGATACTAGGCTTCCAATACAGTAACTGCAAGTCAAGCGGGTAAATAATGTTCGACACATACAACAACATCGTTCTGACGTCACACACATTTTGAACATGAATATAGCCGCACATCCTAATTCTGTGTGTCATGAAGGTTTTCGCTCAGCTACGAGCCTAGCCAAGTAGGAAACAGGCAACTTCCTTGTTAACCAGACCAAATACTATAACCAAATTCTGAAGTACGGTAATAAGGGTATAATTTTAGAAGACGATTAAGTGCCAATAAAATGGTCTCCCTTAGTTTGTTTCTTGGTAAGGTCGGTTAATCTTCAGCAGCAGATATTAGTATGAACTTCAAGGTGGATGAAGGTGAAAGAATGGCAACGTAACAAAAGAATCTAGGAGACATCCTATATAAATTTGATATATGGACAGCCTATCAGCCATGATTTTCCTTTTCTATTGTAATTTTTGGGCGTACCCAATTTAATTGCAATTACGTATTCCTTTGAAACCAGCAACGCATCACAGCGGCTGAATTACAATCCTTTTGAGTAATGCTGATAAAATATTCATAGAAATTTGATACCAATTATCGTCTTTCTGATTTGAGAAAATAATTAGATTACTAGCAAACTGCTCTCGCTATGCTTCAGAGAAATTACGTCTGGCCCTTAGTAATAGCATCTGCTTTGTTTTAGGGCTGGATTTTTTCCGTTTTATGAATCACAATTTACAATATTAATTTATAACTTTTTTATTTATGAATGGAATGTAATTAAAAAAACTTTAAGTATTAAGTGATGTTTACTGCAATACATTAGTGAAAATCACAACGAAATCGGTTAAGCCATTTCTGAGATTAGCGCGAACAAACGCTCAGACAAACAGACAAAAATTGTAACAACTATTGTTTCGGGTTCTATTGCGTTAATAAAGTCCTCTCATGATAGTTTTTTTCATATATCCTTCATGTACAGAAAGTGATCGGTTACAATTTTATTGTATACAGATCATTGCACGCTTTATAGTTATGAATGTATGTAATAAGTATGAACGTGATGATTCAATGAACATTTTTTTCATCCATTTGGTGACGTTTAAATTATCTGAAGTTTAGCGCTACATACATATATTAATTTAGCACTTATTTTTCTTATAATCATTAAATAGCAACTCTGTTGTACGGGTCACATAACTATAAGATGTTTTGACTAAGACCCTTTTAATTGAATTATATTGAAATTGCTCAAAAACATGGGTATCAATTTTTTTTAAATCACAATTTAACGACTTTCTATATAACGTAATAAAACCTAGTTAATCATATATTTTTATTAATTTACACACAATAATAAAACATTTTAAAATAAATTATCACTTGTACGTTGACAAAATCTAGAAAATAGTTTAAAGATTTTAAATTTGTGGTGTTTTGTTAATGTTCTGTATAATATTGGGTTCGATACAAGCACCCATATCAGCTGTTTGTTAACGTCATGTAAAATTTCTTCAATCACGACAAAGAATATTCATACAAAAGTCTATATTGAAATTATTTATCAACTAAAAGATATACAATTGAAGGAAACTCAAAGATAAAAAGTTTTTTTGTAAAATGTGATTTTTTTACTGATTCGTTATAGTCCAGTTTGTCGAGTTGGGTTAGAAACAGTCGAATCAACATGAATTAGCTTTTAAAGAAGCATAAATATTTATTTCCATGTCAAAAGTTTTTCAGCGGCTGTTTGTGTCAATCAAGAAGTAGCTGCGGGCGCGGTCGGGGGTTAGCTGGAGCGAGACGCTAAATTTCTTTATTAATTTTCGAAGAATATGAAACGTTGTCAGTGCCAATAGCACACATACGATATAGTTTGCATTGGTGCCCTCTAACAACTTGTTTGAAACCATTACTGTACCAATAAGCGCCGGGTGCGTCGACCAATCAGCGTCGAATGTTCCCCACCAAACAAACGGAAGGACTAACCGGACAAGGAGCGCTAGCGCATTATTACGGTAACAAACGTCGAAGTAATACGTCGTTATTACATTGTAATCGATTGTATTGGGCAGCGATTTGTTTATTGTGCTATCTAAGATGTAACTACGCTAGAGCAGCGCACTAAACTCTCCAGGCTTCTTCAATTATAAGAAAATACACGAGCCTTGTAATAAATGTTTGATGAGTATTGTTATATTTTGTTTTTTATATTGTTTGATCATGAATATCTTTATTAAACCACATTAAATACAAGTTGTAAATGTTTCTAAACTAATATCAACCGAGACTTTATACAATTTACTCATAATTCGTACTTAATTTTGTGTATTTTACACTGATATTTAAATTTAATTCTACCCATCATTTGTGTAATTGAATGGCAACAGCGGTATAAAATACCGGTGTGTTCTACCGCCTTTACAACGGTGAGTGCTCCGAGGAATTGTTTGATCTGGTGCCTACTTTGCCCTTCTACCACCACACCATTCGCCGAGGAAGGAAGTTTCATCCACACCAGCTGGACTTGTGGAGAAGCACCACGGTCCGATTTTCAAGATCTTTTTCGCCAAGAACGTGCAAACTGTGGAATGAGCTTCCTTCCTCGGTATTCCCGGTGCGCTATGACATGGGGTTCTTCTAAAACGGTGTAAAAGGAGCTCTCCTTCAGGGCCGGCGTTGCATTGGCGATTCCCCCTTGCCCTTGTCAACAGGCGACGGTGACCACGTACCATCAGGTGGCCCGTCCGCTTTTACGTCGGCTCTTCAAGTCATAAAAAAAAAATACAAAAATCGTGGGAAGGGTTTGAGTGTCGTTATAGTTGACATTAACATGTTCTCGTCGCGGCGGCGACTCGTAGCGAATCTCTCTCTGTGTAATTTGTCACAACAGACGAGAACTTCAATATTCAGTATTCTCTGAACTTTCCGTTCATTAGTTGCTGATTTATTAGAAAAGCAATATTTATTCGTCGATTTCCAATCATACCCAACGTTACCCGAACTTATTACTTATTTACTTTACTTGGATTTAACCCATAAGCGGGTATCCCATAGGTCCTTTTACTTTGCAGCTTTGCCACACGTGGGAATTTATGTGACACATATTCTCATATGTTTGTGATGTCTTGTTTGAATGTTACATGACATTCTCAACAAATAGAATCTTAGCGCTAAGACGACCAGTATAAACATTAAGAAAATATATATTTTCATCTAATTTTAATTTAATACCTACGTTTTATTTTAATTATTTCTTGTTGTTAATGTTTTGTTTTCATAATTATTTGTAATTGTAATTAAATATTTTCCCAATTCTACAATTTTTTTTTTCCCATGTACCATTTAGATTCCGAACAACTCTTAATTCAATATAATATTGTTGTGATTGGAGATAGAATAAATTCGGATTGAGACCATTTAGGATATTAAATTTCACATGGTACTCGTGTAAATATGTCATGGAGATAATTCAATTACTTCGCCGATCGATCAATTTACCATGGGAACAATCGACATGTTCGTTTGTAACGTTCGCTGTAGGGGTTGGATAATGGCGATGACGTGACCGTTCGAATCGTTTTTAGATAACCCAACGCGATGATTAAATCAAATTGGACGGTTTAGATTTATTGTTTTAAAAGGGTTGTTGTAGTTATTGCGATAATTTAATGATTCCTATTCATAAAAATAAGTGAACTGAATCCAAAAACGATACCTAATAAGATATGTTAATAAGACGCTCGATGGAAATGAGAAAACTTTATTTCCGTTGTAGATACTGTATGCCAAAGTAATGGATATGTTTGCCGAAGCGAAACGGCGGCGGATTCCAATTACTTTTGTATGTTTTAGGCATTCCAAAACACAATTTTCAAGCGGGAGAATGTGCCCTGTAGTTAAGTAGTCTATGGCTGCAGGTTCCAGGTTCGTTCTTGGCCGGAGTAGGACGTAATTTAGTAATTTGAATTACATTGAAAGTTTGTGTTTAATGTAGAAACAATTCGTATTTTGAATAATAATAAATTCTGTTATACGAAGTATATTTTACGCGCATCCCATGAGATGAGTCCTATTCAGATATAGAAATAATATATGGATCTGTGTCATTTAGCGTAGTAATAGAATATCAAAAACAGATAATATGTTACATAAAAATTAATATATTTTTTAGAAATTACGAGCTAAAATATAATTAAAATGTTAACTATTAAAACTCAAAATTGGTTCAATTTTAGTTTAATCATGAGCTAATATGAAATGTAATGTAACAAACAACAAAGGAAAAAAACAAAGAAACCAAAAATGCTACAGATCGCTGTTTGAAAGAAGAGTGTGGAGAGGGGTGAGTGCCCAGTGTCCAGTGTCGAGTGTCTCCGTAAATAATATAAAACATTACCGATCCGGTTCCTTCTTGTTGGTTGGTTGGTTGAGGAACCAAGCTATTTTCTTCATAATAATAAAACACTGAGAGAATTTACTATTATTTTTCAATACGCAATACTTGTAATTTTTTTTAATCTAACAATGGGATAGACGGCACTGAGCGGTGATAACTATCAGGTAGCCGGCTAAGAAAATACGCCAACTTATGGGTGGCCAGGGTTTTTTAAGATGAATTAGCCTCGAAACCAGGCATTTATTTTTACTTCAGAAACCATCAGTATAAGGTTTTAGTACCACCTGAACATTTAGTTGATGTGAACGATATCAAATAGCAATTTGGACTATCAATGATCAATGAAGCAAAACGGAATCCGACACTTAAATCACGGTGCGATTCACATGAACAATCCCAGAGGACACGACAAAGGCTATAACGACACAAGATACATAAGCCGGCTTTCCATACGTACACGATACATTTGGGTTCGGTTGGGTTGTGTAAGTCGTTAGATCGATTGTAACCAAACAGTGCACACGTGACTCGAACGGCTTTTCCTAGTTCCTGATTAATCCCCGGTTTAAAATCAGTACTTGTAAATCTACTCGCATCCTATTTCTTAACGCAAAAAGGATTGAGTTTCGTCTGTTTATCATCAACACACGAGGTACAACATCTTCATGGAGATTATATAATCTATTTACATAATATCTACTAGTATATAACCCCGCGTCGCCTCGGGAAACTTGACTTTTATGTTTATAAATGATAATCGAACCTTCAATTTTATTAGGCGTTTTGTCATTTTTTCCCAATGTTATATACCTAAACCTTTCTTGGTAGTCTCTCTATCTACTGGTAAAAAGCATATGAAAACCCGAATCACAGCTTTTGAAATTATCGCATTCCGACATAGAGCTGGAGACTTTGTTTTAGACTATATATATCCTATGACCATAGGGAATAAATTACCTTTCAAGTGGTAAAATAATTTTTCAAATAGGTTCTGGAGATTATTTTTCTCATGTACACAAACTCCCAAAATTCGCATTCTCTTTACAATATTAGTATACATATAATACAGATACTCTAATAACTTTAACTCAACTTTTTTTTTTATTTAATACTACGTAACATAGTTCCATAAGATAATTTTAAGGATATGCTGAGAAATTTTATTTGTTGATTCCTATTCTCCATGATGAATGGCTTGGTGATAGGGCTTCCCCTAAGGATTATATTATTATTAACTCATTAACAGATACTATTACTATTATTATTATTTTTCCGTAAAGCCTGCCTGGCTAGCTACCACCCTCCTGCTTGAGTCAGCCGCCAAACGACTCGTCGTGCTCCGGCTGGGGGCTTGAGAGCCAGTAATTTCTTTCTTACCTTCTTCTCATTTCTTGGCCGACAACGCATCTGTGATACCTTTGGTCTTGCTGATGTCCACGGGCGTCGGTGACCACTTACCATCACGTGGCTCGTCTGCTCGTTTCTCGGCTATTAACATAAAAAAATAATATTTTTAATATGGCTATGAACGAAAAAAAATATTTATAACTATATTGATAAAATACCTCTATTAATAAATAGATTCAAAGTATACATATGATTATAAGCACCTACTTATATACCTATATTGTATACCTATACATAGTATTTTATATTAAAAAATACTAAAACGTGCTCACTTCGCTTCAGAAAAATCGCGCTTTACGCTTTGAAATAGCACCTGTATTGTTTTAGGACTGGGTTTTTCTTGTTCTATGAATTCTACATACATACATATTATATTAATTTATAGCTTATTTATTTATGGACGGATTGCAATGAAACGAACTTCAAATGATAAGTGATGCTTACTGCAATACTCGTGTATAAATGTACTGTTAGTAAACATTCGCTAGCTGATAGTCACACACTCGTTGATACACGCACCAGGAACAGAGATAAGAATCATCTAATGAGCTCGAAGTATGTACATACTTCTTATCGGTACGCGGTTTTTATGGCAGCTATTGTTCTGATAGTTCCAAATTCCAATTAAAAATCAATTAATCATATAGGTATTCTGTAAATACACTTGTAGACGTCATTTTTTGCTTCCACTACCGTTTCCAAAAGGTGCTTTAACATTGAGGAGAAGAAACGGTGGAGAAAACTCCTCCGCACATCTTTTAGTGCGGTAAAAATTCCACATAACCCGCGTCGCTCCCACGGCACCGGGTACCTTTTGAAGGTTGCCCCCTCGAAAATAAAAAAAAGTTACAAAAGTTTAAACCTGTGCGGAACTGGTTTCGACACTATTATCTCCAGGCGTCCTTGTCATTAACATATTCATCTATACCATAATATCCTTCGTCTATAAGCTGTATTTTAATGCGTCGTTTCGGTTTTTTTATTGACGAATTTCCGCAAACCTTCGTGCCAATTTTATAAATAATTGTTATTAATTCCTCTGGTTTTGAATTTTGAAATAAAGTTGAAAGCCCCGTGCCCGGCAACAACATCATTATGGTGTATAGTGTTAGATGTACGAGTATGGCTTGTCTAGATCAATTCGCTTCTCGACCAGGCTTCACTTGAACGAGCCAATTTGTGGTCGTCAAGATAATGACGCTCATTACACTTAAGCTTATTGTCCACCTACGAGAATAATATGGTTAGATTCGATTGTAATACATATATACTTAGTGGATTTGCTTTGAAGTAGTTCTTGGGTTAATTTTATCATGATAACGTTTACAAAATAAGTCCATTTCCCCTGCTCCCACTTCCCAGTGGTGGACAACAGACACGGCAACATCACGAGGTCCCATTCTTTGGGGGATGCTCTATATCACACAATTTAATATATGTACATGATTCTCGTGTATTGTGAAAAGGTACTTTAATAACCAGGCTAGTTTAGGTGTGGTGACCGTCACCCATGCTTAGTGACCACGAGATTCTACGTCGCGTTGTCTGCCAAAATGAAAACAGTGGTCACTTGTCAACTGGCTTTCAATCCCCGCAATCGAGACATGTAGGAAACACTTCAGGGGTGACTCTGAAGCGAGGGGAGAACTAGCCTTAGTTAATGAACGATGTGTGGTACTGGCTAGTGGCCTCCAACAGGAGTGCTACCTAGCATCTCTCTCTTCTGTTTATCATCAAAGTATACTACTGAGAGCATGATATAAATTAAATGTATTCAGGAATATTTTCTATGGTGACAATGGATTACACATAAAACTAACTAGAAATTCTGTGGAAATGGACAATGCTATTTTATATGAATCTGGAATTGGTATTTTCTAGAATTTTGAAATAAAAAATAGTACTACATATTTTTTTTACTCCTGTTAATAATTATTTTTGTTACAATATATGTAGTAACTGGGTTATTGAACTTTTATATGTATACCAAACGTTTCCTGTCCAATCGATTTGGAGAAAATCGAGACAGGAGGATGACCCTTTAAGAGTTCAATGTACTCGTTGGTATGGTAAGGAATGCAATAAATACTATAGTTACTTTAAAAGGATACTTAACTTTATACGACTGTGTTATTTCCACATGCGTTCACATCCCGCGCGAACTGTCGAACGAAGTTATGGCAACGCTTCGAGAGATGTACGGGTTCTGTCGAAGGTAAAGTATAAAAGCATTCCATATGCTTTTTCTATTTTAAATCTATTTTGCGTTCGGAAAAGGCTAAATCGAATAATATGTTTCTTTGAGGCGGAAAAGAAAGTGTTAGCGACTGTGTAAGCCATACAGTGTTGCTTTTATTTGGGGGCAGAATGAGTTATAACATTATATGCACAAACAATTGAGCCAGTGTACTTGAGTTAAAAATTATTCCGTTAACGGGTTAGAATTTTTTTCTACAAAAAATAATCCCCCTTCTAATATACTTAAGGTTAGCAGACTTCATATAACTTTTAGAGCATTTCGGAGAAATTTGTACAAGTTTCCACACGATGATTTACTTCACAAAAACGTATCTATATCTTATAATATATATCTTATCGTTTTTAAAAATACACAATAGTCTATAGTCAATACTTATATTACAGAGACTATCAGAGAGTGTTAATTTGTTATTGAAATTTTAGTTGAAAAATTCTTTTGCTATTTGAAAGGTACATATTCTGGATGGATATAGGCTTATGTACTTATAATTCATTATATAGGCATATATATTCATTGTTCATACCGAAGTCGGGGTAGGCCGCCAGTACAAAAAAATTAGCACATTAAATTAATATATAGCGACAATCATTTCACAATGCATTCATGTACTTGGACATTTAAAAATACGACACACCCCACGCGTCACGGACGACTGATCTGTCGAGCTTTAGACAGAAGAATAGTCTTAAAAGAGCTCGTTTGGCTGCGGCTTTACTTCAATAGTAACATCTTTATTAATCTCGTTCGATGAAATTCTAAATTTAAGTCACGTCTCGTTAATTCAGAAGCAGTTTCGATGAGCAACTAACTGCGCGTGAACCGTTCAAGGATTAATGACTCGTTGAATATTCTTCTCAGGCGGTTCCTTGCTAAAATGGTTCATACTTTCTCAGGATTTAATGATACTCAATGTAGGAAATGAATCCTATCATTCAGTGGATACCTTTCCATTAGGAGTGATTCGAATCGAATGAGAACCGGGTACTAGTAGTTACTCTAAATATGCATTTTAAAACTAATAGAGAGCCAGTAATAATGCAAGTCCAGTTCATTTTCGGTCGGCAATGCTTTGATATTACAGATGTTTATGGGCAATGGTGATAACTTACGATCAAGGTGCTCGTGTGCACGTCGGTTAAGTAGTTACATAAAAAATTAAACTTTTTTGGTTAGTAGATTCTATTTTTCAGCGGATTTATGTAACCCAAAAAATGATTAAAAAAGGAACTGCCATTTTAAAGAACTGCCTACCTACCTATGGAATATAACTATAGTTAGAAATCAATCAATCAGTCAATTATTTATTTGTGTAGTAAGGTTACATACATACAAGGTGATTTTAACAATATGTACGCTTGCTCGGCCAATATTTGGCGTACGAATTAACAAAATAAAAGAAGAAAATGAAGCTACAATAATCGCTCATGGACAGAAAGCGATCAGTTACAATTGTATTATATGGACAGATAGTCGCTGAATTCAGTCGCGTTCAGTATTAATATTGTTAATATTAATGTGCACGAAACTATTTTTGATATGGGCGGGGTTGAGGAAAACTGTTTTAAATATAATTTCTCACTTTTATTGCTCACACTCAATGGCAGACATTTTCTTTTTTGTTACAGGCGGAAACGAGCAGAGTTTAGTGTTGCCAATATAAAATGTACATAAAATACCAACAATTATAAATTCCAATCAACAATCAAACATAAATTAAAATCAACAATAAATTCTCTATTAGATAGGTATTGTAATAATGACTAATTGCTTGTCCGTCTGTTTAGTGTTCTTGACTCTTCTTGTAGACGTATAATTCAATCCGACTGACGTGGATATACACATAGTGTATAAACAATAGTTGAGATCTTTATATACGGTTATTTTTGCACGGTTTACCTTAGTTTCGCCTGTATACGTATATGTTTGTATACATAATGTGGATGTTTGTATAAATGTTTTTTAAATTAAATTTTTATCCATTTTCATTCATAAAAATATTGAAATTTCATATATCATCATTGATCAATAAAACAATAGATAAAAGGTTTAACAGATGTCGCTAGAGTACTTTATTTAAATTCAATTTTATAGTTGGTTTTGAACCATTTGCAATAAGCAGGACTCCTAGCAACTGAAAACGCATATAGGTTGAATATATCACTCGGCAAACAGAGTATAGTCTTTGTTCTCGTCACACGTACCCTGAAAACATTACAATGGACTTATAAAGAAGTAGAGAAGTACATTACAACATTCTCTGGATGTTGCATATTAATCGCTGTATAAGTTACATGTATAAAACCTAAAATTACACTGTACTAATATTAAGGACTAACATTCATGGCAGTCAACCTTGATATTAATCTTTGACCTTTGTAAGTAACTTGGTTTTGTTTTACTTTCAATATGAATTCGTTTTAGAAGGTGATTTTTGTAATTATAATAATTACATACATATCTGCATATTAGCAATAGCTGTAAATAACATTCCACAAAATATTTACTAGGCTCTTTCCAGAATTTCTACACTGAATACTACATCTTCTATTCCCGCGGGTGATGATCCATTTCTCCGAATGAAACCTACCTTAAATATTGACTCACGATGTCAGTTGTAAATATGATATGACAGAAAATCAATGCATCGAATATTCTGTGCATTGAATACTTTTTTGTCGATATAGAGGCCTATATTTTTTGGTATTGTTGTTCTCTCCCTGAACGCGCATTGCATCAAAATCACTGAACGGATTTAGATGATGCATGCCATATTTATAACTTATGTTATGAATCATAGTAGAATATTTTTCATCGCGGGACGTGAATTTGTTCCGGAAGAATACGTAATAAATATTACGATGGAAATTTTGGTAAGAGGGTAATAAACAATGTTTTGATTGGTTTACTGCAGATATTTACATAATATTTATGTTTCATACTTAAAAAATAGAAAAATGTATCCCTATAAGAACAAAATTGGGTAAAGGTATAATGTGTTAAACACGCCTGATACATATAAATAGCAACTATTTTGACCGCAAGTGCTATTTATAAATATAAGGCGTTGATTTTCTGTAGAGAAGTGAGGTCGAGGCCTATAATTTATCTTTAGGATTCTAGTAACGTATTCTCAGTTTGATTGCATAATAACTAAGTGAGAAACCTTACACCGATTGAGAATTAAGTTGAAGAATTAAGTTACGAATAATAAAATATACTACGTATAAGAAAACATACCAAATTAAAAATTTTAGGTTTTCGCATAACGTTTTCGAGTAAGAACAATTTTTTTTATAACAACAGTACAAATTAGCAGATGGAACTTTGTTAGTAAGTGGTCGCTGCCGCCCATGAACGTGTGTAACAAAAACGACACGAAGAAGAAAGAAAAAGAAGTAATAAGGAAACGTTAAAGCTGCTTCACAACAAACTATCCAATATCGAATAGCTTAAAAAATAAATCGCGGATAATTTCTGAAGGAAGATAGTACAGAAAGGGGAACTCCACCAGGCATAAATATTAGGATTAAAACGAATTGTAGAGATCCAGCGACCGCTCAAACAAGGAACCGATGGCCTTTGGTGTTTATCGAAAAATACCATGAGGGCCGGTTGGTTTGGATGCAACGATGGAAGGAGCCCCTTATACCCCTTTTAATACTTGTAAAACCTTTTGGGTAATAAGGGGCTCCATTCACCCTTGATCTCAAGCCAATCTCCCCAGCTCGTGGTGTACTCTGCTGAAGAATGGACAAGTCTATGGCGAACGGTCTCTCCTGTTGGGGGAACTCTGGGCTCTGTACCAGTTCACAATAAAAAATATTAATTCACTTGAAAAGCGTTCGGTATAAAAGATACAAAATTTTTTTTTGAATTGCTAAAATTGTACGAAAATTTACGATCACAAATTTTCATTAAACAACATAAAATTCTTAGTGCAGTAGCACCCTCTGCTTCTGTTAATTATTATTTTCTGGGCGCACTACTTCAGTTAAGCGAAAAGGTAGATCTAATCAAATATTCATTAATACTGTAAATAATAAATAATAATAAACGTTTACACACTCACACCCCCGCACTAGGATTTCCTGTGTTGCGGGTGGCATGGACATACACAATTATCACATTACAAACACCCATGACTCGAGAACAAACATTTATCTGTCACATAAATATCTGCCCGGCCGGGAATCGAACCCGGGACCCCACGCTTGGTAGGCAGGGTCACTACCAACTGGGCTACAGGGTCGGGGTACACTGATAATTAATTCGTAAAGAACAGATGGGGACAGGCTATCAATTTAAAACTCTTTAATTAAGTGCCACGGTCACGTCTGAACGAGTGGTGCAAAATAATGCCCTAATTGTTTCTGGTAGGACTACTATCTTTAGAACGTTCGCTGTCTAACAGTTTCATCAACATATTGTTATTTATTTAAGAAGCATCATTTTAGGCGTAATCAAATGTATACTAATAAAAACTTTAAGGAGACAGAATTTGACCATTGAATATTTTTTAGCTTACTGGTATTCATTAATAATGAAAGTATTGATTAATAATGAAACACGTTAATTATGTGAAGATACGGGCACAGACTAAGCTAGGGGTTCATACAGGCGGCGGCACTGCTGGAGCGCCTCGGTCCTCTCAACAAGTCGATTTTAAGTTGAACAGGGACACCATGAAACTAATTTGTAACGATTGATACTAGACAGATATTAATGGCAGATGTCTGAGCTACAACAAAGACACTTTTACATAGAAACACTAATATTACTAAATGTAGTAGGTAAGTATTTCGGCAGCGTAACGATCTAACGACAACACAAATTCCCAATGTGCGTCGCACAGTTATTTCTTTTGTGCCCAAGCAAGGAGAAGGGTCTACCCTCCAAGGATGCGCGGTTATGTGGGATTCATGATCAACCTAGGTGTCTACCCACTAAACACCGTCTGAGGTTGGCTTTGTCCTTGCGGCCTCTTAGCGTTCATCGGATGTGGCCCCTTCTTGGGAAGAGGGGTGCTAGCAGTGTTCCCCGGGGGGCGTCTGCTCCGAAATCAACATTGAATGAAGGTATTTTCGATTAGGGACTTATTTCATCACGAAGATGAACAATATCGGATGTGATACGAGCAAAGTACACCGCTCGTTTTATAGTTACCTACCCATATCCCCACTATTGCCAATCTTTAACTCTTCCATAGAGCTTAACGAGAGATGTTTAAAATAACTAATTACTGAAACAATATTTCTGTAAGTAAATATATAAATTTCCCCAGAGCAACTGAACCTGGAGGTTCGCTTGAAAGCCCCATACGAATAAAGTTTGTTTAGAGATAACTTCGACATTTAATAATAAGTTCAAATTAATATTATCGTTTAGATACTGTGTAAAAACACTAATGAACGTAATTTTTAGGTTCTACTGCACATTACATAACTTGCGTTATACAATTTTATCAGTATTGTATGGATAGTTTTGACTTTACTAAAATTATTCTTGTATTGTTAACCACCGACCTCTCAAAAAGCCACAATACATCTACCGAGACGATTATTATATATACTTACAATAAAAATAAACAAAACACATCAAACCTACCAAAGAACCTATAAAATATAATAATATCAATAACAATATTTAATTACTTAATAATAATACTGATAATATAATCCTTACTCGGAGCCCTACCACCAAGCACCACTACCAAACACCAGGCTGGTTCCTGTCGCCTCTTACGACATCGTGTTCTGCCAGCATGGCGTCGGGGGGAGTATTCTAGGCCGCCCCAAATAAAGTTCTTGTTATTTGTCATCGTCTTAATGCACGAGGTTACTTACTATCCAATGGCATAGACGGCAGCGCAGAACGTAGGACAAAATAGAATTGTTTGGTAGCGAAGCATTTGTTCTGCCAGACGAATCGAAACTAGGGATGTTACAGATATGAAATTTCGGATCTGGAGACGGATACGGATATATGAGTAATATTTTACGGGTTTCGGTTACGGTTATGAAATTATTTGGGATTATCCGATTATTTTGGGTAACTTTGGATATGGATATTGGATGATTTGCAACTTGGAAAAATAATATATTGTATTAACAAAGTTTGGCTATATTTCTAGGTATTAAGTGATATGATAAATCACAGAAAAATAATAGCCTTGAAAGTGAAATAATAAAAACTGACTAAAATGAGAACGACGCGGCTAGCGTATCGTGTCGGCGCGCGAAAACTTGGTTTATGTAGACTCTGCTCGGATACGGTTACGGTTTCGGATGTATTTTTATTTCAAATGTCCGATAGTTTCGGTTATGGTTACAGGGCTCCATGACATCCCTGGTCGAAACTTACATAAAATTTCGTATTACTTTAACATTGATATCAATTACGAATGTTATTAACCTTTTGAGATGAATCGGCAAACACTGATATAGTTACATGTTCCATAGAAATATTAATCAACGGAAATTAGTATTATAATATTCCCTGCTAGAAGCTTTTCTTGTCAGACTTAGGGGTGGTTGATGAATAATATAATAAATTAATTATTTATTATATGTATAACAAACTTTATATTTATTTCAAAACCTAAAGAAATACAAGTAATAGTAATAAATAAATAAATTTTTAAACATAAATATTTTATAAAAACCCTGTGTTGGAGGTGGCATGGACATACACAAATATAACATTACAAACATCCACGACCCAAGAACATACATTTATTTGTCACATAAATGTCTGCCCCGGCCGGGTCGAACCCGGGACCCCCTCGCCCACCAGGCAGGGTCCTGCCAACTGGCCTACGGGGTAGTCAAATGTGTGTGAGTTATATTTTTTTTCATTATGATAATTCGGCTGAACCTACTTATTATGTTAGGGGAGTCCCACTGGTTTCAGATCAATCTGTCCTTGGTCACGAACAGTATTTAAGCAAAATTTTATTTAATTATACCGTTTTTTTTAGTAAATCTATTCATTTTTATTCATCGGAATAACTATTCAATGTTATGTTTTGTTAGAAACAAAATTACATGAAATCCAGAAGCGCTTACATTGAACTTCACGATACGAATTCCAAAATACATATCTCCAAATTCTGTGTGAATATTTATGAACTATAAATTAGGAACAAATTAATGTGCTCAAAGCTGTATTAGTTAGTATGTGCATTAGAGTCTGTAAAGTCGGTTTACGGACGATAATTTTACGTGATAACGTCATAAGAAAACATTGATCGAAAATTGCATACTGTTATGAATTGAATTGAATTATTATCACTGAATTATCATTATTTTGTATAATGTAAAAAGGAAGTTAATTGAAAATTACAATTTTTTCGATAAATTAATATTTATTTGCACTCGTTAATTCAATTTTTTTGTTGTTTAAATTATACAGATTAATTACAAGTAACAATGTGCTATTCACAATTTATTTCAACTTATATAAATGAGTGATATTTAACACGCATCAGCCGTGAAGTGGAAGAGAGATATATGCGTCACAAGCCGAACGCTTAGGCCGATCGTGCCTCTCTATCGCTTGTTCCGCGAACTCGCTTGCACACTCGGCTCAGGCAGAACGTGACAATGAGTCATGCTTTTTCGTGCGTGCAGCCGGCATTCGTCGATTTATAAGATGTTATCACGTCAAACTATTATTTAATTTCATGAGTTAATTAACATTATCATATAACACAGTCATCTCCCTGACTATCCGTTTTGTTTATTACAAGCTCCCCAAATAAGTACTCACGTTATTATTTTCTTCATTGTACTCGTAGTGAGATCTTGTCTTTATCTATGCATATAATAAAAATCTAACTGATGGCTTTCAGTACATAAAGGATATACGAGAAAAACTATTATTAAGGGTTTTTATTAACGCAATAGAACACAAAATAATATTTTTTAGAATTAGTGTCTGTTTGTATGTACATTCGTTTGTGCTAATCCCAGAAGTGGTTTACCAGATTTCGTTATGTTTTTCGCCTAAATATTGCAGTAAGCATCTTTTAATACTTAAAATTTATTGCAATCCGTAGATAAATAAAAAAAATATATAAATCAATTTATTTGTAATTCATGCAACGAGAAAAACCCAGTCCTTCAATAATGCAGGTGCTATTTCTAAGCGTAAAGCGTGGTTTGTCTAAAGCGAAATGAGGGCAATTTGCTTGTAGATATATAATCAATTAGCGAGCTGCCCCGACTTTGGGTTGAAAAATTATCTGACTAGCCATTACGTAGGTTAATAATACATACATACATACCGTAAAAATATACCTTTGAAATGATAAAGGATTTTTTCAAATAAGTGTCGCGGTTCCAGAGATTATCCTCCGCATACACACAAACTAACAATATTCGCACTCTTCACAATATGAGTATGGATGCCTATTAATTTACTCTGACATTAAGTCCAGAATAAGGGGAGCCTTTACACATAACGAGTATGAGTTGAAGCCTGAATGGAAATTAAATATAACAAAGATTACTTACTAATTAAGTATGAATGAGCGTCTTCGGGATAGAACCATTGTGTTTTGTGACTGTTTCATTGTTGCGTTGGCTAATAATATATATTATACGCCGCGATTGAAGAAGTTTCATTTCTGGCCGTATTGGGGCGGCCCAGAATACTCCCCGCAATCCCATACTGGGAGAATAGTGTGTCGTAAGAAGAGACAGGAGCCAGCCTGTTTGGTTGTAGGGCTTCGCGTAAGGATTATATTATCAGTATTATTATTAAGTCATTATTATTATTACTGGTAGTATTATCTTTCCGTGAAGCCTGGCTAGCTACCATCTTCCTGCTCGAGTCAGCCGTCAAACGACTCGTCGTGTTCCGGCTTGGGGCTTGGGAGCCAATACTTTCTTTCGTATCTTCGTCTCATTTCATGGCCGACAACGCATCAGCGATACCTTTGATTTTGCTGATGTCTATGGGCGACCGTGACCACTTACCATCGAGTGGCTCGTCGGCTCGTTTGTCGGGTATTAACATAAATAAAAAAAACATAAACAGTCACACGCACACAATTCCGCAGTGGGATTCCGTGTGTTGCGGGTGGCGTAGGCCTATACGAAACCCATAACACGAAAACAACCACTTATGTTTCTCATAAATACCTGTTCCGGCCGAAAATCAAATCTCGTCCGACCAGTAGGGTCACTACCAACTCGGCTACGGAATCATCATCAAATTGGGTATATAATATTGTTTACTAGTATTTTAATTTTTCGTCTGTTGGTTTCTATTTTAATGAAATAGCTGACAAAATACAGAAACCATCTGATGATCAACGGTCATCATCCGTCCACCAATGCCAAGGTCGTTGTACATCACAAAGTTTGTGGTAAACTGCGTGTTAACTAACTCTGAATCACTTCGACCGTACCACAAAATGCTGTTCATTAAATTTTAGGAGGGTGGTAGGTAGCCAGTTAGGTAAAAGACCTCGCCATGATGCACGAGTACCGATGGGATTAAGCGGAGTGGTACAGAGCTCAGCCAGCTCCTTCAGGAGGAATTTGGCGTCATAGCCTTTGTTGTTTTTTAGGTTCAACTGCGATCAGCGAAGGTTATCTTGTTCTCCAGTGGATGGAGCCCCCTTCGTATCGAATTGGAAGGATTGTCGACTAAGTTAAGCGATTATTATTCTTTCGTATACTTAGTATACTTACTGTATATTATGCGTGACTCGAGGTTAGGATTGTGACATAAAGTTCAAACTGCTTGTGTATTAAAATAACTTGCTAATGGTTTGTGAAAATAGTGCGTGGTAAGTGTGACGGTGTCACGCTTTATGAACACTTGGCCTTGATTTCTACGTCCCTATTTAGCACGTTCAGGTCATAGGTCATGACATTTACCCTGCTGAAGCATAAAGAAGACATACAACAGAATGTCTTCTGTCACTGTGTGTACTTATAAATCTTAAAAACTAATACAAGGATTTTCATGCGGTTTTTATTTACAGGTCACGTGATTCAATTGTACGGTTTAAGGGTATAATGTAAACAAGAAAAAATTTAAAACGTCTGATAAAAACGAGTGTAAATTGTTTCCGGTGTGGTTCATATTTCTTAATGTAAGGATTATGTTTCCAAAACATGAGCGTAATTTACTGAAAGCTTTTTTGTAGCCTGAAAAGCAGACAAAAAGGCAGATAAGCCACCTGATGGTAAGTGGTCACCGCCGCCTATGGAGATAGAGAACACCAGAGGAGGCACCATTGCAACGCTGCCTTTGGAAGAGTGCTTTTTTTACATCTTTTTTGAACTCCATTTCATAGCGCTCTGGGAGTGCTTCAGAAGGAAGGTCGTTCCACAATTTGCATGTGCGCAGCAAAAAAGATTGCGAGAATCGGACAGTGGAGGAATGCCACCAATCCAGTTGGTGTGAATGAAACTTCACGAGTACTGCGATGATGGAAGGGTGACGTGGGCACTAGGTGCAACAGTTCCTCACAGTACTCACCGTTGCAATACCGATAGAACAGATAAAGGGAAACTATGTTTCTCCTAGAGCTTAAAGGTTCAAATCTGTCCTTGATTCGTGGGTTCGTTGATGATTCAAATAGATGTAGCTGGTGCTTTGAGGCCCCTCCCAAAGGTGAGAATAGGACTCTATATGAGGCCTAATTAGTGCTTTGTAAAGCATTAGCAGGTGACGCGCAGTGAAGTATCGCATCGTGCTACGTATAAAAAAAAAACTTAACTTCCACATGACGCCAGTCTGATATAGACTGTGTATATTGGGAATAAATCGAATCCGATACTCTTTTATTCATCTGCCAGTGTCGCAGTTTTTTCATAATAATGCACAGCAACGTATTCATACACATTTATTGAAGACAACAGTCAAACATGTGACATTATTTTTTAATACTTTTCTTGGATAAAAATGATCAAATGCATATAAATATTTCACTTGTTAAATCAGGCGATGAATTTGACTTCAATATGTATATAACAGTTTCTGTAATAACAACTCTTGTAAAATGTTTGAAAAGGTTGTATTAAATCATCCATTTCCACATCGACAGGTTTCTCCGCTCAGACTAGAACAGATAAAACTTGATTGCCAACTCCTGTTTTTGATCAGAATGTGATTTTCGACTGAAATAAGATTAAATATATTTACTGAATTGAATAACTCAGTAGTAGCTTTTAAAATGATTATTTTTGGAGAATGCGTTGTTGTAATAAAAATATGGAATTGTCGAAAGTAATGTCTCAAGGAGTTGTATTGATGATTTTTATTCATTAAATATTGTTTTTATGAAACAGCAAGCAGAACGAAAAAAAGCCCTTGGGTGTTTCTTGTCGCTTTTTCTTCCGGGACCACTCACGTTAGGGATTTGTTGAAGCGATACCGTAGCTTTCGAAAAGTTTAAAAAGCAATTTTGAATAAAATTCATTCCATTTCAGCTATAAATTGCAAAAAACCAAAGAAAATATAAATTTTCAAAAAATCAACTTATTACATTTGACCGGATGTTAACGGAAACAGTTTGCGGTTGGTCACATTACGACAGAATACTGAAATACGAAATCTTACTCCTTAAGCATATTACTAAAAAAATTCGCATCCAAAAAAAGTGTTTGACGTTCATTTTCCTATAAACTGGCCTCTAGGGCCGGCTTAGCCTGGGTGCTTTAGTTTAACGACATCTCTTTATGTAAATTGGTAGTCTAGTACTCATTGCGAAACAACTTTTGACCGAATGTAAGAGCTCAACACAATTTAGCTACAATGGAGCTTCTATGGAATCTCTAGGCTTCGATGATTTGACTTTGATGAAGAATTAAAGTAGGGTTTTGATCAGGAACCACACTCCTTCATTTTTGTGTGTTTAATTATGATTTACTTTGATGAAGAAAAGCGTTGTAAGGAAACCTGGTTATCAGGTAATTCTCCATAACTTTAGCCAAGGTTTAGAATGTCAAGATTAAAGAAATTCCATCTATAATGTTGTGTCCAACATTGTCGACCCCGACCTTCCCTGGTTGCTTTGCTTGGTTGGTTGCCCTTGCACTTTGTTACCATTAGATCAGGCAATGACGCCTTCTATTTCAGATCATCGGACTCTGTTAAATCCAGATCCAAATTTAGACCGCATGATGAAGAAGTTTCATTCTCTTTAAAGCCAGCAGCAAAAAGATCATGATGTTTTTAGTGTTGAGGTTTGTGTAATCCGGTCTCGTCTCGACTTGCCTTAAAAATGAAATAGGTTGTGTAACTTCAAAATGAAGGTACACAAAAAGCGATCGATAGTGTATGCCCAAATTAAGCAACTGCGGGCGCGGTCATGTGTTAGATGGGTGACCGTTACTGGCAAAATTTTATGAGGACGCTTCGTCATGTTCCAACTTTTGGAGGGAATGTTACGTTAACACTTGGTCACACTTGTTATCGTCAGATAGTAATCGTTAATCAATCACAGAGATATGTGGACATAAGTTTTTAAGTTTGAGTGTTTGTGTGTGTGTGTGTGTGTGTGTTTTTAAAGTATGTTCGATTAATAAAGTCTTTATTATATACAGCAATAATTTTTTTTCATTATCGTTATATTTTAATTTGGAGTTAAACTTCAAGAGACAATTATTGTTTTCGTCATCTTTCGGTTTGATAACTAGCCAATTTTTATGAGACGGGCAGGTCGCTGGAAAATTTGTACACAATCCTACACAATTGCAGCCGTATCACCAATTGTTGATACGTCAATGTTTTTTATCCCAAATTTAAATTTCTGTTTATGATTTCGAGCAACGTAAACATTTATTCATATTGCACTAGAAACGCCGTCACTGGCTTTGTAAGAAATGCAGACCAACGAAATAACATGCAAATAGAGCGCGGCCCTAACAATGCTAGGGGCGATTATTATTTAAATTTCTCCAAAACTTTATTTCCCTGTGATTGTTATTCTAATCTGTTATCAAGAATAATTCGTTGAGCTACTTAATTTTGTACCACGCAACTCACAACAGAAGCAGTTTCGAATATATTTTATTTCGGATATCCGATAGTTTCGGATACGATTACGGAGCTCCATAACATCCCTGTTACGTACTGAAGTTTGAAGTGTTAATGTTATCGACGGTAAATATATATAAATACGGTTTATTTACATCTGTGGAGGAGTTTCATTCATTGTCTCCAGAACCTATCATCATATTGTCACCATGTTCATAGGAGACCAACTACGAGCCATTCTCTGTCCACTAAAAACAGAATCATTAAAGTCAGTTCATGAAGTCTGTAAAAAAATATGTATTATTTTTTTAACTGTCACTGCCAAGACACGAACCTGAAGCAATGGGATACCTTTGCTCTGTAACAAAATTTGTTAAATTTAAGTTCTACAAAAAATATCTTTGTCATTAACAATATCATCTTTATTATACGTCCTGAGCTAATTAATAGTACAGTATTCCTCGTTTTATTATTTTACTGCTTATAATATAATTGTGACGTGAAAACAGTATTTGTACTGTACACAATAAAATTTCAACAAGACCACGTTTTATTCTATGAAATTGAATTATGAGTTCCTTTGTTCATTTGTTGTGTCCCCTCCCACTCATTAGTAAGCTTCATTTCATTGTAATTAAGTCCACTAATTCAAGAACTGGTTCTATTCATAAGACTCTGTTTGTTGTCTTTCAATTAATTTAGTTTTGATATTTCCGTCAGTAATATGTAATTATGTTAAAAGTACTAAGAAGATAGTAGTAAGTCTTTAAAATTCAACGGCTTTCAGGTGAACAACTTCCAACACAATTCACTCTGGAGTGGTAGGTAATAGATTAAATTTCCTGTTTTTATTCATTAAAAAAACATGTCAATACTCAAAATACTAGTAGGTGGGTCAGACTGACTGGTCAGCGGTCACCGCTACAAGTGGAATCCATCATTAAAGTAACAACAAATAGGCTATCGATGCGTTGCTGAAGAAAATTAGAGGGTATCAGTCCAATGTCATAATTAAATTTAATATAGTTGTTTGAAGTATTATTTTGAGGCATTCTATTGTTTGTAAACAATGTACATAGTGAACAATTACAACTAAAATGTGTTTGTGTTCGTAATTAAACCTTGTATTTGATATGTCGCATGATGCACCTAACCTTGCTCATTCATTGAGCTATGTCGATTACCTTAGTTCCATGGCGAATTACTTCGTTCTGGATTCTATTTCGCAGATAAACACCGAGCACAGATCGCTCCATAGCGCAATGATCGACTTTGTATTGTTGGATAAGTCCAATTGTTATTGGCGCATCTTAAAAGAGACCTAACTTCAGCAATGGACTTTAAGAAGCTAATGGTAAATAAATGTATATATTTTTTTAAAACCATTGTTTTCAAATTTACCTCCTAAAGTTATAAAATCGTTCCCAGAATCCGAATAAGTTTATTTAGATCAGGTACGCTTGTCAATGAGAGAGGTATCTGTATGTGTCGCAAATTTAATTTTCTGCCATTCAGTAGAGTCGAAGAACATCAAGGAAAATGAAGGACCAATACGACAGACATACGATCCTGTTAGGGCGCTGGTTTATTACCAAGAACGCAACCCTGAACAGATGAACATTACCATAACGTACTTGAAACCATTAACGGTGTTTATACACAGTGTTATACAGTCTTAGCAGGTAACCACATGTTTGCTGTGGAGTCAAGACCCACGCAAAACGTAAGGTAATAAATACTGTTGCATAAACTACGTGATCATTTCAACACACACGTGTCACGTATGCGAAGACATTCGTGAATATCTTCCTAACGTACCGAGCATAATATGTAAACACCTAAAATGTCACGTAATAGTCAGTTTCCGGACTACAATCAGATGAAAACCATGTCCTGTAAAGTGACATTGACACTACAGTGTGTCTTTATTCATGGTTGTCGGCATGCTTCTTTTATTTTCGTGTTAATAATAATAATCCAAGAAACATCACGCGCAATTATGGTACAGTTATCTCTGTTTAAATCTTTTGTTTTGCAGAACTATAAATTTGATCTTCGGCGATAAACGCCGCGGGCAATAAAATAAATTGAAAACGATAAACAAAACAACGAAGTGGTGCAACATTACGCAATTTATTAATGTAAAGCGGTTTGTGTGATATGGGCGTTTTGACGATTTAAACGGCGATTGCGATGAACATTATAGATCAAAAGTTCAAAATCATTCAGTGGTCCGGCAGGGCGTACTACTTTCAATTGCACATGTCCATATTATATGACTGGTGATGTTTTTATTTTAGTCGCGATCTGAGGGGTCGAACCTGACCTGATAAGAAGCGGTCGACGTCATCGACATCATAAAATACCGAAGGACGCATTGCTGTCCAAGGAAGAGCGGGAAATTAACATTTCAAATTGCTCTGCAACGCTGCAATTTAAATACTTTGAAAACGTTTTCGCTGTTAATTATAAAACGACAAAACTAGCTCAATGGGCTGGTCGAGAATATGACTGTAAGAAAATACCGTCGGCATTAAATTGATGATAACAGAACCCAGCTACTTCGACCGGCAAGTTCCTGGTACAATTTGCTCGTCTATAGCACGGCTGGTGCACCCCAATTACGGAAGGTTGGCTTGAACTCAAGAATAGATGGACGCCTTATGCCCCGACTATTTCGTGAGCTAGTACACGAGCATCGCCAGCCAAGCTGTAACACCAAGGGCATCGCCGACAAGGTATCGGAAAAAAGAAAACGAATCGTTTGATAGAATCATTTTGGATTACAGACGTATTGTCCAGGTAACTGGAATGATTAGATGGAAGAATTATGATTGACAATATATTTAGGTTATGATACTTAGGTTAGGTCACAAGTCCTTGGGTTATTTGCCTCGCTGTCACACTTTTCCACTGTTTGGGCATGCCGGTATAAATTTCTGATTAACAAGCAGAGTGCCCTTGTACAAACTTTTCATACATATTTTCTTACATGTAATTTTATTCTGTGTACTAAGTAACTAAAATAAATGAATATTTACTTTATTATGACCAAGAAACTCATCGCAAAACACTCTTTAAAAGTTTTCCATACAGACAAAGCACGTTGAACTGTTATTTAAATTAAGATAACACATAAATCGTAATGGACATCCAATTGGCCGTATCCCCTCGATGCTATGCTGACAGAACAGGGTGTCGTAAGAGGCGTTAGAAGCCGGCTTACTTGGTGGTAGAATTTCGTGTAAGGATTATATTATCAGTATTATAATTAAATCGTTAATATTATTATTATTACTGGTATTATTATCATTCCGTGAAGTCTGCCTGGTTAGCTTCCCTTCCTGCTCGAGTCAGCCGCCAAACGGCTCGTCGTGTTCCGGTTGGGGGCTTGAGAGCTTTTCATTCTTTTCTTTCTTCTTCTTTCTCGGCCGACAACGCACTAGTGTTGCTATTGATGTTACTGATGTCCATGGGTGACGGTGACCACTTACCATCAGAAGGCTCGTCCGCTCGTTTGTCGGCTATCAACATCAAAATAATTACACCTATTCTCCAAGTCTTCGATGCTCGCGGTTATTTTCATTTTACAAATATTTTTGTCGTATTAATTTTATGTTGTACTCATTTAACGTCATAAATATATTTCTGTCATATATACGTGTGTCACATGCTAAGCAATTTGTGACTTGAGTTACAGAATGACACGGTTCAGTGGAATGGAACATGATGCCCCTTAAATAATAAACGTTTGCTCATAAATATATATTACATTTACACATTCATACCTTCACAGTAGGATCCCATGCGCCGCAGATCACGAAAGACACAAATCAGACATCCAGTATCAAGTGGTAGAAGCAAAAAAATGACGTTCATAAGTGTATTTACTAAATACCTATATGATTAAATGATTTTGAATTTTTTTTTCAAGACCTCCGGTTGGGAATCGAATCTGGGACCCTGCGATTGGTAGAGTTTAACTAATTATCGTAGTATAAGGAGAAGAGAGAGGATGACGATTTTTTTTTGTATTATACGAGCACAGACTTTATTTTATATACTTTATATTATTGAGTCACCAACATTACTTTGTGCACTAGTACTACATTAAAAATATTGTTGCGCAGGTTCTTTAAAGATCGGTCGAAAACAATAGAGGCCATAAAAAACGCAGGTAGTGATAAAATGTACCTCGATCACTTCAGTCGACTCTCGTCCTTACGTTTTGGGCAAAGGGGCGAATATGGCATACGCGGTCGAGTTTACCTAACCCGTTGTTGTTCCATCGATTTCTGGGTATTGTTATTGACTTCGCGTGAAAGGCGAGAAAGTCTGGAAGGCCGGAAATCAATATAAATAGCGGGCAGGGCCGCCCGCGGAGCATCGGACCCCAAATAGGAAAGCGAAAAATTCTTTCCATACAAAGCGAAATGCCAACGAGTGTGACAGGGATTGTGGAAGTGAATTAAAGTCTCTGCGGACCTATTTTGGCATTTCACGAACTTGCATGCTGATACATAACAATATTTAGGATTTCAAGTACTAAGTTTAAGTGTCAGACTAGATAAAAGGACTAAGTGAATACTAGACTAAGATAAAGGGACAGTACGATAAGACCTACGGAACGTATTTGAAAATTTCTTTTACATGCCACATTATTCCGGATGGACATATGCTACCTACACATCACAAGTGTATCTGAAATTATCATCTAGTTACTAACGTCCAATCATAACCTTTTTATTTGCCTTAAATTTACATTACCAGCCCGTTAAAGTTCACCATCAAACCGTATTGAAGCTACGTCATGGAAGCTCCGTGCTTTATTCGTTTCAAACCTCAAAAATCTCAGTGGCTGCTACAACTTTACATATGATACCAACATTTATCATGAGCATTAAGAGATTACAATTTGCCTCCAGTCGCCGAGCTCGTGCATTAAATCACGTCTTAACTAAATGTTGTTAGCTTCACACGGACTGATTTATACAAGTTTAGTACTTTGCAGGACGTTAATCTACGAATGCTCGATGCACAAAGGAGTAGAGCAAGTATGGATATGTACGCATCTGTGTGATGGTAGAGTTTTGCCAGTTACCACTTGCCTTGAAAGTCGAGAAATGTTTTCACGTCGCGTCCGCAGTGTCGGAGAGCCAGTGGTGAACAGGTCTTCCACAGGAGTGGTTCGGCTCGCCCGTAGAACTGTACTAAGCTATCAATTAAATGACGACCCCATAGCCCGGTTTTTAGTGACCCTGCCTGCCGAGCGAGGGGTCTCGGGTTCGAATCCGGCCGGGGCAGACGTTTATGTGACAGATAAATGGTTGTTCTCGGGTCATGAGTGTGTGTGATCTCATATTTGTGTGTGTCCATGTCGCCTGAAACACAGGGAGTCCTAGTGCGGGGGTGTGAGTGTGTAAACGTTTATTTATTTATTATATATTTAATTAAATGGTACCATGACCAAATCTGTACGTTATACTACCATGCTTTCGAAAACGTTGATGTGGGTAGATTGTTATCGATATAGAGGCCAATAATATTTTGTTTATTGGATCTATTTTCTGTTTATCTGATTGTATGTTTGTGTATTATGTGGATGTGTAATAGATATTTAACGGTGAAATAAGAAATGAAAGTTACTACGGGCATCTATTTATTCATTTAGTCTGTATTGTAAACTTAGAAACGAGATTACATTGAACAGGTGTTAGGTGGGTAGTAAACAAAACTTTGACTGCTTTTTTGCAGTTTTTTAAATAAACGAATATGTTTATAATTTATAGACCTAGGAAATCCGATCTTTGAAATAATAAAATGAGACAAAATTTAAATTTACTAAACGCCTGATGGAAATTAATGACGGGCTCGGTGGTCCATTTGTAAAGGTAAGGCATAGGTTTTATGAATCGAAGCGATGACATCTGTAGATAGGTATAGGGAATAGAGTCTGCGGGGCAAACGTCAATACAGACGAGTCTCGTGACGTCACGTCAGATGGTAAATATGGTAAATTGCCACCGTCGTTGATGAACGTACCACGAATTTACTTGTAATATAAACTCCGCCGCCCACTTCACAACTTTAGTGCGGAGGTGTAAGGTAGGCGTTCAATAGATTATATAACAAAATGTACTAACAAGTATCAAACGATCGGTTCATAGTTGTATAGGTAAGTATTATGCAACGCTTTTGTAATTATTTTATTAACTTATTAATATTTTCAAAATTAGTCCAACAATATAAATAAATTGTTAAACAATACCGAGTAATGTCAACCGAACGTAAGTATAATGAGAGAAAGAGAAGAAAAGAGAAAAAAGCGTGCAAAGAGGCTCATTTGTGACCCAGATCTGGTTGAAACTAATCTGCAAAGCCTTGAGCACAGGCGCAAGGTTGCCAGCCTCTCGGTCTTTTATAGGGTACATTTTGGAGAGTGCGCGCAGGAATTGTTCGAATTAATTGCCCCATCTCTTTTCCTCCTTCGAACAACTCAACGTACGACAGGTATCCACCCTTTCGTAGTGAACCTACCACCTGCACAGACGACGCGGTTTGCGTCCTCATTTATTATGCGCACTGTAAAGGACTGAAATAACCTGCCCGTGTCGGTGTTCCCGGTTACATACGATGTGGGAGTCTTCAAGAGGCGAGTGAATAGGCTATGATAAGTTGGTGCGTTCACCATCTCAGCATTCATCACCACTTACCATCAGGTGGGGTTGTTGTCGAGCGTTAATTTATTTTATGTAAAAAAATATATATTTAATAATTAGAATCGGAAGTGAGGTAACTTTGACAAGGTTGACTTGGAGAGGAGAGGGAAGAGAAAGTGTAAAACCCCTTTACAACCAAAACGGGATATTCGGAATTCGGTTTTAAGATTACGTTAGTTTCTTTATTACTTCCGTACCCTAGAGGCCACGTTGCTGTCGGTACCGTGGCGGGTAAAGCTATAGGCGTCAATCACTTCCGTGGTCTGTGGTCGGTATCTAATAGACTGAAACCCATTTTTGGGTATATAAAATTAAAACTTTGTACTATACCTATGTGTCATCATTGCACCCATGACTACCCACTGCTCCCATGACTATCCCACTGCTGGGTTCGGGTCACCTCCCATAAGGTGCGGAGGAGTTAATGTGCTATGTTATATTTATTTTGATTATTTTCCCCACGGTTGGCCACGCAATAGAAGGCACGTTTGCTCCGTTTACATGCTATGTTATTGGCGTAGCAAATTATCGGCAGTGACCCTGTCACGTGAGCGGTTCCAGGTTCGATTCCCGATGTGGGACGTGACAGAGCTGGTTTTGGGTTGTGAATGTTTGTGATGTCTCATTTGTGTGTGTAACACCGAGGATCCTAGAGCAGTTTTGAGGCTTGAGTGTGTGAGGGTTTATTTATAGTTAATTATTGTTCGCCCAGCGGGCGAAATTCAACCTCAATCATTAAATATCGTTCTGTTTCCAATTACGTTCATTGATAAAATTAAAGCTCGGCAAAAGCTCCCGAGTATAACAAAAAAAGAAAATTGGTTGACAAACAAAGGAGAAACTAGGTCACGAAGATTTTTCTTCCAAAGTCTAATACGTTGGGCAACTATAATTTGTTTTTCGAAATTTTATTTTGATACTACTGATAAATTACTATAATTATAATAAATCGCCTGCTCCTGGAATCACTCTTGTAATTCCGAGTACTTAATTTCATAATACTTTCTTCAATAATTAGCATATTTAATGTAGTTTTAGATTCAAATTATATTATTTTTTAATTTATTTCCTTTTAACATGTCATGACAATCTTTATTATTTCTTTTTCTAAACATATATTTATTAACCCTTTTAGATAAACCTATTTTACATTAACAACAAGTACTTACTGGTACACATGTTCGAGCTAACTTCATTATACATATATGACTTTTATATTTATAAATGCTAACAGTTCTTCATCGACATAGTATCTGTCACTAGGAAAAACTTTGTTTATTTCATATCGTCCTATTGGTTCATAACATTACATTGGTTACAGCTTAATACTCTTTCCTAATATAGTCATATGAAGCATTTTTTCCACTCGAAATTTATGTTTGGGAATATTTCCCTTTTGTCAAACCATTTCTTCTGTTTGATTGAGATTCGGGTGTATGTTCATCAACTTCAAACCTGATAGAATTCAATTTTTGTGAGAAAATTTCCTTATTAGTAAATTCAACCTCAGATTGTATTTCTGACATCTGTCACTCATTTCAATTAGTCAAATTCACACCAAAAGAACTTCTGCAATTGACTTCCCAATTCCATTATTTACATTATATTACTTACATTAATTTTTTGTGAAATCTTGACCCATCTAATGTTTAAGAATTTATCCTCCCATAACCTTTCGTCCGCAATGATTTTGAACTCCTATCGAAGTTAAAATGGTACGATTGTATCTTTCTACTTGGTTATTACTGCATGGCGAAGACAGCATATAAAAAATGTTTGATCTTTAATTCCATCATAAAATTTTAGAATCTGAAAGTAGTTAAATATATGCCCTCTATCAGTGATTAACCGATTAGATGACCCAACATTACAAAATATTCTTTTAATATTTTAAGAAAAATATAAGATTTCGTACTATTAACAGCTTAAGACTTTTGAAATTTGTAAAAGTATTAATAATTACTAAAATACAGTTATTTTTTTATACATATACAACATGTGCCAAATGTACTGTATGAAATGGTGTAGAAACTTTCGGTATTGGATATGAATAATCTTGTTTTCATCCAGAAGGAACTTTATATGCACATTGTAAACATGAATTAACATAGTTTTTATTGTAACGTCGTACTATATCAGAATATCGGTAAAAACATTTGATTCTTTCGAGGGTCTTGTCGAAACCAAAATGGCCAATTTCCTATTTTTTTAATATCTGGCACGTACAACCTTTTGGTACAACCCATCTCAAACCATCATATGTTATTTTAAAGACACGATTGGTTTTTAATACAAAATTCGTCCTTATTTCTCCGATATAATAGCAATGTTTAATAGTATCTTACTTGGTCGCGCCAATATGTTAAGAGTTATTCTGCTACGAGTATATTAAAAGTGGACTGTATCATGGTACGCACAACAAATCGGTCTATGAAACGAGGAGTCATGGGACATGCAGCACAAACCTCGCCAGAGCGCAGCTAGGAGCACTCTCGCCTTCGGGATCCAACAGGCTCGACAGCAGCACGTGTAGCACAACCCGGCATCCAAGTCCACCAAACCGAATTCGAAGCACTCGCGGAGGCGCGATCGTTCAAGGAAATTGGCTATAACAATGGGGTGTAATGCCCACAGCGGAAACTTATTAAAAAGGTAGAAAAGAACCACGGGTGGGGTTCCTTCCTGGAGCAGTTCTCGTAACTCGATGAGCGCAATTTTGCAACTAACGTTTATTAAATCGTCTAATAGGTGGCGCGTTGAGTTTATGCTTGCATGTTTATGATAGGGAATTAGGACAGGAATCGTACATCATAATTTAATAATTGTTATATGTAATATTGGCGTAACCATTACTTATGCGTTGAACGTTTGAATCTTCAAATTGAATTATGACCACCTAATTTATTTTTGATATTCATAACTATTGATTTACTATGCTTGGTATGTTTGGTAGTGAATTTCTGCTTAAATCATTGACATGTAACATACACAGTCCAGACATAACAGATATTACAATCATACTCTCCGACTAAATTCCACAATCTTGTTATTCAGGGAAAAATGTCCTTCTTTGAAAACGCCGCAGAGAATTACAGCGTGTAACAATTTTTCAACATATAAACCTTCAGTTCATATGCTGGAACATGCAGGTTATCAGAAGTTTCTGCTATAAAACGCTGTAGGTTCATAAAACCCGTCACTATGTTTCACATGCATATACAGTGTTTGCTAGGAGGTATCTGCATGAATTTAAATTTTACCGGCATGAATCATCTAGAGATAAAATAGGATCCGATATAAGAACATCTTTAAGTTAACAACTAACTCATTTTTATTTTTATTCCAAGACTCTAGAATTGCTTCTTTTAAGAATCTTGATAAAGTCATTCATTCATGTCTAATCTAGCGTTTCCTAAAAATAAATTGTTCTTTGAAAAACTACTCCAAATTACATTCTGTCAGGCTCAAATTAATCATCAAGTGTTATGAATGTCGTTTTCGATTTGGATTTTTCTAAAATAGGAATATGACAACAACCTAATATTAAATCGAACGTTCAGAAAAACTCGTTACCCGCCAATCGATCAGTCCGAACCTCAATTCGAGGAAATGTATAGTTTTTTTTCAACGTCTAGATCTCTAGATAATCCACACCTTAGTTTAGATCCTATATGAGTTTCTTCTTTACCATTAATATAGTTAAATAATAAGATTCTCTTTTTGTATTATTTTTAATTAAATCATTTACTAAAACTCTTACTTATTCTCGTTCTGCATGACTAATCCTTTAATTGCATAGCCATCGCTGTGATATAATCGATATTTTAAGTCAATTTTCTATTATAATTTCTGCCGTATATTTTTATCAATAGATAAACCTTTATTAATACGCTACCACAACTTTCAATATTTGCATTGGGATATAATAACATATATTCTTGGTCAAAAGCAAGTTAGAAAAAAAAATTTCTATTTGTTTCATAAATGCGACTATTATGTAATTGTTCCGTAACCGATTGTCCCATTTAATTTGGATATTTAGGGTGACAATCTGGTAATATAATCAATTAAACGGGAACAGGCACATTATCAATTAATACATTTACTTCAAATATACCTAGTGATGCTATTACTAAATGTATAAACCTGTTCAATGACGGCAAATTATAAAATTTCCATTGACTACAAGTTAACTGTTAATCGCGTTGTTTCTTTAACCAGTTATAACAGAAATATCTATCAACGCATGATAAAACTAAACTTGAATTTATATATATTTCTATACTTATCGTTAGTGGTACTGATATGTTCGAGACATAATGTATTAATGCTCTTTTTAAATTATTCCTAATTACACCCTGGAAATGATCCCGGCCTTATTTATATATTTCGACACTTTATGATAGATTTTGCAAATGATACCAAGTGAGCAATTTTATTAAAATTGAAACATTGAACAAATAGATCGAAATCCACTGTATATATATTTTTTCTAATTGATGCATTGGTCGTAAAATTGTTCAATCAATATATCTAAATGTTTACGATTTATACTTCAAAAAAATCAATTTATCAATACCGCCAAATCTGACACCTTCTATACTACATTGTATAAACCTATGTAAGTATGTAGGTACATATGTAGGAATTTTATTATAAGTATATTTCAGTTAGTAAATAAGCATAATTTTCTATACAGTAAAAGCAGATTTCTGTTTATTTGCCAAATATTCCAAGAATATTTAATAGAAGATTGACCTTCATACAGTCTTTAGGAGTAGGTACCCACCCAGTTCATTTTGATATAAAATACTATTAGTTGAAGGGGCATATTCTAAAGTTATCATTGAATTACATCATGACGAAATCCGAATGATGTCGTCTCAAACACCGCTGTGCCTCGATTCGTTGACCAGCACTGTGAGAAGGCGAACATTTTCATTTTGCAGACCCTCTGGAAAAACATGACTTGGAGTGGAAGTGGCTTGTATCTCGTAAACTATTGCGTCGCAAGCACCCCGTCCTTCAAATACTAACGTGTGGGCTTCGATTTGTAACACGTTCTCTGCTTTACATTGTATTATTATTTTTCACCTAAAATATAGAGTACATTAGTAATTATATCCACGTGTAGCGTTCTTATGCAATGAGCATTTCAGTAATATAACTACCTATGACCGTGACCTTAATTGATTTAATATTTAATAGAATTTAATTATTTCAAAATAAGTTCATGAATATGCACAGAAGTATTATGATTAATATATTCACACAACCAATTTCAGTACTATTTGAAATGTATATAGTATATATTATTAAGTTACAATACACATGTTTATAATAATTTTCGCTCAGCCAGTTTCGAATAATAAGTTTTGAGTTTAATTAACTCAAAACTGTAGATCTGTGGATACGAATATTAATTTTAAATAACAATTAAACAACATTTATGATTAAAATTTCAACTGTAAATTGTATATAAACATCTGATAAATATCATTCTCACAACGCATTTATAAAAACCAACTTAATATTCGATATTTCTTTTTAAAAAAAAATCTTACAATTTTATAAATAATGCACTCATATTTGTTTTACGTTTTCATTACTTAAAAATATAGTAATAAAAGATAAATTTACCGTGAAATAATTTTTAGCAAACCTCTACCTGACCGAGAATTTTAGCAAGTAGGCCCTCTTCTGACTTGATAAATTACTATAATTATAATAAAACACCTGCTCCTGGTATCACTCTTTTAATTCTGAGTACTTAATTTTACATCCTGAAACAGTTTCTTAAATAATTAGTATATATAATGTAATTTTAGATTTAAACTATGTTATTTTTTCATTTATTTTCTTTTACGACATCTCATGGCAATCATTATTTTTCCTTTTTCTAAACATATATTTATTAAACCTATGTAATACACCTATTTTACATTAACAACAAGTAGTTACTCATATACATTTTCGAGCTGAGTTCATTACATTATGATGACTTTTTTTATTTGTAAATGCTAAAACTACCCTCTTGTGGGTACCTACAGTGTTTGTCCAACCAAATTCCTTGTACAAATACGAAGAACCTCTGGGTTCTTAAGTAGCGTTAGAATATTGAAACATACCGAAGCGGAGCGAGTTTTATATTACACTGAATTAATGTAAGATATTTGTTTTCAATATACGAGTATGGAAACTAACTGGACTTTGATATATCGATTCACCTGAAAGATTGGAAAGTTTACGCAAACTGTATTTTGCTGGGCTGTTGTTGATGACATGATGTACTGTTTCCTCTCCTCGGCTGATAGTAAAGAATTTTGAACTGTTGCTTGATATGTTATCGTTGAAAGGCTCAGATTTATGAAATTGCGGATTATGCCAACAATTTTGCCAGGCATAATTAAAATCCACACTATTGTATGGGTGTGAGATTATGTGATGCATAGGTGATTTTTGTAACTTCTTAAGATTTTCGAATGGATTCTTAAGTTTTTAAGTACTAGAATCAGGTTAAAATCTGTTTTGATTAAGACAAAGAGAGAAAAATATTTTCAGTTAAGTCTTTTATATATTTTCGTTTAGTATTATTTGGCTCCTTGGCTGTCTCTATATTCTATCTTTGATGTTGTGGACGTCTTTAAATACTGGAAAGCACTTACATTCCGGTGGTCAGTTGCCAGCTAGTTGGTAACCTGCAAAAAGCTTAGATAGTAACTTTGCAACCAAAATACCGACTTCGAAAACATAATCATTACACGTTTGATATATATTGGTGCCGAAAATTGCGCGTGTCATAAACTGTCTTATTTTTAGCGTTTCTACTAAAAGCATCTGGCATTTATGTTTTTGAAGTACGTTTTATATGTACTATTAGTGTAAGCATAAACAGGTTTAAATACTAAAATACATAACTGCAATACACGATTACTACCAAAATTTTTATTAGAGAGTAACCAGCCCTCCCTTCGCTTCGGGATACTTGATTTTTCCGTTAGAAACAGTAACCACACCCGAAGTACTTGTTGCCCATTTCTATTAGGAGTTTTCCAAAAAAATATCCGGTGTCATATGTCTTAACCTTTCTCATGATTTAGTTTAACTATGGGTAAAAACCATTTGAAAACACTTCCGGTAATATTCGAGTTTAGTCCATCCAGAATAATGTACCTTTCAAATGGTTAAGGAACATTTCGAATAAATGTCGTGGTTCCGGAGATGGCCATTTGTACACAAACTTACACAATTAACTCTCACTATATAATATTAGTATGGATCAGAATATAATAAACCTGCTTTTTCGACTGTTAACAATGTTATATGTATTAGTATTATTTTGTAACTCGTGTTTATGAGATTATATTTTCTGCTTTTGAATAACCGATGAGTAATGACAGGTAGAGGCATTAAAACATAAATACCTACATTTCCCAACTGATTCTAGATGGACATACTTCTTGATTACATTGAGAAAAATTCTATCACGAGTAAGTTTCGGATACGGGTGGTAGGTGGTAGGCAGCCGGGACATCTCAAGGACAGCGTACTTACCCGCCGCAAATCTTTATCCTATCGTTTACAATGTGCGCAATTAAACTTTTCAACAGTACGACCTTCAAACTTCCAGAAACGTGATCATCCATATCAGCGGACCCAATTGGGAGTGTTCGGTGAAAATTATTTGTAGACGAGAACTTTTCCAGTTATTATTATAATTATGTTTGCTAAATTATTCAGATTTAATTATACGTAACGAACTTCACGAATGAGTCGTCAGAGTCCGACGCCGGCGGGCCTGTCGCATACATATACATATATACCGACAATGAAATTGTAACGGCGCCTAGATCGGTACAATTGGTATTGTTAATGTTAATGTAAGAGGCTTTGTTATCGATATGGAACTCAAAACGTATTTTTTGGGACTCGTATCTGTCCGAACCTATTATATTAACTCTGTGGTCAGAACACGAATGACGCTCTGACATGTTTGCTGACGCGCGGAGTCATCGCGGGTTACTGTCTAAAATTCAACGAAACATATCGAGATTGATTTCAGATTGTATTTCATTATCAGTAATATTTAAAATATATATATACATATTTGTTTTGTTTTAAATTGAGAAGTATTGTAGTTTGATAGTTTTTTTTAATTAAATTAAAAAAAAAGAACTACTGAACAGATTTAGATGATACTCGGCATATTGGTGACTTATATTATGTGTCACAATCTAGGGTACTCTTTATTCCGGGAAATGGATGATTATAAAGAGGAAAGCTTTGTATTTTTGTATGTTTGTAACGAATAAACTCAAAAACTACTGAACCGATTTTAAAAATTGTTTCACTATTAGAATACCACATTATGCCTGAGTCACATAGGCTATATTTATTATCTAAAAAAAATTGCGGATCTTTGTTAAAACTTCAGTAACGTGAACCAAGGTGTAAAAATATTTGCTTAAAAATTTCTTTCATGGAATACGCTGCGGAAACTATTCATACAGTACACCCGCGCGAAGCCGGGGCGGATCGCTAAAAGGAAATAAAAGTTAGTGTGGACATTCTATTATGAGGGCACTAAATAAAATATTGACCGTTGGGCGGGAGCTATTAAAATAAACATGTTTCTCATTCACATGCGAAGAATCAGAAAAACCCACTCCTAAACAGGACGGATGCTATTTCTACATAAGCCGTAAGTTTTCCGAAGTGAAGTGAGTGCGAATTACTAGTAAATTTATATGAAGGCCAACGTTCAAATTAAAAAAGAGGTCAAATATGTACTAGAAGCCTACCACAATCTATTAAAAACCATCGTATTTCAAGAATGTTTTATTTCAACAATATATTTATCGCAACAATATAAAAATAATCGTACTTTAACGAGGTCGTGGTACAATATTTCGATGTAAGGTTAAAGTAATACTGATTTAAGACATGGTGGTAAGTCCCTTAGTCGGATTTATGCGGAATAAGATTCTGTACTATTAATGTATTTTTATAGGAAATATACTTTTGTTATTTTAGTCTCGATTCGTTCCAGAGTTTTCATATAATTTCGTATTAACTTCTAATTAGGCAATTTAAAACTATAATTTACATATTGTAATTCTTCAAAACGATTCTTTGTATTTGATAGTTGCGACCCGCTACGACTTTGTTCAGGTTGAAAAATTATCTATAACTCTAGCTAATTTATATACGAATGTACCATTTCATATTGTTCGACACAATAGCAGCTGATTGCTGACCGAAGCAAAAATTCTTAGGTTGGAGGCCGAAGCGGAACTTTTGCGTATACACGCCCAAGTCCCAGTCCAGACATACCTTTCCTGGTTTCGTGGTTTGTCCAAACTAAATGCAGTTCATACGCGCAGCAGATCTGTATCAGATATCCAGAATGGTGGACAGACGGATAAGCGTGGTGAACGACCGGAACAGCTTATGGTTTGCTTGATGGCTAAATTGAGACTGGCACACGCGGCGGAATTCGACAATATTATTGAATACACTCAGGTAGTTTGAATGTTAGATTAGATCGCCTAGAATTTTGAATTTAGAATTTTACTTATGTATTAAAAAAAATTTCCTAGTCTGTTCACTAGAAAATACTGTGATAAAAAAATAAACGTGTCAGGTGCCGCAGAATTAAACAATAATCCGGGTCCAAGATGTAGATCAGTACATGTGTGCTATAAATAACGCATAAAATATATATATATATATATAAGAGTAGATCCGTCTCTTCGTCGCGACTTGAACATGCTTACCAAGTTGAAAATACAGTAACACGGTGGCACCCGTATACTATAAATCTATAAATCTGAATGTGAGGGTCATGTTACGGAGATCAGTAATTAATTAATAAAAAAATTACAGCACCTGCTTGATACGATATCTTAAATAGAATTCTTCGTTTTCAGGAATTTAATTTTTTATTTATATTTTACAATCAATAAAAAAATATATTTAATATAAAATATACGAAAATTGCCTATTCCTACTATGTAACCGAATTTAGAGAGCATAAAGATTGAAAAAAAAAAGGGGATATACTTGCTCGTCACCTTCAAAGGCGGTGGTCAAAGGAACCTTACCACGAATTTTAATCGGATCGAATTTCACTATTTGTTTTCGTAGAGCTAAGAGATAACTCACCAAGTATAATAAAATAGTAAAGAAAACCAAATAGACCGGAAAAAAAAAGTTTGAATTGAGTTCGCTTTGACATAGGATTCCGTGCCCAATTATCCTTAACGCTAAAACAAACTTTTTAATGATGTAGTAGTACAATTTACTTTTAATAACACCATTTTCAATATCGCTAAACAATATTAAAATAAAATATACAGTGAAAGAAAATTCCATGAGTCGGTGTTATCTTTACATTTTCGTCAAGCTCTGTGCCTGTTTACTCTGTGGCGTGAATTCTTGGCGCATTGTAGCGCGGGAAATCAGTCGAATGCCGCGTACCGCACTCAGTACATGGACGGTGAGCGCCAGCTGAAATATTTCGCGAATACTTGCGTTCCGAATTTGAAAAGTTTGTGTTGAATAACGAACACTATTTATTTGTTTCTCCGAAAAAGAAAAAAGTGTCCGTTGATTCAAAAGTTTTGTGACGATTTTGACTTTTTTTTAAAATCAAATAACTTGTGATTTAATATCGGAATAGTATGTATCTTCTTCTTCAAGTACCTTCTTGTCTAAGTTTCCTGTTGCTTATAATGACATAAAAAGTTCCGGGTAATTAGTGGTTTAAAGTGCAACCAAAAAGATTGACATTTTCATGCTCGCGGTAAATGAAATTATGTGAGTATAAAATAATTTTGCTTATGTTAAAATTACAATGACAGTTTTTGCGGCATATTTTATCAATCAAGAGATAAAACAATATAATTAGAATCATGCAAAAAAATTATTTTTGCTTCTTAGATACGAATGTTTTTCGATTTGTAAACTTACAAAAAAAGTCATATTACAAAAAAGTAGAATCCGGATTATTGTAAGGTAACATTAGCAACTAGTATAGAGTAATTCGAAGAACGACAAAAAAAATCTCATAGATTCATAGTATATAAAATAATGGAATTATTGTAATGACTGTGCAGACGTAAAATAGTACCTAGAAGAGTCCCAAACAATGCCAAGGAGTTGCAGGGTTCCGTATAAAAACGTATACTTACAGAACATTTTTTCTAAATCACAGTGAATCTATATTTATGCATATATTGCATATTATTGCATATTGGTTTGAACGTCAGTCCCCCACATGGGAGACTCGAGTTCGAAACTGGCACGTATTTCTAATTTTTCAAATTATGTTCGTATTACAAAATAATTATCATTTGCGTCTGTGAAGGAAAACATCTGCTGCACACCGGAGAGTTTTCCATGATGAAGACTCTGTGAAGTCTACCAACTCGCGCTTAGCTAGCGCGGTAGATTATAACTTAACCAATTTCACCCGAGACCAGTGTCCAGCAGTGGGACAATATGGTTGTAATGATGTAATAACTTAAACCCGACGTCCGAGAAGCGATATACAAAAAAAATCATATTATAATTTCTATTGGTGTTTTATTTGTTGAAGTGCATTTGTTACTCATTCGGACGCAGTGGCCATTAGGAACTGTACCATCAGCCATTTAAGAATGTATTATTACCTGTTTATAAGTATATAATAAAAAGACAGATGTAATATTTATTTTAAACGCAATAGATTTTCTGACCACCTTAGAGTGTATGCAGAAGGATTTTGAGCTTGATGATTTACAGAAAGCATTTGATACAAAAAGCCGGTCCGGTACGTAAATAAATAATTCCTAAAAAATCCATTTTTATTTTGTCCAAAATAAATAGAAACTCGAAATTCAAATTTAAGAATGTCTACAGGGTGCTTTTCGATTCAGTAACAAATTTAATAATGTCTACAGGATGCTTTTTGATTCAGTAACAAATTGTTTAACCTTGCAGCGTTACTGACCAAACGAATGAAAAACTCAGCCTGAGGTTATTTAATATTTTAGTTAATCCCAGCAGTTCAAGATACGTCTCTGATCCATTAATTGAGGCTTACATTATATCATCAAGCTCAGTCAGCATGGCTTCACACAACTTAGCGATCAGCTTCGAAGTTTATAAGTCACTTACAAGTCCTCAACTCGATTATAACTCATAATTGTCTGTTCTCATAAAGAGAGGTCATAAGGTCAAAGTACGCCAGGCTGGTCAAGTGCGGAATGGCAGGTTTCACACCTTTGCGAACGATACAGAGAACTCTTAGGTGTGCATGTTTCCTCACGATGTTTTTCTTCACCGAAATGATTGATAACTAATTGTAATTTGCTTGTAATTTGATAATTTAGAGGTGCGCATTCAAAGTAGTCCCCTGTGCGGAAGATTGACGTTAAAACCACAAGAATACTACAGCTTATTACTATTATTTTCCGGCTGAGGACATAAAACTCCCGAACTTCTACTAGGCTGTATAAGTATATGTAACTCTGGACTTTGGAGCCGGAGGGGGAGCCCACGGGGTGCATTGACGGCGACATGACAAACAATGCACAATAAAAATTGCACAAAGCGTACCGAAGCAGTCGTCCTACGCACCACTGAATCTGGTTGATTCGTTCTACAGATTGCATTGGAAAAATGTCGACACTTGATTAGAAATTACTTTCTAAACATTTGATCTTCCTTTCGTGCCTTCTCAAACGCATTAAAAATCAATTTAGCGAAACATATTTATTACCAGCGGACGCGATATTTTTGTTTATCAAAGTGATATAATAAGGGTTAGGGTCATAAAATAAATTGCTGCGATAGGTATTAAAAGTTGAGTAGTTTGGTTCTATACGCTTACAGGCGCTGATTTAATGATAGCGTTTAAAATAAATGTTAAACGATCCAGTTGTGTTATTGACTTGCCGTGCCATCATTTTTTGAATGATATAGATTGAGCCACCGTTCGGTATGGTTTAAAATTGAATGTGCCAGAGTAACGGGCGTCATTGCTGTCCGATAGCTGTGCAGACGAAATAAAAGTGTGTGCTAGTGTCATTAGGTTGTATAATTAATACCTGTCCTAATATAAGTTAACTGCATAATGATAATATTTCTCGTTCAGCTTTTAAAAACCTACGCCTAACATGTTCTTAACTAAATTTCCCCCCATTTTATAAGTGGTTTAATACATTCTATGTTTGATCCATTTTATTGTTTTAGGAAACAGCACCTGATATTATGAATCATAAACATTTTTATTTGTTACAATAACTACAACAAAACAATCAAAACTTTATTTACTACCCTCTAAACAAAACTTAAATACTAACTTTAATGTGCTATATTGTGGGAATATAACACTTTGCTGGGATGAAAACTATAATAGGTTATGATTCGTAATATAAAATTTCTTCAGAGGCTTTCCTCTGCTGGAAGATAATTTAAAAAATATTGAAACGACTCTGGAACAAAACTTTGACAATATGTAAATATTCAATGTTTGCAATACATTTGATTGTGTAAAACATTCAATTTATTGTCTCAAAAATATCTTTGTAAAAATATCTTCCTTAGCGGGTATTGGTCGCTCGACAAAAAAGACGTTAGAACTAAAGTATCACTAACTTAACTGACTATCAAGGGCTCTTGGTACACTTTGTTTTCCTTTGTTTTCTGACTATTATATTCGTAGTATTTCATTAAAATATAAATCCAAGCACAACGTTCGGGTATACCCGAGCTATAAGAGAGCCTCCGTCCATAATACACAACGGAATTCATTTGTCTATACAACTATGTTCCCGACCATAACTATTTTAAATAAGTCCGTATAAACGTCCCGGCACTCGAGCGAAGTATTTCGCAGGAGCTTAAAGGTATACCTACTTGCTAAGATTCCACAACTTCTGGAAAACCTGAGACGTGACGTCGTTAACCGAACTGGAGGGATTAATTTGAGTGACTTAAATGCAAATGAAATCAAAACTTTCATTCGCTTCTACAATGTTTTGTAAGATCTTACGGTACTGGAAACGGAGAAGGCGCCTCGAACATTTTATTTATTTATTTTGTACACATAATAAAATTACAGAACACAAATTATGTACGAAAAATCATTCGTTATCAGAAATTTCTTTCAATAGGTCGAATGGGATCTTATAATAAACGGCCATTTTTCTAGGGTGGAAGTTCGCGTGCGGTTCTGGCACGAATGCGTGCCACTCCTTTCCTATCGTTTTATTGAGTTTTACTGTCATGTAAAAGGCCCTAAAATGCACGTCTCTCAACCCAATATGGTTTGAGAGAGGGATTGAACTAACAATGAGTACTAAAGAGCTAGTGCGCAATAACGAAACGTATTAACACAACATGCAACGGTTTAATCAACTTTGTGAGTTTGTAAGGAGGAATGATTGACTGGCAACTCCGTAATAGTTCATAATCTACTATATTCTTATCTACGAGATAAGGTCGGCACATTTTTTTATGTACCTTTGTATATAAAATTCTTCTATATACGTGTATGGTCACTGAACTTCTAAACTATTTTGATGAAAACAGTTGTTGAACTGCTAATAGTTGTCCAGTTGACGTTCAAGCAGGACAATGTCTGTGAAGTTCAGTACATTATAATAGTAGACAGGACCCATTTATACATATTATAGTAAATGTATACTGGATGGACAAATACAGTAGCCAGTACGCTAAACCTCAACCTATTAAGGTTGAGCACCGGTATTCCGTACAAGGGCTCGAGTCAGATTCCTGCATGCACTTCTAATATTTCAAAGCTATGTATGTCTTGACTCATGAGCGTCTGAATACATACATGAAAACTTATAAGCATCTATCAGCTTTGGACTCGATGGAGAGGCGTGCAAAGAGGCTCATTGGTGACCCAGATATGGTCGAAACCAATCTGCAACGCCTCGAGCAAGGGCGCAGGGTTGCCAGCGTTCAGTGTGCGCAGGGATTCATCGAAATAATTCAATCATCGCAGTTCCTCCATCGCTCAACTACGGCGGGTATCCATCCATATATAGCGTAAATATAAGCACATATAAGTAGAATTCACTGTTAAGTATGAGAAATAAATCTTTTAACCTAAACTTAGGTCATTTCGAATAGGTCTGAAACTAGTCGGGCGAATCCGTCTAAACAACGACTTGAGTAAGCCCTTAAATACTAGTACTTACTATGAGTGAGCACCGAACAGAACATTGTGAGGAAACCAGCTCACCTGACACTTCTTCACGATGTTAATGAAGCCTATCAAATTGCATTTGACCACGCTAGTGGTTGTCTTTACCCAACACGTTGAGTCCTAGCAGCGGTTATGGAGTCTAATAATAATTGAGGCCACATGTCAAGCCATCGAGCTCTGTTTCACGAATGACTTTAAAGTAATATTTATTTATTTATTGGACACCAGCACAATGTACACTTATACACTTACATATTATTAAGTTAATAAGAGATTTTCACTTAGTGCCATTACAATTAATGGTGAAGACTGCATGCAATTATTTAATAGAACGAGTATTAAACATCGTCTTGTTAAAATGATTAAAAAAAAATGAATCTTAATTTAATTGTAGCAAAGTGTTTTTAAACTTAGTAATGCTGTCTGAGAACAAATATATTTTTTACTGTTCGTTTTTCATCGATTCAGTAACATTGCATGCAGTGGTTATCGTACGAGTAGTTGAGGACGACGGGGTGACGTCGTTTTGCGGAACTAATCAAAACGATTTCTCATACCGATATGGAAAGGTCTTTGTTCTTTTGATTAAGTTGGTTTATTAGTTGACGTAATATGATTATGTTTTTGCTTCAGAGCTAGCTATAATCGTTGGTTATGGGAGTATATTACAGTGTTTGGAAGTCCACAAGCTTGGGCAGTACGGTTTCCTGGACCAGATTTCTATTGCACTTAGTGCTAAGGGTGTATTCGTATGAAACTACAGTCTCGCCATAACCGCCCGATGACCTCAGGCGGTTCCTCAACGCAATACTTTAGTGCTGACAGTTTATAAATCTAGTGTTCAAATCTTAAATGCTTTTAGAATTAAAAACGTGTCTGTTACATCGATTTCTTGAGAATATACTGACAGGAGTAGATCAAGTGGCATTCTTTAGTTCACCCTTGTTTCGCTTCAAATCGCCCTTGTTTCGCTTCGGGACATTTGATTTTTTTGCTTGCAAATAGTAACGCATCCGAAATAATCGTTGGTCATTTTTATTAGGTACTTTATATTTTTTTCTTAACGTCATACACCTGAACCACTCCCGTAAATCCGTCTATCTATTGGTAAAAATTGTATAAAAATCTGTGGCATATTCTTCGAGACAATTGCATTCAGAGAGAAAGAGACAGAGAATTTGTTTTAGGTATACTGTTAGTAGTACCTATACTATAGTAATGTATGTATATAGCCTGTGTCCGTGCAGAATAATTTCTTTTTTAAAATGGTAAAAGAATTTTTCCAGATAGTATCGTGGTTCCGAAGATTAAGATAATCTCATATATGTATACAAACTCACAAATATTGCACTCTTTCTTTATAATATTAAAATAGATTACTTCGGATTACGCCACGAATCTGTAATGAGGCATAGGAAATATTCACATTTTTTGCGATTGGGTATCAATAATTCACTACAGAAGTCGCATACTATGTGAAAGTTAGTTTTGACTTCCCAAGACAAGAATCGGGAATCCATGAACGTGCAACGATTGATTTTAACGGCGGGTCTTGGGGACAAGATTTGATTACGATGGATCTTAATTGGATGGACCTCTAAAACAAATAATAATAAACAATAAATTTATTACTTTTTAATGTTATGGAGTAACCTTCATCGAAATTATCCGATACCTGAAATACAAAATGTATCCGAATAATGTATAATGTGTATAATGTATACGAAGAATGTATTGTAACCGAATCCTATAAAAGGTTTGGATTAATTTCGGATAGGGGCAGAGTCTAAATGGGATATGTTATGAAAGGTTTTCTTCGGCCGAGCCGACACACTAGCAGCGTCGCTTTCAATTGTTAGACATTTTTTATTATTCTTTTGAGGTTTTTGATTTTTCTGTGATTATAATACCAAAAATAAAGTCAACTTATACAATATATATTTTTTCCAAGTAGTAAATCATGTAATATTTGTAACTTAAAGTATCCAAAACAATCGGATAATCCAAAATCATTTCATATTCGTAGCCTTAACTGAATCCGGTAACATATTATTCATACGGATATACCGTATCTTCATCCATATTCAGATCCTAAATTTTATATCCATAGTGTCCCTAGTTTAAAAATAAGTGGATATTTTGGCATAGCAACGATTGTATTGAAAATTTTAATATATTCGGCTTCGTGAGTCGAGGATCCCATAGACCTTGCTCTGAAACAAACCCAAAGATGTAAATTAACAACAAGTCCGGAACATTAAGATTTTCTTCTAATGAAAAAACCAGTAAAGTTTTAATTGTATTCGCGTATTATAATACGAATATACAAGTGAGTTCTGGAGATAATGAGTGAAATGTTTCAGCACAAGTGAATCATTCTACAGTATTTTCTTTCAGGTATTTGCTATCGGTACCAGTTACATTTCAAGCCTGGATATTGTACATCGTCGATCAAGGCAGGGCATGACGATTTATTCTGGAGATGAAAACTGCAACTCCTCAACGGATCCAACGGATTAGAATTATTTAACCGTGTGTTGACTAACTTGCTATTGGGACCGGTTAAGTAACAAAGCCACTATATCATTGAGATGTCCGTGATTAGGAGTCAGAATCCCGCGAACAGCACTCCTAAGTGATGAGGACTTGGTAGTCTGTTTTAAGCTTATTTGGCATTTAAAGTCACGGGCGCGATTTTCACGTCTCGTTCAATAATAATATTTTGCAATACCGTATCTCCTACGTACGTAGGTATATTTAAACTAAAGACAGAAAAAAACCTTTCAGAAAAAATTAAACCGACTTCATATAAAAAATATAGTACTATAAGCTCAATATACCTGAATGATAGATTTAATTCAAAACCCAAAACTACATACATATTACCATATATTTACATACCATATTGTTACCATATTTTTACATATATATCATTTCAAGACATGTTTGTACTGAAATATTTGAAGTCGATACCAAGCCCACAACGAACAATACATAGTAATTTAAACTCCTTAAATGAATACTGGAATAATACTAATAAAATACGGTGACAGTGAACTTAGCTTTCCAACTTACTATTAATTGTATTGTACTATTAATTGATTTAATATTTCTATTACAGAAAAGAGCAATTAAAATAAGTCGTAAGTCAAAATAAAATCAGTTTATTACCACCAAAGATAATTACGTATTTACAAAAAAGAAATACAAATAAAAAATAAACAAAACTAACATAACTATCTGACGCAATGGGAGCTGGCTCAGCTGTTTGCTTATTCGGGAAGGGTTTGTTTTCAGGCACTCCTTTCTCCCTAGGATGTTGTATGAGAGATGCAACAGTCTGTCCCCCAGCCGCCAGTTGATCATAACATTTGTATTAAAAAAGAGAAAAGAAATAAAATCATAATAAAAGGTTGAAAAATTACTCTTGCGTGTGGGTGTGTATGTGTGTGATTGTGTGTGTGAGTGTGTGTTCTTGGATAACGAGTGATCGTATTTGTAAATGAGACATGTATGAGGGGGCTATTAAGCTGTATATAACTTTAATAGCTATATGTACATTAAAGTAATTTAATATTTATTGGAAAAAATTTAAATATGTACACTCAGATAAGTGTCACACAATCGTCGTGTTATAAGAAATAGGCATAATTTGGTTACGTCTTCATATCGCTTTCAAAAGGTTCAGCGTTCTTTTATGGGGCTTGGAGTATTAATGACAAGAACTCCTGGAAATAACAGTGTTGAAACCAGCTTCCCGCAGGTTAAAACTTACTTTGTAATTCTGTATGTTGTTGTAAAAATGTCCAACAGAATACTTTAGATTAATCGTCTTAGTTTAATGAAGTCGAGTACAGAGAGTTCTCTCAACAGTTCTCTACACTCAAATTGACTAGATGAGTTTTGAGAAAACTGGTCAGAAACATGGTCACGTTCAGCCTTGCAACTTTACTGGGTCATTTGAACGAGGGCGCAGCGAATAATGGAAAATTCTACTGCAGTTCAAAGTGCGGGAAACTTTTTTCTGTAATGTTTTCAAAGTGAGGAGCTATCTTCTACGCGTTATCTTCGTCTCTGTTCCCCTTTAACAATGTGCGTGTTCTGAAGTACGTACATAAGAATACCGTTCATATATGCTAGTATTTGTAATTTCAACGATCCTATATGTAAGAGTTTTTCGTCCTTCTGTCAGTTATTTCTTTATCTTTCATGTTAATAATTCTGTACTTCGCATGGTATGTTATAAATGATATTGATTTTTAGAGGCTAATATTGGCAGATATTATCAAGTTCTCGTACACTTTCAAAAGTCGAATTCAGGTTGTAACAAACCCGAAATATTCTGGTAACATTTAATTATATTCCGCTAGTCAGTTTCCAGTCATAAGTGCTCTGTCATCTTCTTAAATTACTGTAACATACATAGATATTTTTCTCAAATTTTAGTCATCTCTAGCTCGTACTCGGGAGTGTATATTATGACTTCCACATCTGCCGAAATGTGCACACCTTGCATCTTTCATCATTGTCACTGCAGCGGAAGGATCTCTTCTCCGAATTGAGGCCTGTAGAATATTCCGCCACGCTCCTCTCCTGCGAATCGGTGAGTGAAGCGGTCCATCCAAGCATCGGAATTTTGTCTAGCATCGGCTTTGATCTAACCCTGGACCGCGTTTGAATTTGGCCGTATTGGGGCGGCCTAAAATACTTCCCCCAATCCCATCCTAGCGAACAGGGTGTAGTAAGAGGCGATAGGAGCTAGCTCGCTTGGTGGTAGGGCTTCGCGTATGGATTATATTATCAGTATTATTATTAAGTCATTAATAGTATTACTGGATCTTTCCGTGATGCCTGCCTGGCTAGCCACTACCCTCCTGCTTCAGTCAGTTGTCTTGTTCCGGCTGGAGTCTTGAGAGTCAGTACTTTATTTCTTACCTTCTTCTCATTTTCTGGCCAACAACGCATCAGTGATACCTTTGGTCTTGGTCCATGGGCGGCGGTGACCACTTACCATTAGGTGGCTGGTCTGCTCGTTTGTTGGCTAATAACATAAAAAATAGCTAAATTATTCGTAACTGACACAACCTATCGTCGTGTGTTAATAAATAATATATGGCACTAATTAAATAACAGTTCAATGTTAAATATAATATTTAAAGGTTTATCGGAGAAAGATGAAAGTATAATTGCGTCATCTGCAGATAAATTGTGAGCGGTATTGAGCTTCTGCCCATTGGACCTGATGCAGCTTGGTGGAGAATGCTCGGGACGTCCTCATTTGTGGATCGCTAATATATTGTAGCAACGTTTTCTCAGTCCATTAAGGCACATATTGTTCGTGAAGTTAATATAATTTTGCGTTAGCGTCCTGTAGATGGCAGCACTCGTCTCAAAAGCTTTTTAATATGTTAAGGTAACGTATGCCGAGGTAACGGTAACAAGGTTATCCAAAAGGCTTCGTTTCAGGTGTAACGTAAAGTGTTGTTATACTCAAAAAATAGAGTGTTCCAAAATTTAATAAAAAGCCGAGAAGATACAGAACAGTTTTAACGGTGTTAAAAAAAATGTTCTTTACAGAACTTGAAAAAATTCATGGAATGTTTTTAGGGTATTTCTTTTTCAGTGTTGGTAAGTAGTAGTAGATAAGCAGGTTGATCGCCTTGGTCGGTAACGTGTAGGCAACGCTACGCTAAACGCTTACTGATGTCCATGGGAGACGTGACCACTTATCGTCTTGTGGGAAGTCTTTACTTATGCCAAAATCATATAATTTTGATGGTGTGAATACAAATTAACATATTTTAATTTCAAGTTATTTTAAAAAGAAATGTGCCTTTGAAATCACATTTTATTTATTTGTCCCTTTGCTTTACTAAACACAGTTATTGGCTTACCGTGTGGACTTAATTTCAATTTTTCAGTTTAGTAGTTAAAGAGAAAATTGGGTGTCACAGCAAACAGGCTGACACCCACGGAGAGACAAACAGGGATACAGAAACGCCTGTGATTCTTCTTCAATTTAAATTTAAATTCAAGAGTCTTCAATTTTATTCATACTAAACCCTAGAAAAGATAATGTTGTTTTGGAAAGCCATTAAATTTGGTAATATAAAAATTTTTAATATGGCATCACGCGGCCGGCTTTCCTTAATCCTCATGCCCATCCCGTGAGCTTCGGAACAAATAAATAAACACGATCCTAAAGCAAAAATCTAGTTGCTAGTGTTATGCAATGTTTGTATTGTTTGTTGTAATATAATCAGTAAAGTCAAACAAAAACAAAAATTCACTAACAAAACCCATTATCACTTTACTTCGAAACAATCTTGACTTTTAGATATAACATCCGCACGAAAGATAACAGGAAAAAAAACACGCAGGAATTAATATACAAACAAAAATTTAGAAAATGCAGCATTTAAGTCTTAAAACAAATATTTATCACACAATATGACGATAATGTATAGACAGGCCCTACACATTTATATAGTAGTGTAGCCATTACAGGAACAACATCGTATCGCAAAACTCTGTACTTTTTGAGATTATGAGATTTACACTTATTTCATGTTTGTCCAAGTTTTTATGAATCGGAACTGAGGACCATGACCATAAGGAAACATAAATGAATAAACGTTCGCACATTCACACTTCCAGATTCGTCTTTTGCTGGTGGCATGGACACACAAATATAATATCACAAACACCCACGATTCCAGAACAAACGTTTATATGTGATACTGACGTCTCTCCATTCCTCCACTGGCTCCACCAACCGGGCTAAGGCGTTACGATCCTTATTTTCAGGTTGTCCGTAGCATAGCGAGGGGCGATCGTTCCGTAATTGTGTGAACTGTGAAGTTCTGGTTGGCTTCTTTGAGTTTATGGCTTTGCGTTACGGTTGGTACGCTTTATGTACTGTGAAAATGAAAAAAATCGTAACTCGGCAACAGAGGTAGATTGACTGATATTCAAACTATTTTTGACGTGATAACGTCTTAGAAGTCGATGAATGCCGGCTGCACGCACGAAAAAGCATGACTCATTGTCACGTTCCGCCTGAGCCGAGTGTGCAAGCGAGTTCGCGGAACAAGCGATAGAGAGGCACGATCGGCCTAAGCGTTCGACTTGTGACGCATCTATCTCTCTTCCACTCCATCGGCCGATGCGTCTTAAATATCACACATGTATATAAGTCGTAAATAAATTGTCAATAGCACATTGTTACTTGTAATTAATCTACATAATTTAAGTAAAAAAACATTTAAATTAACGACTGCAAATAAATGTTAACTTAAAAATTATTATAACAACTTACAAATATTAAAAAATCTAATTTTCAACTAACTCCTTCTTTGTATTATACAAAAAAAAAGATAATTCAGTGATAATAATTCAATTCAATTTATAAAAGTATGCAATTTTCCATCAATGTTTTCTTATGACGTTATCCCGTAAAATTATCTTCCGTAAACCGCCCTTAGAAACAACCAACTTTTGTTTAAAGTTAATAGCCGACAAATGATCAAACGAGCCATTTGATGGCAAGTGGTCGCCGTCGCCCATGGACGCTAGTAACAGCAAAGGTATCACTGATGCGTTGTCAGCCAGGTAATTAGAAAGTTAGAAAGAAAGTGAATACGGGCTCTCAAGCCCTCAGCCGGAACACATCCGTCAAAATGCATTTTATAAAAGACCGAGAGTCTGAAAACAATATTTCTCATCAATAATGAATGTCGCTGCTTGTATACGGTTATATTATTTGGGGATAATAACTATGTTACTATAGATATACTGTGAATAATTTCATGTTTTCGGAGATTACCTTTCGGATAACGTATAACAAACTCACAAAATTCGCACTATCTCTTTTTATAAACTAGCGGCCCGCTCCGAATTCCTTAGTAATTTTACAATTTTTTTTATTATTTTAAATATCATCAACAAGGCTTACGTTGAGAGATTATCTACGACTACAATATAAATCTGTAGTGTCTGTCTGTGTGTACATTCAATGTTTTCGTAAAATTTCATGACAAATATTCGTTTTGTGACTCACTGATATCAATTTGACCATTTTGAAAATTCTTATCTGTCTGTCTGTATGTCCCGTTATAACTCAAGAACGGCTTGACCGATCTTAATCTCATCTGTCATCTGTTACGCTATATAAAATATTAGTAAACCTAATGAAGTCCAATCAAGGCAAAAACATGGAATTTTGAATAATCATGTATGTATAATTAATTGTTCAAACCGAACGAAGTCGGAAGGGGCTGCTACGGTTACGAGTTGGTACGTGGATAAATTTGTCTCAAAACCTAAAATATGCATTATTAATTAAATTAAGATATAAATTTTTACGTTGGATGTTATACTCTCTCGGACTCGAGATAGCACAATAAATACATAACTATCTTCGAACCGTTTGCAAACACTTGACCTCCAGCCAGCTCAAGACGCAATAATCTGATTAAGACCAACATTAAATTGCTTCTTTGAATAGATGAAGCAATTTGATCGAGTGGCAGAAATTGGCAATAGAATTAAGTCTTTGTTCCATTATTTTGGATGATTCAAAAGTCATAAATAAATAGATGAACATTGTAATAATCGATGGTTAATATCTTAATATTAACTTCTGTAAGTAATTCTTCTGTCTGTAAACCTATATATAAACTAATCCGAACTGCAAACTTGACCGCGATTCCCCGCGTCACCCCGCCCCTTGATCCGGAGCGACTCACTCGAGAGCCTATAGTCACACTTCACTCACTGGCGTTATAAATATCCCTTGTTAGGGTTCCGTAACACTGAACGATAAAATTTTACCCTTATACAAACTCAAGGTGTTTTATCAAGGCATATTTTGGCCGGAACTGTAAATCATCATCACAGGTTGTAATTAATACTCTGTGTTCTTTCCGAAATGCTGTTGTAGATCTGGGAATACTTCTGACCCCGCACATCCTGCATAATCATATATAAAGTCAGTCGACTTGTTTAAATATATCCCCTTTGGCAATGTGTCTTTTGTTTATATACAGCTGATGAACTCATCTTTAATTGTATTTTTCCGGATATTTTAAACTGTGAAATGCTTTTACGTGCTTCTGGTGCAATGTCAAATTTTTTAAAATGATTGGGTTCAATTGAATGTGTATTTTATGTATTTTTATATTATTTAACTTTTATGACTTACAACGAACAAAGGATTGAGAATTAAAACATATGTTTAAATTTGGCCAAAAGATAATTTCACAGCAAGAAAGTACGGAATATTAATGTAATTTTTCATTCAATTTTCGTTTTGAAATGGTTATATGTATAACTTGAAGAAACGACGAATATACATATTTTTTTTATCATGATATTTTATTTTGCACCCGATTTATAAGTAGTTTCCTCGTAAAGTAGCTGAGGATAAGCTGGATATCTTACTTAAGTGTTTACTTTTTCTTTTTGTCACAAAAAAGAAAGGAACCCGACTCCTGGCAGTATAGTAATGTTTCTGTAGGGTGGCTGGGATAATATTGATGAAGGGCTAGTAATAAAACCTATGCCGATGATATTGTTATAATCTGAGATAATATTATTATTGAGACTTGGTTTACGAAGATTTTTTACTGATTGCCTTTAAAAAATACGATTCTTACGCTGACAAATAGCATTCACACTGAAATTTAGTGTTACTCATTTTTAACACGTATTTTATAAATTTTATATTTACTCTGTGCCTATTAAGGTGGGAAATATGTTTATTAACTAAATCAATATGTCAAAATAATTGTCCAACTACTGGTCTCGAGTCTTTTAGAGTGTCTTTTAGGGTTAACAGCCACTGGCCATCTAGCTGTCCAAGTGCTTGTTTTCGGACTTCACACCTTAGAGAATATTATGGAGAACTCTCACATATTGTATTTTTCCTCACGAAGTTTTTCTACGCCGAAGCGAGCGATAAGTAATTTGTAATACGCATGAAAATTTTGAAGAAATATAATAGGTGTAGGATTAGAATTCGTGTCTCCCGTACGACCGACATTCAAACCACTAGGTTATCACTGCATAATAATCTCATAACTGGTCGCAATAAATACTATTGTTAACACTAACAATATATATACTAAATTTTATGTTATATTCCGCGAGAACAGATATATTTTCTAGAAAAAAGTATCCTATAAGTTGATTCAATATACATCTAAGTTATAAGTTTTTTTCCATTTTGTGAAATTTTTATCTTCGAAATGACATTTGAATGAAAGATTTTTTGTGGTCGTGGATGTTTAACGTCTCATTTCTGGCCGTACAGACATCCGACCGTACGACCCGAGACACAGAGAATACTAGTTCGAGGAGTTTTTCTTAAGCGGTACCTATTATTCTGGCCTATTTCTATTAAAATTGTAGATATTTATGGTATCATCAAGTATTATACCTTTTTAAAGAAATGGAAATGATGTAGTGCAGAGTTATTAAATTAGTATTAATTTACGTTGCAACAATCCGCAAGCACAATGTATGATGGTAAAACATGGATTTATGATAAATAAAAGTATATACCAACATGCATACCGCCACCAACACGTGTTTCGCTTGGAAACGGAGCATCCTCAGGGTGAGTAGACTCTACGAGCGTTAGCCGCAAAGTATATACCATCATACATTGTGCTTATTTGTTGTTAAGTAAATTATTATTAGTAAAAAATGAATTTCCGCAAAGTAACGCCTGACGCTATCAACTAAGTAGTTTAGAGTCTTTATATTGATAAGTATTGCAGATTGAACTAATACATTTTGTTCTGAAATACATGGCAGAAAATAATAATACTTAAAGAAATGCCGTCCATTGTGTTGACTCCGCGAATCGAAGAAAAGGATTTTTCATTCGTATTATTCCCAACAGGTGTCATTATTTTAATGGATTCTTTTTTTGTATTCAGTACTAGTAATCTGTCGTCGCTTCGCTTCAGAAAACCTACCCCTTGCGTTTATTTATTTTATTTTATTCAGGTCTGGCAGTGGTCACAACAATATATAGGTAGGCTCAAAATTTGACCCAATGACTAAGTGTTTTAAGACAAACGGAGCCTGCACTAATTAATCAATAGTAGTTTAAATTGTATACGGTTTATGTTTGTGGTGACCTTTGTCGCTTTGTGGTGAACTTTACACTGTTTTTAAATTATTGAAACGACATTTTGTTTATATCCAATGACCCATGGCATTGATTTAATACTCTGCAAAGACGTGCGATCACGGAATTGGCTTAAAAACCACCTGCTGCCGCACCTGTTATTAGTTTTTATCAGTCATTTAATAAATTTTATTTAAAAAACAGTTATTATTTTATATTTTTCTAATTTGATGAATTAACAACATGTCCATTCACTGCAACAGCTGATGGTTCGTAGTCTACTTTTGGCGTTTGCTAGCCAAATCTGTCGTTAATATAAATTATATTGGTAAGAAAATATGAGGTATGGTTTATTTTTATGATATAACATATGATTCAAATTATATTTTTTTTCCAAAATATTATTATTAAATATGTATCATAGTTTTAATCAACGCATTTTTTTTAATTCCTATCTTAAATATCTAGTTAAGGTAATAGGTAAATAACATAATTTATCGGGCCTTAAAGATTTATATATGTTATATGATTGTAATAAATATTGAAAACTTATGTGAAACCAAACAAAATCATTGTCTAATGTATTGACGTCCAGTACGTGTTTCTGTTTTGATTGAGCAGATAGATTTTGTATGTACGCATGTTCCCTCTATCTATACTAATAATAAAAATCTATCGGAGTCGAATCTATTGCGCATTTTATATCAAAATAGAGTCTAAAACTTTCACGTCACACTTGCACGTAATTTTTTTTATTTTACTCCCGTCTATGTAGCTTTATGTCTGTGCGAATTAAGGGAAAACCGTAGAAGAGATTATTGGTCATTATCGACGATTATCCGGGATAAAAGGATTTTTCCAACAGAGCAGGATATTAAAAGTTAGCTAATATTTAAGAGGATTATGCACAAAGTGTACTTACATTGCTACTATCGTAAAAATATTGATTGATTGATATTGATGTTACTAATTCATAAAACTAAGAATATCGATTCCTAAAAAGATACAATTGGGTAAACGTGAAAATTCTTAAATATTTGATAAAATTATGAAGTACATTTTCCTGACCCAAAGTGATTCTGGGCTACTAGTAATGTTTAGTTTATAATTTCCTTGGGCAGTCTAAAGTATATAAAGTTAAAAATATATCCATATGTGATGTGTGTCACTTGAGTTTGATTCCCTAACTTTATAAAATTATACTTTAAATGAATTATAGCTTATGTTAGACTCACACCTCACGCCGCAAACAAAACGAACAGAACCTCTCCAGTCACCACGCATTCCATATCTCATTCCGGTGTTTCTTCATATCGCTCCAATCAACTTCCATGCACTCACCGGTCACTCCTAACACCACTCATGTTTCTTGGATACTTGTGCACACATGACAGTTTGTTCAAATAATACGACAAATTTTATTTAACGCAAAATTAATATACTACATATATTTGGAAAAAAGAGGGTTGAAAGTTTATACTTACATGGTACTTCTCTTGGTATGTCGAGCACGATTAACGCTAGCAAAGCTGTCCACTAAACCCCTGCGATTTGTAAATAAGTTCGTAACATATATATAATGTTCCTATAACATGTATGTATAAATAAATATAAATCTATCTATCTATATAAATATAATAAAATTCCAACTGAGCGCATTCTGTACATTGAGGATATATGAGAAAAACTATAATTAGGGGCCTTTATTAACGCTGTAGAATCCAAAACAATAGTTATTAGAATTTTTGCCCGTTTGTCTGTGCGTTGGTTCGTGCTAATTTCAGAAACGGCTTAACCGATTTTTTTCTGGTTTCACTAATGTATTGCAGTAAGCGTCACTAATACTTTGTTTCATTGCAATTCGTTCATAAATAAAAAGTTATGAATTAATATTGTAATTTGTAATTGATAGAATGAGAAAAACAGACTCCTAACACAATGCGGGTGCTATTTCTAAGCGTAAGGCGTAGTTTCCCTGAAGCGAATCGAGGGCTCTTTGCTAGTAAGTAATAAAAAGAAATCAATTGGCAGAGGATGAAATTATATTGAATTGTTTGTTCTTTGTCCATTTATACATAGATAATAAAATTTTATTGTATTTACTTGTGCTTTGTTTTGATATATATATGATTGACAATAAGATAAACACTAACACGAGTATTAAAGCAATATTCAGTTGCGTATTTAATATTTATCAGGTGATCAACTTCTAGGAATACTTTTATGAATTTCAGGTTTTTCCTCTAATGTGACGTGCGTGAAACGGAATGTCACTTAGATTTGAATAATTGATAACCCCACCATCCTTGATCTATATTAGCATTTCGCGATACCATCTTCACTGTGTATTTAGTTAAGGTCGAGACAATTGCTAAATATTATACCTATTTATTTATATTTATTATTCTGTAGCAGAAAAATATTTTTGTGTAAAGTTTTGTCCTATGAAATTTTATATTACATGTCATGTAATGTGTAATGTCTACGATGATATAAGATCATCACGATTATATAAAAATCACGATGATATAAAATCATTCGTCACCATGTTGCTTCGTGGGCTTGCCGGCTATAATTATAGAAAAAAAGATTAGTTAAATATAATTCAGTTGATCAAAATGAACTTCTACTATGATAACTATAGATCGTGTCGTCTTGATGGTATACATTTGATGCAATTAACTCTAAGTTGAACTCATTTCAAGTCCTCATTAAGCCAGGTCTTGCGTTACAAGCAGTTCTCGAGTTTCATGTTAAAGTTATTTTCAAGGAACTATTAAATTGGAAAAAGGTAGTTTCAATTTGTGTTTAAGTTAAGCGGCGTTCCAGTTAAACACTTATGTGACATCTTGATTAAACTCTTGTACTTCAATGCCTGATCATCGACGCTTTGCCCAGAAGTCCGTTAGATATTAAGGCACGGTCACAAGATTGATCGACACGATTTACTGATTGTTGTTGCCTTACTGTAGGAGGATTCTTAAGGTAACATTTACTTACTAAGTTAAATCTGGGATAGTCATTTATCTAGACACTTCACCAACCAGGACTTAGAGATAACGTCACATTAACATTTTACTGGTTTAAGAATACGATAAAAAGCATTATTTAAGGCCTAGAAGTGGATTTTTTCATAAATCGAACAATTTACATAAATTTAAAATAAAAACCGCTGTTTATTTGGACAAAGAGTGGATATTTTAATATTTTTAGCACTTTTTTTCCCAGTAACACTATCTAAACTTGTTGATCAAGAAAAACTTTAAAAATAATCTTATTATTTTAGTAATATACAAAATGTTTATTACGGTAAAGTACAATGATTTTCCAACGTTTTGTCATAATGTGATAACAGAAATTGCAAGTATATTTTCTTTAAAATCGATTTTCTCTAAGCATAACAAATTTGATTTGATAGCGCACGGCAGCAGTCGAAGTAATTTATAACTAATAGTAGAAAGCTTTCGATAAAAGCTCTGTTCGCTGTACAGTTTGTCGGTTCAAACATTAAAAATAAATATTCAACTAAACAAACTATATTTCATACAGGCTAGCCGTGCACGATATTGTTTCTCGAATATAAATTAAATTTTCCTCACGAACTTCACTTTCAGTACATTTTGAAACAGAGAAGTTATTGCATTTGACCTATATTACAGTTTAGCCGTGCTTTTAGACCAACCGAAACATGACACTGATGCTTACGATAATAAACGGTGTTATATTAATATTTCAGTATAGTGTGGCTTTGTAACTCCCGGCTCGAGATCAAAGCGGGGTGACTTATTTTTGTTACTTTGTACTGTGAGTATTTCACGCCTAAGACGATTTTTATAAGCAGAGGAAAAGTTCAATTTATTATGTCAGTCGCCGTGAATATTCCTATTAATATATTTTACACTTGTTAGCTTCAGTGGTAAGAATTTTAGCGGTGAAAGTATTCATAAAGTGAGGGTTGTGGAAGCCAGAATCCTATACAAAAAACTTGGGAAAAGAGGCTTAGTATCGGGGGAGGCATTCTTATAATTTATTTGTTGGATAGGCTATTGTAGTCGAAGATATTTTCTACGAATTTTGTTAAATAGATACATTGTAGGACGGTCTTGGAATCAGAATTTCTTGACTGGACGGCGATTTCTGTTTTTCTGTTTTTTCAATACAACCTCAGAGGACGATGGTGTCTCCTCTGTCGTTTGTATTTTGTATGTATCTTAGAACTTCATCATTTGTTAGCCGATTTTGAAAATTCCTTTTCTGTTTGAAAAGGCCGATCCTCCCACTTATATTTGAAGAAAACATACCACACTAAGGGTTAAAAGTGGGATATGAAACCAAGAAATTCACGTTCTTCAAATTTAAGTCGGTTTTATTTTTGTTAATATATTTATTTGTTATTACAGTAGCAAGTTGTCGTGTTACTTAGGTCTAATGTGAACAAGTGTTTCCTAAGCCTCCAATGTCCATTGCCCTGATTATGAGTAGTAATTGGTTACAATTCAGTTTAAACATTTTATTTGAATAGTTCGGCGAGTAAGTAGTTAAGTTGGTTTTCAGTTTTGTAAGTGACTGCGCTCCTCGTCAACTTCTTGCCTTGTATGTAAATATATTTGGCTACTGATAATGAGGTACATGGGTGCAATATATGTGCACATCAATTCATAATCCATTTAGATATTTATTAAAAGATTATTCAAAGCAATTGGTAATGAAACTTTAAAACGATATAATTTTATTTTATTTCATAAGAATCAAATAGATTTTACAGTGACATGTTGTAACAACACGAGGAAGTTAATATTTGGAAAAAAAAGGGTTTAGCAGTGACCGCGGTTTATAGAATTGGTTGGTTTATAGAAATATTTGCATACATACATTTTATCGCGTGTACCCGTGTCATAGTCAAATATATAACTTCATGGAAGATTAAAGTTCCGAATCATTATTTGGATAAAAGATTGAGCAGATGTAAGTTTCAAAGATTTTCCGTAACTACAATCAATGTTTCTGAAACTCAATTTTAAATTGCGCGATTGCAATAGTTTCCAAGAAATTAAAAGTAAAACATTATTTATCAAGCTTTGTGTAATGCTTTGTTCTTAAATCATTCACTTGCCTTAAGCTTTAAGTTTGAAATCTATTGTTATGATTTTAAGGTACATTTTGGTTTGTGATTCGTTCGCTATTAGTAAATCGCGTCTTACTGGTCTGTATTCAATCTTTCCATTAAGATAAGGGATATCTCAAGCTTAGTTTAGAAATATATCATACGTCATCTTAATAGCTGATTTGGTTACTTCTAGCAAATACATCTGATTTTTCTGGTTAATAACAAATTAGTATTATATTTTTTTTTACTTATGATAAGTTTATTCTTTACTAAAATCCCAATAGAAGTATATGGCGATTTAGCATTGAATGATTCTAATACATTCGAGTTGAATTCATCCAAACGAACCTTCAAGTCCTTCGTGGTACACAATACAAAAATCTTGCCATATCGCTCGTCTACAACAGTGATGTTTACGACAAAATATTGCATATTCATTATTCACCGTGCGTGGGTTTATTCGATAGTGGAAGGAGAATGGGGGTATTACGTCATGCAATTTCTGCGCACACTCTCCGAAATTTATACCATAGTATACTGAAAAGCTGTTTAATCTACGCCTGCGTTCAAGTAAATGAATGTACTTTATTATATCGCTCTCGTTATAGTTATCTTAATTTAAAGAAATATTTATCCATGCATCAGTCTTCGGAGGTCCACTGCTGGACATACAGCTCGCCTAACCGGCACCACTGACTGGTCCTGAGTCAGTGCGTGTTTATTACATCAGGTGCGTAGACTTTGAACCTAGACCAGTGAACGAGGGACTCAAATTATTATCAAATATTAAGGAGACTTTTCTTAGATATATGACTGTGCGCGTTATGAACGAAACCGCCATAGCCCGGTAAGTAATCATTACCATGATTCCGCCTAAGGTGATAATTTTCGCTAATTTAAATGTATTCAAGATATCATGACTGGCTATGTCGGAATATATTTTGGATATTTGCATACAAATTGGTTCTGGATGTATGTTTGATATAATTTTATAAGAAATATGTAAAGTGTATAAATTGATTACCTCTTGAGGTCACGACCCTTAACGATGTATCGTAAGGAAACTGCATATTTCTATAAAGATATCAAATAAAATCCAGCAAATTTAATGATTTCTCCATTTATTTCCGAAAGTACTGAAAAAAATACAAGTCACGAGGATTCCTTACAAGAAGATGTACATATATATGACACATTTTAAAACTTACGCAAGAGGTGGAAAATGTTACTGAATATATAAACAACATGGAACTTATATGAATTTCATACGGACTTCACTGATATATTTTTTTTTATTTATCAGCAGTCGATAAGTCGTTGGATAACTTCAAGCTGCTCATGAACATATGATATAAATTACTTCCAGAGTGCCACGTGAAGCGCACCGCTTTTTTACATCTATAACCAGAAAAAGAGCAGAAGAGTGCTGTTCGCTTCTTATGAAACCATCACCAACGCTTTGACAAAGAAACGGGGAAACGCTTCCTAATGGTCCACCCACGGTGCAAGAGCAAGTATCAATGTTCATTTACTGATTCTAGTGGAAGCTAACTGTAGTCTACCAACCAGATGGGTAAAGAATCCTACCAGCATGCCACAATACTGTGGAAGTTAAACTGTGTGGTCTGTACCACTTTCTGGTCTATGTAGAACTGCGACGTTCAACAAGAGGGCCTCGTCATAGCCTCCTCTGTTGTCCAGCAGGGTGCACCACAAGTGTGGGAGATTGGCTTGGACTGAAGACAGTATGAAACTCCTTACCCCAATTAGTCTTATTAGTCTCTTATTAGTATGGCGGTATTTATTTGCATGGTAATAGAATTTTTAACCTGTCTGACTTCTCCTTCTAGAATCGAGCGTGAATTGTTTTTTGAGTAGATTGCAAATTTTGAAAGCCAGTAATAAACGAGTCCCCCGCATCCTTATTGATTGGCAACAGCAGTATCAGGTCTGTCAGCAAGTTTATCGCCTCTTGACATAACAATATAACAATAGTTATGTTGATATGCTATTGTCCTATTTGTTAGATATGTTAATATTTTGTTGTTTAACTTTCGGTGGTAGTTGTCGTTCTATAAGACGGGTATTACTCGCATGTAGTCGAAACAAAAAACCGCTGGGTACACAAAAATACAAGACGACCATTGTATCAAAGAACAAAGTGGTACGGAAATAGCACAATTTTAATATACCGCCAGCGAAAACCTTCATCTAGAGACAGATATTTATGTAGTGGTTCGATCGTAGAATTCAGAACTCTCTGAAACGATCGGCTATAGTAGTAAAGCATACTTCAATAATACTGTTGATTAATTTGTCAACAAAATTATTTATTGAGAGACACCTCTTAAATTGTTTTACAAATATACCACAGCGACAATTGTTTTAATATTAAATACGGATAGGTTTATATTTTCGACATCAATTGGGGTCGTAATAAAATATCAATTGGTCACTATTGTATCGACACCACTATTACATGTTATCCTGATTATACTCAGTTAAAATTCTATCTCCGTTTATGATATGTAAAAGCCTGTTGGAAACGGTAAATTAAATTCTGAGTGATTAAAAATGTTACGTTATGAAGCCTAGGGACAGAAGTGCTGACCGCGCATCTCAGCCAACTCTAGTTACCAGCTCAGATGTTGCGTTTCGTGTAGCCCAGGCCCTTAATCGCGATACCTAACATCTCGCGGCTCTCACCTAATTTTAATTTAAGTTAATTAGGTTTAGGTTTTAATTCTTTATTCTAATGTTGAATAAAAATAATGTGTCCTAAATGTTGTCTCGATTCCTTTTATTACCCTAGTCAATGGTTAATTATACACTCGGGTTTGACATAAAAGGAACATAAACATTATTCACTGTGTACTCATCGCCTGAACAGTAAATAAAATAAGATAAACTAGTCGATGATACGCCAGTTTCAATGCGGACGAAGCTAGCACTGTGGAAGATAGTGTCATTAACTGAAGTCTTGTCAAGAATAGCAAAACAATATTTAACTAATTACTTATTTACAAATATAATGCTGTATATACATGAAAACTAAATATTATGTAACCAATCATAATATTATTGTGTACAATATACGTATTTCCTATTCATAGTGAATTTAAATATTCTATACCGGTATTTCGACCCAATCACATGTAATCATGACGAATTTGCAGAGGCAGAAAATTTGTCAGCTGACGCTTGACAGATACTAATTACAAACGAGTATGTCAACTTTATATCTGGTCGAGTTCGCGTTCATAAGTATAATATCACCGCAGGATACACTAACGACATCCAGTGTCGCGTTCAGCACGTGAAGATGTCATTAGAGCTGAGCCGTAATGTGGTGGAAATTTCGTTACAAAATTTAAATTTGTCGCGTATTCGGTATAATGAATTACAACATAGTTTAGAATCACACGTGTGATTCTAAAGTTGATATATTTTTAACCAATTGCATATCAACAGTTTCATTTTATTTAACTGGTTAATAACACTGGTGAAAAACTAAAACATTACCCCTGCCCGTCAGTCTGTTTGTTTATTGGTCACAACCCATTTTTCTCTTATCTACTGAACATTAGGAATATGAGAAAATTTGTACCCCAATCCTGTCCTTTCGACAAGAAAGAGGAAGTATTTCGAGATACATTTATCTTTATAGAAGCTAAAGTCTTGTGAGTCTGATTGGCGCTTAAGGATCTTTTTATTTAACAATAAATACAAGATAAATTTGTGTCAGTCACAGTAACAACAACGTATTATGTGTGATTTCAAACTATCTCTTATTTGTTACGTGTGTTAAACAAAACTGGAAGACTAATAAAAGCGAGACCGCTTTCAACAACTTTTAACGAAAAATATGCCTGAGACCTACATGAAATCCACGTCATATCGCCCTTCTCTTCTTGGAATCAATCAACGCGATGCTATTATGAAGTAAATATTCAATTTTTCCATTTTATTCCGTTCCACAAACAATCTCCGTGTCAGTTAGATATCTATGAAATTCAATCGAAATATTAAAATACATCTTGCTAACAAATTGTATTGAATCAAGAACTTCGGTATAAAAATGTAATTCCATCTGTAAATGTTAGTCTTTATTTTCTTTGTCGACCTTAACTTGTAAGGCCAGACATAAAAGCTTTACAAATGACAGCGTTAGAAGCTTTTAGTGTCAGTAAACATTTCATAGATCCCTTAAACAACCATCTTATGATATAGATTAACGACGAAATTATTGTTTGAGTTAGACTTTGGGTAATGTATATTGTTTGGTACTAGTCATTGAAGATATCTAGAAGAAATTGCTCTTCATACATTTTCATTATGGTTATACTCGTATCTACATTTGGTTAATAATTACCTTTCTCTCATGCCACCCCTGCCTATGTCAAATTATAGAACTCTTTATCTGTTAATGCTTGTTCCTTAAAACTCATTAAAGGATCGTTGCGATAATTCTGTAATCTCGCAAAAATTAATACTACAGTGAATTATTATAATGTTCAATATTTAATTAATTTTACCATATCAGAGGTTTGAAATTAGTTAACGGTAATCAATTAATTACAAGGGTCAATTTTATAGCAATAAATAGTCATATTAGCCATAATACATATCAGTATAATGATTTCAGAGTGGAAGCAGCTGTGACCATGATTGGTGAGGATAGAGAATCACATTGCACTCAATAATCAGTACTTTATAACGCTATCTATATACTGTGTAAGAATCAAGAGATTAATATTAAAATTATAATTCTTATGTAGAACTACAAATTAACAACTTTCCGGTTTTGAATACAAAAATTCTGACAGTCAATTTCCCATTCCGCAGGTGCAGATGTGTTTATTACTGCACATGAGTTCATGAGAGTGATAGTATCGTGCGTACCTTTAATATTGTACTAGAATATTGACACACACCGCTTTATTTCGACCTCTACAACACGTTTAAAAACTAAAAAAAAAACATTCATTGAAATTGATCGCAGCTACCAACAAAAACAGTAAGCAGTCTAGCACGCGAACGAAGTGGAACAGATACAGACGTTGGGAGCGTGAGCTGGACGCGCTCCACGAGCTGGATTTTGCAGCGAGTGCTCCCGACACACACACACACACACACACACACACATATATATATATATATATATATATATAAATCTTTCAATCAAAAGGAAAAGTTTAATAATTACTTTATAATACACTAGTAATCCGCGCTTCATTTCAGAGATCCATGCTTTACACGTATCCACATCGTTTTAATGATGTCATACATATTTATTTACTAGCAGCCTCATTTTTACCGCCCTCGCTTCGCTTCAGAAAAACAACGCGTCACACTTGGATATAGCGCCTGCATTGTTTAAGGACTGGCTTTTTATCGTTGTATGAATTAGGAATATATTGATTTATAACTTTTTGATTTAAAGACGGATCGCATTGAAACGAACTTTAAATATTAGGTTACACTTTCTGTAATACATCAGTGAAAACAGTAACGAAATCGGCTAAGCCGTTTCTGAAATTAGCGCGAACAAACGCACAAACAAATAAACACACAGACAAATTCTAACTAGTCAAATAGGTGCGGTGATTCCGGAGATTACCTTCCGCATACACACACACACAAAATGCGCACTCTCTATAATATTAGCATAGATTCCGCAGGAACATTATACGTGTTTCGAGACGAATAATATTCTTAATAATGTCAACCAATAACATAAGTTACAAATGTTGTGAGTATCATCTAAATATATAAAGTTGTTATTGCGTGACAAGTGCACTGAGAAACAGTCGGAGAATCCAGAATCTAGGTTAGGTTAGGTTAGTATCCTCTGTACCTGTCGATAACGAAAACTTATTAATAACTTTGAATTTACGAAAATAAAAAAATATCTCGACTCTGTAGACCTGTACCTGTAACCTGAGTCCCGACCGCGGACTCCCAGGTTCGAACTTTACTGCCGGGTGTGACTGAGTGCATGTTTATTAATGTCATAATTATATTTATCTCGCAGCGTATTCGGTCAAAAATTCAATAACAGCTGAAATGCATTTAATGGGCTGTAAATAACCAGACGTTTACTGTTTAATTTTTGCGTTAAAAACCTCTTTATTGCGCTGATCTGACGCGAGAGGCAGATGGTAGTAAAGTTCCGAACGAGTTTTCAGTCTTTTTATGACTTTTGGGCGTTTTCAATTTAATATAAAAGCGGTGGCGCACAAATGAATTGTCATACGGAGCCACTGAACGTATCGACTGTCACCAATTTATATAACTCAAGATAGTTTCGAATACCCTTTTCTCATATACATTTAAGGTACCTTATAGAAATCAAAAAAATGTTGGAGCAAATCTTTTCATACTAAGAATTTTAAAATTTTACTTGGAAATTTGACGTAAGTTTTCTTATTTAACCCCAAAAATTAATCCCCATAATCAGACCTTAGTCATTTACGAATAATTTCTAAGTGATTCTCCGGTGGTCTTCTAGAGTTACGTTTTTAATGGGTGTACTGAAGACAAACAGCCCTTGAAAAACTATATATATCGAATATTAGTTCCTAAAACTTTGAAACTGAGACTGCATTAAATTCGAGGTCAGTACCTAAAAAGTGCGTCACGCGAACATAAAACATTAAATTATAGATAGAATCATAAAAATGTAGGTAGCACTCCCATAAACTTCTAATTTTTTGGTAACCGATAAACGACAGATATTAAAGGGGGATGAAACTTTTTCTGATGCTAAACGTAAGTAGACATCACCGTCCACAAACAAGCTAATTGGTTTTCTTACGAAAACGAAGGAAAATCCTTCACCATACATACTAATCATAATATTTTTATGCGCAGATACCTTCACAACTTAAAGGTGCGGGCAGGATTATAAGCCGAGTCTAGCAGATCGATTATTAGGTAAAATTCTTTGACAGACTTAACCCCGATTCATCATACCTCGTCTTTATGTATAGAGATGGTTGGTAAATTAATCTGGATGGCTCAGTTCAAAGGATTATTGACGGATACCGACTGGTCCTAAATTCATTAGCCCATGTGTGGACACAGTGTGTTTTGTACCACAATTGTACCATAAATGTTGGTTTATATTCTGTGGTCACTCAACATCGTGACAATCAACTTCGCCATCATAAGCATTGGCATGCTGGTGATAATAACAATTATCATCTTGGGTACTATAACCGTTGCTGCCCCAGCCGGCGCTGTAATAGCGACGTTCATAGATAAACATTCCAGAAAGATGGAGCGTTAAACAAATTTAATTGATCTTATATCTCATTCTTTAAAAAAATGGCATTAGGAATAGAATCTTAACCATTATTCGTTAGTTGTTTATGTATTAGTTGTTAATATTTTATAATTTTTAATGTCAAAATGAAGTCCAAGCCGATGATAAAATCAGATTGTCCCCGAAAGTAGACAAACAGTGGTGTAATGTATATGTGTAATAATTACTCGCACGTTTAATAGATCACCGTGCATCATGATGCATCATCATGCTTACAAGTGAAACAGAGCAATAATTGTCACTTTCTGAATAGTCTGAGTGCTCATTTTCACAAGCCACTTTCGTTTAATCTGTTTTTTATATAATTTTCATCTCAAAACGAGGGTTAAAATTTTTACTTTAAATTTAAACATTCGTATGGTTTCAATGCTCACTTACAATTGAAAAGTGAGTAAATAAAAGTAAAAAAAATACAAATATTTTTTTATTTCCTAGCAACATTAAGTCGTTATTTCTCCAACATGTGACTACGGTCATCGATCGTCCATAGTATTCTCAGTTTGTATTTGTAAATATCGAGATTTGTCAATTCTCTATACTTCATCTATTCACTAGTTAATCTATGAAGGAGGCTCAATTCGCAGCGAGCTGCCAGCCAACATACTTCATCTGCAATCTAATTTCTTCTGCGCTTCTGGAATCTAATTTGGACACGGCGCTGATAATGTTAGTAAGTTAAATCTGTATGAACCTCATTACGTAGAGTTACGAATCAAATGATTGCTACGCCGGGAAAAATAGCAAACAGGATATTTAAGCAAAATTTTCCGAGCTCAGTTAAAAATATTTTCATCCATTCTATAGTTTATTAGTGACCTGTTTTTTCGGAAATATAATCTGTTTTGTATAAAATTTCCTATGAAGATAATAATATTTGACGACCCCGTAGCCCAGTTGTAGTGACCCTGCCTGCCGAGCGTGGGGTCCCGGGTTCGATTCCCGGTCGGGGCAGATATTTATGTGACAGATAAATGTTTGTTCTCGGGTCATGGGTGTTTGTGATGTGATAATTGTATATGTCCATGCCACCCGCAACACAGGGAATCCTAGTGCGGGGGTGTGAGTGTGTAACCGTTTAAAATATGTTTTTAAAACATGTATGCTAATTAAAAAAAAGCGTTTATTAGGTATAATTACTGATAAATAAAATTGTTTAATAATTATTCATATTCTGTTCATAGTCACACAATTTTAAGGGTTCTAAGGTTCTGGGGCAGGTTGGATAATGTTGACGCTGCCCTTTCGTTGCCTAACTTGTTATTGAATCCATAAACTAACCTCACCGAGTGTACGAATATTAATTCAAACAATTGCATTAAACTTAATAGCAAGTATAAAATATATCTTAATAGCGTTTGTAGCATTACAATGAAACAACTTGAATGTAAATATAATTTTCATCAAATTACTGACAATGTGTTCATTTACATCACAAGCTGTTGTTGCGAAATTCTCGGATATTAGGGCTCTCTGTTTGATTAATACACGATTTGTTATGTATACAGCTAGAGCCGGCAGATGTTCTCCTGCCTGTGTAAATATTTTATTAATAATTTATAATTCACTGTAGTAAAACGTGGAAACGTTCTAGTGAAAATACCATCTGAAAATTTCTTTACAAATATTGTTGATATTCAAACTTTTGATTATTCATTAGGATGGCGTTTATATAATTGATTGAAGATTAACATTTCATGTTTGTTGTTTGAATAAAATAAATGAATGGATTATTCACTAATGACTATGGATATATTTTAAGTAGAGAACGAAGCCCAGCAATGGGAAGGTTTGATGCTTTAAATTTAAATATTCATTCAGTATTCGTATTACATTCTCTTACCAATAAAAATTGTTTATTGTACCTACTCTCGCTTCGATGATAAAGATAATTATAGCGATATTCGATCTTCTGTGAAGCGATCATACAAGATGTACTGATCAAGAGCAATAGTGCATTTTTTTTTCTTTACATTTCGTAGTAAAGTAGTAGCCCTTGACTCTTCTTTATCACATGTATTATGAACTTTTTACCACACACTGAAATCGCTACCTAAAGAACACGTTACCTAATGGTAAATGTGACTTGAAGATCCATATAGCAGCGTTTACCATTATCACGTACTCGTACAGAGAGATAGACAGCAATTTAGTTCAAAAGTACGTAGTGAACTGAAATGCAAAATTACATTTATTCGCTTACGTTTGCATATGACTAGTTTTAATACGTGGTCCATGAATAGTTTTAATATGCCATTTCCAAAATACTCCTCATCTTCTCTTTGTCTTTCCAAGACAATAAAGCTCAGTTTTATTATTTTATTTTTGGAGCACCACATTCAACTTTGGGTGCGTTTATATCTGTTCCGGCGCGGTCCGTGTAGGCATAACTGAACCATAATACTCTTTTACAGTCCATAGGTACTGTCAGTACAGCTAATTTGGTTATAAATCTTTTCGATTTATATAATTATGAGTATGGAACTGTTAATTGATCACAGCTCCACCTATACTAGTTATTCGCGCTACGAACCATCGTGTTGATAAAATATATTGTCAGGTGAATACGAACTGAATTTGTGAAGCCGTTCATAACGTATACAATACCCTACAACCGCATTAACGATTGTATTGTAAATTAAAAATATATGTTATGTCGATAGGTTAGCCATTCGACTAACGCTGCTGTCACCTATGGGGATATGTTTACCAAAACTAGGGTAGCTATGAAGGAGTTGCTGACCAAGGAAAGTGAGAAGTCCTTGTCAACTGCCTCTCTGACACTTCAACGGGAAAAAGTTAAAAGCATGTTACGTTTGATTCTCGAAAGCAAATAAAATACTTTACTCCATCCTTAAAAGAACAACGTCTTTATTGTTTTATGATTGATTATCTACCCCCGGGGGTCGAAATCGGTTTGTAGGGGTCGACGTAAACGAAAACTATTTTGGGGGTCGAAATTGTTTAAAAATCGACCCCTAGTAATCTTACGTGTTTTTGTAGGCTTTTACAAGTTAGTAGATGGTGGTGGATTTTTAAAGTTATTTGGGTATGGGGGTCTGAGGTCTCACTTCATTTTGGAAATAGTTCGGAATCCATGCCCTATATAATATTGCATAATGCTATATTATGAATTGCTCTGATATAACAATAATATACATGGTATGTATTATGTATAATATGTATATACGAGTAAATTATCATCTTTACTATATGAATTTAACTCTTTCACTATACGAGTAAGTGGCTACTTTACAAACGGACTGTCGAGCATTTTGAGCTTGACTGAGCTAACGGGTTGCTGAAAATGTTATTGCATAATAATATCTTCACAGCGGTTTCGTGATTCAACGTGCCAAGTTGGAACCACGGTTCTCTGCTCAACTTTTCTGTATAGTTTTATTACTCCATATTCTTATATTTAACTTGTTATGTCTTAGTGGTTTCATTTAGTTGAACGATTCGCGCAAAGATTCTCAGTTCAAATCCTGCACGCGCTGTTAACTTTTCAAATATATTAGAAACTAGCAATCCGCATTGGCATCGCACGGGTGTAAATATTAAGTATATTTATTTTATGTTATGTCTGTCTCCAGTGGTTAGGGCTATACTTTTTCTGTCAGGTAGTTTGTCGAGAAGGAAATTGTCCACATGAATCTTCCTTTGGACAGTTCTGTGGAACTAAGCGACACATTTTTATTAAGATTTTTAGTCAAAAAAAAAACGTGTTCCAATTTTCAGAAGAATTATTTCAATCTTTATAAAAATCGGTCGAGAAGTTCTCAAGTGATGATCTTACAATTACAACTGATTTTATATTGATTAATCTATTACTTTAAGAATATATCGCGAAGACCCATCACTATCGTACTACTATGACTTTCAGTTTTCGTTTCTATGTAGTTAAGAAGTAAGAGAAGAATGTGATTTTATCATTGTATTCGAAAGATGTTTAAACATTTCAAAGTTGATTTTAGAAGGAAAGTTTCAGACTGATGTTGGCATCAAACAAAATTAAACAAATAAAAAAAGAAAACATTTATTTGTCTTCAACGGATTGCCTGTGCTTAGGTACACATTAAATGACGCTTTGTGAGGGCATGGTGCCTGCTGCAGGTTTAGTTACAGGTCACCAGCGCCCTCCCGCGAATTTATATCAAACAGCTCATAGCCGGTAAGCTAATATTGTAACTTAATTAATTGATCCAGCATAGTACAGCATCAAGTCCAGTGACATGAAACAGGAGGCATCTGGCGCCATTGTCTCATTCGTCATAATGGCAAATGTAAGATAGATATTCATGATAATTGACCAACTTTGTAACCACAATTTAACAAATAAAGATATTTCATTGCGTTTTATTTCGTTTCGTTTACTGACTATTCCAACCCAATCAGGTTTATTGAAATAGTTAAAAGTTACACAGTGTAAATTTTAAAGTAGGACCAAAACACTATCCATTGCGCCGTAGTTCACTACGTTCCTCGCCAAATTTGAGATTAATACGAAAAGTTTTTGTAAGAAAATAGTCGAAATATTTCCCGTTTTAAACAGTTCCTTAATTAAATAGATTGATACGGGCCAGTCTGCGGAAATGATTTGGACTTGTCGAAAGTTTCTGGGGACAATACGTAACAATTCGTATATTCATTTTACTTTATAAAGTCATCGTATAGTTCATAAGTTTCCTAGCAGGGAAATAAGTATAAAATAAAATAAAAAATAAAAGATGTGCTGAGGAGTTTCTTTCGACGTTTCTCCTCCACAATGTTAAAGCACATTTTCGCAACGGTAGTAGATGCAAAAAATGACGTGCATAAGCCTATTTACAGAATACCTAAATGATTTTGAATTTCAATTTGAAACAACATGTTTCTTCTCAAATTACGAGAAGTAAAAAGGTTCTAAAGGGTTGAGGCTACTGTTCATCACGATGAGTTTCTTTCGCCGTTTCATTTCCTCGATGTTAAAGCATGTTTATGAAAACTTTGGTAGAAAAAAAATCACTTGCGTATTTGTACTACTATCAAATAAATAACTAAATCAATTTGAATATGATGACCTAAGTATGAGTTGGTAGACAGATACCTCAGGTGCACAAGGTGTGTCCACGGCAAATTTGTAGCCGGTGAAAATCATGACTAATTTCCCATACGTACATAACTTTTTGTCAATAGAAGGTTAAATTACTTTTTGACTGCCTATTTGTAGCTATTTGTCGCAGTTAATAAATATTTCTTATTTACAGAACTGGAAAAAATAAAAAGGATAAAAAATAATGGCCTAAATATGAAATTTATAACTTGCCTAACAAGTAGGTAATAAAACAGACAAGTGAAACTAATAGGTATGGTTTAAGATCTTTATTATTCTCAAAAAAATTTATAATACACTTACTGAGAAACTTATCAATAACATTTGTCCAGATATAAGGTGAACACAGAGAACATGGTTGAAATTTAACTTACAAAATGGCTAGCTAATTCATTATTATTCGTTATTATTCGTTAACTGTGGGTAGATGTTACTTATAAATAAAATCGTTCGGGGATAATCGGAGTAGTAGTACACGAATATAAAGTGCAAAGTACTAGATGTGGCATTAGCGGCAAGTAATAGGTACTCAGGAAATTATGATTGAAAATATTTATGTATTACTATTTTTAAGCTTACTGTATTTTGCTTTTGAATAAAGTGATAATATGTATATTTTTTATTATTATTATATTTTTTTTATTATGATAATTTAAAATGTACTCTTTTAAAAGTTGTAATAGTAATAGGTATTTCATTTATTCATACATTATATCTTACAGTTGTCCCACTGCTGGACTTGGGTCTGCTCTTACAATAAGCGGGTTAAAGGCTATATAGTCCGCTGCACTACCAAGTGCGGATTGGTAGGGTTTAGACACCTCGAAGAACATTATGGAGAACATTCGGACATGAAGGTTTCCTCACGACGTTTTTTTTTCACCGAAGTAAATGATTATTGATTTGGATGTATTATGCCTATTATTTGACAAAATAGAAATGCATACAGGAGTTTTATTTGAATCTGTCGCGTCAAATCCGGATATTTAAACTACTGGGCTATCATTGCTGTTATTGTATAACGTGCAAAAAGACGTAAGCGACATCGAATCACACATGGCCGTGCTTTACATAATGCCCTCAGTCGTTATTACTGAAATGGCCAATAAAAGGTCCCCTCAACTAATAGACCTGTAGAAATTATTTATTATTCTGGGAAAATCTTGTTAATCTCTGTAACAGTAATTATTAAGAAGCGTCTTAACCATTGAGACTTGTGTCCTAGAATGATTGCCTAATTTAAAAATTTCGAGCGTAGTCGAAAACTAGATTGGTGACTGGTATTGGATGAATATTACAATCTTTCAAATCTTTTAGCCAATATATGGATATATCAATATAAAAGCAGACTCGAAATCCAAATCCTCATAAGCATTGAATCAGATGCGCGTATATCCTTCGTTTCATATATATCAAGAATTTATTTCCAGTCTTGAACAAATTTAAAGCTTTTAAGGATTTTCGTGCAGATTTCAATATTATGTACAATATTTCTGTTATTTCGTTATTGCACTAGTTCTTGATAAAAATGAAATGTTTGTTTATACTGTTAGCAATTTCAATTATCTTATTTATTTTACCCTTATGACTTTTAATACGGATTGAAACTTTTGCCAAAATAAATAATGATAATTTTAACAATTTCCAATGTAGGGTATATTTTAAATGTTGATCCCCTTTAATAAGAGTAAATATAGGTACGATAAATGGTAATATTCTTACTGCATACTTATCAAAAGTCTTTTTCTGTCTACATAATCTGTAGATTCCGAGACTACGGCGTGCTTGACCATGCAAACACATGATTAGACAGTATACAAGTCACACCTAGTTACAGCGAGCTAAATATCCATTAATCAATACGTGAATTGACTGTTTGATGTATAAACTCATTTGCATTAGTAAACTTAATTATCTCGGGTGAATTAATGATATTTACACTTTAACGTGTCTACAATATATTCATTCATTTTCATTATCGTTCATTTTCACTTCTGTCCATTTGTTTATTTTTTCCTGTATCGGACAGAAATAGCAAAAATTTGTACCATAAATACGGTGGGATTTATTTTGTAAACATCTCACTAACGATCGGACAGGCTGCCCGATGATAAGAAGTCATCGCCGCCCATGGACGTTGAACCACGTCTTATGATATGTTTTACCGACATCAAAAAAGGAAGATGTTGAAATAAAGTTATGTTGAGGAAAAGAAAACGTTTGAGGTGAGGATTTGATATACTGATAATATACTAATATTTAGTCTTACTGAGAAGTTGTATGTCTGCTTCCTATGAAGTATATAACCACAAAGAGCGTTTGTCATTGAAGCGAGCAGCTTTTATAAATGTGGTTTGAATAGGAAGCGTGAACAGGATACAACATGTAAATGGCGTTTCTCCTGAATAACATTAAGTCATCTGACTTACTGAATAATTTTTGCATATAAAACCAACAGAGGAGATCCTCAATTCGTTAGTATTTTTTTACGCTCGTTACTCCAGAACTCTGTCACTTATTAAAGGATTTGGAAAATTCCTTTTTTGGTTGACAGGGTTAACCGTATACCGTATACCGTGGTTGACGGAGCGGCCGTTCGGTTCCATTAAAATTTGAAGAAAAAATACCACCTGTAAGAGTGAAAAATAGGAGATAAAACAAAGAAATTCTTAAATTGAACCTTCCTTAAATTGAACTCGGTTTTTTGTTGAACTATTTCATTACCATAGAATATTGGTCGAATGTCTGTTAAAGTACTTCTATTTATTGGCAATATAAACGTTCGTTTGTCAGTCATTGCCGAGTAACATTCCCCGATTACCGAGCACCGATTCACACCGAAATAACTTGCATGTTCCATGTCGGAGTACGGATGTAGATAAGCACAATAGCTGCGTTCTCTGTAATTGTGCAAGTTCGCGTAACTTGCGCGCTTTATAGGATTAAATCTGTATAAAGTTGTCCATTTATGAGCGAGATTAAAGTGCCTTGGATTTCGGTTTGTCGGTCTTATGATCCCGACGATCACAGATGCTAATCCCACATATGACAATCGTCACTCTTTTAAATATTAGACATATGTCGACCCCATAGCACAATTGGCGATGGATGACCCTGCATACCGAGCTAGGGGCCCCGAGTTCGACACCCGGCCGGGACAGACATTTATTTGACGGATACACGTTTCGTTCTTCGTATACAAGTTAACTATTAGGTAAAAGTAAAACATAACAAAATGCAAACTAATTTTAAAAAAAACAACCCCGACGCTCATTTTCATTGCAGAGAAATAATGATAAAAGGTGAAAGATAACACATGCGACCCGAGAGGTGGAAGCTCTCTTGCTAACCGTATAACTATTTCTATGCAGCGAGAAAATGATACCGCGATCTTAGATACTGTACCACAGGGGTCTAGTTGTATACATTTAAGTTATACACAAATATACATTAAAAGCTACATTAAAAGCTTACTGTCTAGATTGCCACTATCTTTAGTTCACATTATTTTCTACTTTTATATTAAAAAAGTAGTAAATTATAAAAATATAAAAATTTGTGAATAATCTTCTTGTAACAAATATAATTATTATATGTACTTAAAAACAACTAAATATTATTTATTTAAACAAAATCCACAGCTGTTAATCAAACAATAGCTCATGTATCTTATAGTTATATCAATACTTAAAGCCAACTACGGAATTACATTTTTTATACAAAATCTGTATACACGACTGTCATTAAGGTTTGTAATGTGCTTTTGTGGGTGCTTGCATGTGTGTGTGTGTGTGTGTGGTGATGTAATGCAAATATACAATAAATACTTAAATTCAATATATATACATTATTGGCAAGAAGTTATCAATGCAAACATCTTTAGTAATACAAGCCATTTCACACGTCGCTACCCTCAGTAAAAAAGTCCTTACATATCCTTATAGTCATATAACAACCATGTAAAGTTTGGCTGGTATCGACCAACCTTTGCAGTATCACTATGTATACGTTGTTAAATGTCAAATTCTTAATACCATCCGGCGCGTGTTACGTGACATCCAGCACCCCTTAATGCCGGGTTACGTAACCTCTATGGTTTATTAATTTCACAGCCAGTACCACGTTGCACTAACACAATACGGAGCGTCGTACAAACAAAGGATAAACTTAGTCGTGCCTCGGGGGATCGTAATGGGGTTGTGGTCTGTTAATGAAGTAAGGTACTTTGGACATTAATAGCCGGGGCTAGTTGTATACGATGAATAAGTGTATACGATATTGTTACGGTGTACGACGGTCCTAATACTTGTCTTTTTTTTGCATAAAACAAGTTAACGCTTGACAACAATCCCACCTGATGGTAACTGGTGACGAAGTCTAAGACGTGCATAAGTAAGTGTATTTACAGATTAACTAAATGAATAAATGATTTTGAATCTGAATTTGATGATGATTGATGGCCAATTATGCAGGTTTCTTCGAAATATTGTCTTTTATGCTGATAATAATTATTTGTGATATGCAACATAAGCTGTCGTGGCTTACATCTTTAACGTCTGACTGCTGTTGAAGGAAAGTATCGTGAGGGATCCTGTATACACGAGTTTTTGTCATAACATTCTCCAAGGTTTGTGAAGTCTACCAATTTTCACTTGTCCACTACGGAATACCTTATAAAAATAAAGTGTTTATAATTTTTTATTTTTTACAGGGTGTACATAATAGAATAAGAGATAAAAAAAATCCTGTAGTTCCAGTGTGGAGCCATGTAAAATTAATAAACCTCGTCATACCTCAAGGGATCAAATAAGGGTTATGTGCGCTATTCCTGAATTATAATACTTCGAAAACGTATAGTTGGGTAAACAATGTGTTAAGTTTAAAAGGTCTTTAGCAAATTCATCATTCCTTATCCCCGAAAATTTTATACCTAAAATTTATGACAAAAAAAATTAATCCTTAACAGTACATTACAGGAAAACCTTTATGATAACCTATATGAAACTGAAAATAGGTACCTCTGTATACAGTAAACAGCGGTAGCCTAGTCGTTTGAATGTCAATCGCCTACTCGGAAGATTCTTGTTTGAATCTGGCACGCATCTTATTTTTGAAAAATGTGCATATTACACACTAATTACCATTTTCTTCAGTTAAAGAAAAATTGAAGGTCGCGGGTAGCCACTGGCTGAGAGCAGCGCAGGAGCGATCGTCCTGGAGATGCATATGGGAGGCCTATGCCCAGTAGTGAGCGTTGTCCGGCTGAGATGATGATGGAGAAAAGGTACTTCAATATTCTCCATTATGTTCTCAAAGGTGTGTGAAATCCGCTATACAGCACTTAGCTAGCGTGGCGGAATTTGATCTTAACCCCTCTGATTGCGAGAAGAGACCCGCGAGACGAAGAGATTTATGGGTTATAATGATAATAATGACATGTACAATACGGAACGTTAGCCCCGTGAGCTCGAGTACATGATTTTTAAACTTTTATTGACCTCGCAACGATAATGAAATATAACGTTTTCTGTCATGTGTGTTTTTTGTCTTTTCCTCTGATATAAAATACATGATTAATATAATAAGCAGCGCAGACTGAGTCGCGGTATCAGCTAGTTTATAATATTAGCAGGATTACGTATTAAATGATTTATACATCGCACATTACTCAAAAGGAACTAGTGACTGTCTATGTAGTAGTAACTTCAAGGTACACCGTGTGATTAATTGCTATGCTGAGGTTGCGTTTAACGAGCCTCGCTTTTATTACGATTGATGTAGGCAGTCCTGTGAACTGAAGCTTCTACTTCATATAGGAATTTTATTAAGAAATGTAAAACATTGACATAATCGGGTATTTGATCGCTGATGAGCTAGACATTTTTATGTCTGTCGCGTGTCTAAAGTTTCGCCACGTCATTGAGTTTTTATTATGGTTCATGTAAAGTCGAAATATTAGAACCAAATACAAAAAATAATTCATAATCAAATTTTCAATTTGGTAAAATGTTTTATTCTGCTTCGTAAATTTCTCCATAGAAGACGCGATGACGGATTCCCTACGCAGAATAGCTGATCTTCGATTTTCTCATCGAATGGGGTTTAAGAGTTGCAGTTTGTTATGCTGTATAAGTAAAAGGTTACGGCCTCTACCCACGTTTGAGAGTATTGTGGAGAAAGGAAAGATATAATAATAAGTTAAGCTTCTTCAAGGATTTTCACCAAAGCGAGGTGATAAATTTTCAAGTGCGCATGTAATTTGGAAATCTTAAAGGATCCTTTTGGATTAGTTCCTTAAAATGGTAGACGAGAGAACAACACCTGCGTTCCAACTACTGCTTCTGGCCATCAGCATCCTTCACTACCAATGGTTTCGTTAACGCCCACAACATTTCGTTGCCGACTTTACCATTGCTGGCTACAACATGTTCTATAGCTTACTTGGTGACTTTAATTTTGCACTCTTACGTTCATATACGTAGATTGAAATCACTATAAATAAATTATAATATTATCTTTTATTCGTATATGAAAATTATCAATGCATTAAATATGTATGCGTTAAATATTTGTATGGCGAATTTGCGAAAGACAACATTTTTGTCGCATTGCGCGGCCATTTTTAATATTTACTATTTTTTAAAAGAGTGAGGCGAGTTTAGGAGAGTGAGATTACCCAAAATCAGTTTGGGTTTATGCCAGGTCGAGGGACAATGGACGCCACCTTAGCACTACGCCAATTGTGCGAGAAATACAGACGTGCTCATAAGAACCTGCACATGGTGTTCATTGATATTGAGAAAGCGTATGATAGGGTGCCTCGGGAAGTACTGTGGTGGGCCATGAAGAAGAAAGGAGTGCCTGGGAAGTATGTGGAGTTAATTCGTGCAATGTACAGGCATGCTTATACATATGTCCGATCGTCTGCTGGCAACTCCAACCAGTTCAATGTGGCAGTAAGCTTGCACCAAGGGTCGGCTTTGAGTCCTTACCTCTTCCTGTTGATAATGGATAATGCTCTGACGTCGGACATACAGGAGGAGGCACCCTGGTGCATGTTATTTGCTGACGATATTGTTCTGGTTGGAGAAGATGGACCTGAGATTCAGAGCAAATTGGAGGATTGGCAACAGAAAGTGGAGAATGTTGGCCTGAAAATGAGCAGAACCAAGACAGAGTACATGTTCTGCGATTTCGGCGGTCTCTCCAGTCCTGAAGCCATAGCGCTCGACAGTGCGCTTCTTCCAGTTTGCTCCGACTTTCGGTATCTCGGTTCACTTGTACAATGTGATGGCGAAATAGATCGGACAGTTACGCACAGAATTAATGTAGGATGGATGAAATGGCCACAGGTTACGGGGACAATTTGCGACCCCCGTATTCCCCTTAAACTTAAGGGGAAGATCTACAAGACCATGGTCAGACCTGCTGTCTTGTACGGATCAGAATGTTGGGCGACAAAAGGGATGTATGAAAGACAACTGCATGCAGCTGAGATGAGAATGTTAAGAGGGATGTGTGGTATAACGCGAATGGATAGAGTAAGGAATGAGTACATAAGAGGAAGTATGAAAGTTGCACCGGTGAACGAAAAGCTACGCAGAAACCGGCTATCATGGTATGGTCATGTTATGCGGAGGAATGAAGAGCACGTTGTACAGAAGGTATTAAGTATGAACGTAGATGGCTATAGAGGTAGAGGAAGGCCAAAGAAGCGATGGATGGATTGTGTGAAGGATGATATGGCTAGAATGGAAGTTACTAGTGAGATGACGGCTGATAGAGATGTATGGAAGAAAAATACATGCTGCGCCGACCCCAAATAAAATTGGGATAAGGACAGGAGGATGATGACTATTTTTTAAAAGAGAATTTCATTTTAGTAAAGCAACTCAATAATTGGTTATCAACTGTTTGCAGTGCTTTAACAATAATATATTTTAAGTAATAATAGGGTATTTTTTATCTTCTGTGTGCATAATCCAATCGGTCATGTCTAGTATTCGTCTACGCCTATTTACAACATGTCCGCTTTCTGATTGTCAATGAACGAAGATGAATGCAACATTTGAGTGCCATATCGGAGGTAAAAGACAATCTATTGTCAATTTGCGATATCTCTGGCATTGTTTTAATCTTCGGTGCTGGACGCAAATCGAGTTAGCGATTGAACGGGACTGGACGATGAGGGCGTCTGATCGAAATTGGACCCTATCAGCTGGAGCCAAAGTCGTTTCGAATAATTCCAATCAACAAGCACGCTCAAAGTGAAAATTACCTTCTTCCGCTGTGCTGCTGTGGACAGATTTAGGTTTAAGAGCTAGTGGGACTAGAAATGATGTGAGTAATAAAGCTAAGGGGTACTAGGCTTTTCTATATAGGCTTGATAAATGTCTATGAATGTCGTAGAAGCTATTAAAAAAAACATCAAGTCCATTTGATGTTAGAAAAATATAACTTTATTTTTGATAGTAATAACAAACTTTTATTTCAAACATATAATAGATCCATAGATCGTTAATGTGTTAATAAAAGTTTTACTTGATCTTGCCTTTTTTTTACATAGACTAAGTTAATGCTTGAAAACAATCCCACCTGATGGTAAGTGGCGATGAAGTCCAAGGCGTTGAGCGCACTAAATTATAAAAGCCTATTCACTCACTTCCATTCCCGCATCATAAGTAAGCGTGGACACCGACGCGGGCATGTTATTCCAGTCCTTTGCAGTGCGCACAATGAATGACGACGCAAACCGCGCCGTCCGTATAGGTGGTACGTTCACTACGTAAGGATGGATGCCCACCGGACATCGATTTGTTCGAGTGAGGATCGAAGATGGGGGAATCTTTTCGAACAACACCTATTTTTATTGAAACATATAACTATATTTACATGAAACCTCCTGTCAAAGCCGATATATACTGTTTTGAGGGCAGCTACTTTCTGTAAACATAAGGATTACGTCGCAGAGCGAAACAAGTACGGATTACAAAGTACAAATATAATTTCATATTATATAGAAACATATAATCTTTGTAGGATCCCAATGTTGTTTATAAATTATCTCTGCTCTATACTAATGAGTAAAAAATCGTTTAATCCCAGCAATGCCTTGAAGTCTATTTTATTAGTTTACCGAACTATTAGATCTATTTTAGTCTTTTATGTAACGCTTTGCCCTACTTTCATGTCCTTTGATGACCCAAGATTCAATTAACCCTTCATTCAATTTCCTCGGGATATAATTACCATATAGACTTCACTACGTTGGCAAGAGATAGTAAAGCAAGATTAATCTTCAGTCGAGTTAACTCTAGGGAATATTACGTGTTTTAGCAATGGGATATTTTGGTTGTTAATTGATTTGGAATTGAAAATCAGAAATAGATTCATATTTGACATTCTTTTGGTTATCTTTAATATATTCTAGTAACATTGCGTTAAGAAATGGCAAATTAAACAATTATTTTTGGTAAAACATTCAATAAAGTTTCCTATTATCCCCTATTATATTTTAATGAATTCATTTTTTTTGTATTTTCAATTATAAAAAATATGTTTTTGCCTCTATGTCACTAACAAAACTTCCATCATATAATTTTCAGATTTCGTCTCTATTATAGTTTTTTTTATTATTATATATTTATCAACAAATGGTTAATTTATAAGTATCAGTATTTTATATAATGCCGTTTAATAAACACATTTAAATTAGCTTTTTAATTTTTTATTTGTCCGTCTACTGGAAGATATTTTAAAATTAAATAAATAGCACTCTAGTATTAAGTTTAAAATCTCTGTGTTAAAATGTTAATGTAAATGTTAAGTTTAAAATGTTATTATCTGTGTGTGGGTCATAATCTATTAAATATAAGTAAAATTAAAAAAATAAGTAAAGTTTAATTACAATCCTAATTTATTTGACGATGAAGTAAATCCCGGAAAATGATTCTAAATTTCGCAAAAGAATTCACAGCGGTAACCGAATAAGACTAATTAATTGTGCTTTAAGCATTGATTATAAATTCAATTTGTGTTAATTATACATATATTATCTAGGATAATTTCGTTTATAATAATGACGTCATCGCGGAATCAAGTAACAACAATGACAAATTATTTGATTCTGTTGCGTCACCGGTCGCGAAGGGAGCGATGAACCCGCTTAATCAATCTTCACTTGGCAACAGAACTCATAATAAAAGACTTTCAAGGGTACTTATTTGGGCAGGTAATAAAACCCGTCAAGGCAGAATCGATCTCGTCTGTCGCAGTATTCCGTACTGTACATAAATCCAAGAACTTTATGGAAAATGTATACGAATATATTGATAGGTCAAATTTTTTTTTTACATTTCACACTAAAACTATTGAACAGATTAGGATGATACTTGGCATATTTGTAACTTATAGACGTAGTTTGAACTTCGATCAGTGTTGGTTAAAACCAAATTAGAATAGAATTCTAATTTATCACTAAATCTTGGGAAATGGATCTGCTTCACTGGGATATGAATTAAGAGTGAATATGGATATTCTTTTAAGAGGGCAATAAATAAAAGTCAGGCAGATTTATAAGTAAATTATTGTGTTTTCAATTCCCAGAACTAGAAATATTCTCATAATAATGCGGATGCTGCTGGGGATACGAAACGAAGGATGTAGGTTTTTGAATAATGTAGGCGAGGGCTGATAGTGGTTGATAAAATAGATATGGATAAATATGTCTCCTAATGGGTCACTGAAATGTATTTACCAAAATATTTTTTTTTCCGTCGAGTACGTTAGAAAAATGCTTGTTACTGACGTTACAGACAAACATTATTAATGTTTATGAGAGTTTTTTTATTGTTACTGACGTTACAGACAAACATTATTAATATTTATGAGAGTTTTTTTATTGTTACTGACGTTACAGACAAACATTATTAATATTTATGAGAGTTTTTTTTATTGTTACTGACGTTACAGACAAACATTATTAATATTTATGAGAGTTTTTTTATTGTTATTGACGTTACAGACAAACATTATTAATATTTATGAGAGTTTTTTTATTGTTACTGACGTTACAGACAAACATTATTAATATTTATGAGAGTTTTTTTATTGTTACTGACGTTACAGACAAACATTATTAATGTTTATAAGGGTTTTTTTTATTGAATATGCGGAACTCTAAAAGCTTTTGAAGAGCCTTTGATATAGTAAAGATCTAGTATCTACGAGTCGCCCGTTCAATCTCAACGCAAAAGTTCTGTATAAGCATGTCGGATGAAAACATAAATGAAATTCTTTAGTTCTGATCAGGGTTCAATATGCGAGATTTTCGGATTATGGTTGTGGGGCACGTTATAGACGTATTGAACAATTGATACCAGTTTGATAATTATGTATCGTTTACGATCCTATATCGATATGAATACTTGCCGACCGTTCTCTACGTTAGAGCATCTTTTTGAAACGAATTTGAAGTAGAATTCAACTTTTAATATGTGTCAATAAAATACCTGTGAGAATATATTATTTTTTAATATTTAATAATTTAAGAAAAATCCAACTCAGCTGAGCAGCGTTCGGGAAGCTGCGATCCATCTTTACGTCATAAATACCCCAGCGCCTGAAAAGTGTGTGTTTCCATATGGCACTGAGACGTGGTCTTTTAATGTTAGCCTTATCAGGAAGCTTGAAGTCGCTCAACGAGCTTTGGAGAGGGCTAAGCTCAGGGTTCCCCTGAGTGATAAAATTCGGAATGAAGAGATCCGCAGGAGAATTAAAGTCACCAACATAGCTCTTAGAATTAGCAAGTTGAAGTGGCAATGGGCAGGCTACATCGCTCGTAGAACCGATGGGGAGCAAAAGTTCTCGAGTGGCGACCAAGAACCGGAAGGCGTAGCGTGGGACAGGTCCCGACTAGGTGGACCGAAGACCTGGTCAGAATTGCAGGGAACCGCTGGATGCGAGAGGCGGCGAGTAGCCATTCTTAATGGCGTTCCATGGGGGAGGCCTATGTCCAGCGGTGGACCTCTTCTGGTTAATAATGATGACGATGATGAATAATTTAAGGACACCAATAAAATGCCTATCCATTTTACTCATCATTTGAAATAATAATGTGAATTTTGGTTCAACATTAAAAAAATACGTAATTTACTAATACAGGTATGAAATAAACATAAAAAACAATAAAGAGTTCGACATAAAATTAATTCATTAATAGAAATTAGTCAAGTTGGAATTGAACACGCGTAGAATAGGGTTCCATAATGTAAATTTAATTTATCCAGGTATATTTACTGAGTTCTATGCAAATTAAAGCAGTTTGGATTATCTTGTCCTGTAAATTATTGGTGGGGAATGAATATTATTATATTTTTGGCTTACATTTCAGAAGATAAGGATGAGAATGCTTACACTTCCTTTATATTTCCTTCGTTTATCCTTTATATGGTAGGTGTACATTATTTAAATTACGATCATATCTCTCAACAGTCTTTTTTTATTTATGTGACAAGACTTATTTAGTAAAAGATTTTTATTTTCTAACTTACTCCTTCAAGAGAACCCCAAAATCAAAACTTATGCGATTCCAGCATTCTAGGATACTTATGTCATTGATTTTTTTAGGTCGACAAACGAGCAGACGAGCCACCTGGTCATAAGTGGTCACCATCGTCCATGGACACCACTAACATTAACACTAAACAAATCACTGCCGTTGCCTTTACCGTCCGATGAATAATAGCAATTCTAGTTAATTGTTAATTAGTTAGTTAGTTATTAGTTTTTCCAATTTTTTACTAGTCTCCCTCCGGCACCGCGATCAAAACATGTATGAAACATTTTCAAGGTCGAATCATTGAACCCATTTTCAAATACCAAATTTTTGTCAGATATGCAACACAGATTGACGCAAATGAACTTATAAGGATTCCGGTTTTTTATCGCAAATACTAAACGCTAAAAGTGTTATAACTTTAGAATTTTATTTTCGATTAGCAAATACCCTCGCATCGCTTGGGAAAACTACGTTACGGTTAAAATAGCATCTGCATTGTTCTGGGTTTTCTCGTTCTGTGAATTAGAAATACGTATATTGATTCATAATTTTTTATTAATGGACGGCTTGCAATGAAACGAACTGTAAATATTAAGTGAAGCTTTTTGCAATACATTAGTGAAAACCGTAATTATATCAGCTAAGCCGTTTCTGAGAGCAGCGCGAACAAACGCACAGACAAACGGACAAAAATTCTAACAACTATCGTTTTGGGTTCTATTGCGTTAGTAAGGCCCCTAATAGTGGTTTTTGTCATATCTTCTTAATGTACAGAAAGTGAACAGTAACATTTATATTATATATGTATAGATCAACAAACTGTCAGAAGGCAACTTTCATAAAAGTCAAAGTCAGGAAAAGTTTTTATAACAAGATGTAAAGACGGAAAATGGATTACGACATGTTTTCAGCATGTAACATAACGTTAGGGTGTTTCCATACTATATCGCACCCTTAGAATGAAAGGGACTTAACTCAAAAATTGCACTTTATGGAGAATGACGAAGAAAGTTTTCGAAAATGTATGGTCTTGAGTAAATTTAAAGAGACTGATGTATGAAGTTTTCCCTTTCTCACTCATAATTCGGGCTCTTTTTCACCATAGAGTTTTAGAGAAGGCTTTTTTAAGTAAATTTATAGTAAAATCTGGAATTTCAGGAATTTTGAGTTAAGTCATTTTCATTCTAAAGGTGCGATCGCATGGTATGACTGAGTGTAAATAAAAATTAAAACTTATATTCGTAGGAAACTAGGCACCCCTCCTCCCATCCAGAAGATAGTTGGAACTACTTGAAAATCATTGATTTAACGACCTATCTCTTCCTTATATTTAAAATAACTTCCTTGCAATATTGGTTCGTACTCCTTACACATGTTCCAACTGCTCTATAATAATTAAAACTGAGATTGACGACTTATTGTGTCTTTTGAAATACTGAAACGCTTCTGAAATTACGCCACCAGCGGTCACCCATCCTACTTCCTCTATTATTTACTTTTCTGGATCACTTAGCAGTGACACGTAGACTCGGGTTATAAGCGGAAAAAGTTCATTGTCATTTTTGCCTTTTTAAATACGAATCAATCCAAAAAACTTGCTACGATTTTATCAGGATTTTATGAGACAGTTTGGTTTTACAGAGATTAGGTTTCCATTGATAGAAATTCTACTAACTGGAAATTGATGACTGAAATTCCTTTTATGACCTCATAACGAATAATCTTATAGCACGTGCAACGTTTGATAAACGTAAAACAAGCTAATAATCAAATAAACTGGTTTATTTATAACTAAATATTTGTGATACAAATGGAAGTGATTTTCCAGTAACCCTTCTTTAATATTTAATCATGAATCCAATAATTAACCATTAACGTAACTGTATCTGTATACACAATATTTAAAAACTATTAAGTGGGCTAACATTGTTATCGAAATAAGCGCAGAATAACAATTTTTGTGTCTCTGTGAAATCTTTTTTTATAACTGTATAAATTACTGGGATTGAGTAGTGTAATGTGGAAACGCCTTCAGCTTGTTAATTTTGGCCAAAGTTTATGACATATAATAACAAGTTTAATAATATAAGTTTATTATATTAACGCCGATTCATTTCTGGGTTTCATTCGGCATAATTAAAATCCTGTTGTTTGTTTGGTTAAGTCTGTCAATATTGTTATAGTGTTTCAAGATCGGAAGGTTGTTGGAATGGACAATTTTGCACTGGTCAATGTAACGATTGCTACAGTAAGAAATTAAGTTGATTTAATAATAATAATTGCGGTTGGAACTAACGATAGTTGGATGTGTAATCACTTGTGGAAAAATTTCTCGAGCGTTTCCCTGGGACGTAAAGTCAGTCCCATGTGTTAGGTATAGTTAAATATTACTCTCTTTGAAGGCCTTCAGCCTAAAAACTTCCGACGGTTTGATTGGCCACTGCAGCAGCTAAGTGATGGACGCTCTCGTTATTATCACGATCTGTATTGCCCTACACCTAGGTTCAGATTTTCACAGTGAGAAGGTTAAGGCCACAAAGTTCGTCACGGTGGCTGACGTCACCTAACCATTATATCATTATATAGAACTGTATATCTTGACTTGTATATTACAAGTCTCTTTTCGATGTTTTGTGTCATGGAAGTAATTAATAATTAATTTCTTTATTGACTTAGTCTTTGATAAGTTACAGGTGATTTCAGGATTAATAATTGCGGGTGGCGTTGAACCTGGTGTAAATTATATTTATCCAATTCAAAATTGAATTGGTGAGAAATTTCAGCCAAAGTTGTATAAATGGTAGCTTAAATATCATTATATTTTTAAATTCAAAATACAGCAATACTGTTTCGCCATTTCAATGTTCTCGACACGAATAATTTTGGTAAGTTATTTATGCGCCATCCGCGACACATGGAGCACGGTGGTTGTGTGTAGAAATGTCATTTAATGAGTGAACGTTTTATCATCATCACGTTCCATATTTGTCCCATGGATACAGGTTTCCTCCCAAAACGAAAGAGTAAACTTGCAGTCTACCGAGCTGGTCCAATTCAGATTAGCACGTTTAAGAATGTTATGGAGAACTCTCAGGGGTGCAAGTAATTGACCACTTTCTTCTTCATTATATTTCGATCAATTGGTACTACGTACATAATTTGAAGAGAATAGGTGCGGGCAGGATTCGAACTCGAGTCCAGTGTGGAAGATGGAAGTTGAAAGCATTTGTCTATTGGTGGAGGCTCCGGTTTAGTAGTGCGCGTGATACTGTATACGAGAGTGAGTAGTGGTACTCGTATGCTATGTCGTGTTTTGTATCTACATGGAGGTTATATTTGTATGATATTGAAATAAATTACTTTTTAATCTGTTTCAAAATTGTAGAATTTTTATTTCAACTATAAGTGATAATCTTCGTTTGACTTTTAGTATTTGTTTAAGTTACAATTTTACCTTTTCTATCGTATCTTTTTTCTTTTCTGCATTATATCGTATTGTTGAACAGTCGCATAACAAAGATCTTTAATTAAATCATTTTTATCACATTGAAAATCTTTGATTGCAATTAAAATTAAAACCGACTTGAATTTATATTCATGTGAAATAATACGCGTATCATGTATTTTCATAGTATGAAATGCATTATAAGCATTTAATGGAACTACCAATACGTGCTTTCATGCATACCAATGAATGATTTATTTACTGTGCGTCGATTAATCTATTGTACAAACACGTAAGTATATGTTATATGAATTCATTAACTGAATATTATTTTTATGTGCGATTGTTTATAAATGCAGTGTTTATAAATCAGTATTTAAATATACATATGTCGCTTGGAGAAAAGTCTGAGATTGAAACTTTAGTAAATTTGAAATTAGGATTACTGAATTACTTTCTCAGAATACATCTTTTTAAGTCTAACCTCGTCTCGTGATACACACCCTGCTACAGAACAGATTAGCAACTGCAACCAGATCACCCTTGTTGGAGAACGCTGGGCTCAGTACCAACCAGCTAAGGCCCGAATGAACTCGTGATAAAAATCTCTTCAAGCCTGGGTAGCCATTACTGTAATTAGCTTAGATTTTTAGGTAAATAGAGAAACGGACTTGACGTAGGGTTAGATTAATTTATCACTAGCTTATCAACGGTTATCTTCGTAGTTTCCCCGTGACCACGATCCATGCAACGGGGTCGAAATATTGGCAATAAATAAAACGTCGTAAATATAGTGAGTACCCGTTACATAAGAAAATGTATTAATTCTGCGATGACATTCGTTTAAAATTATATCCAACAGTAAAGTCGGATTTAAAGATATTTTTGTATGAAAATCTCAATAAAAATATGGCGTTAAATTTGACAGTTCGGTTAAATGTATGATTTGGTTGCATAAATCCTATCTTGACCATGTGACTGATAGTCAAACACCAGAGTTGTAGATATAGTATAACAAAATAAACATTGTTATTTATTTTGTTATACTATATCTACAACTCTGGTAAAATAAACATTGTTATTTATTTTGTTACGTGTATTAGTAAATTGCACCCGTGCAAAGCCGAAGGTATAAAATACAATTTAAGATATAACAAATAAGTTTATTTGAAACGTGTATCAGTTATTACGTCATTCAATCAACGCAAATATGATTGAGCGATTTAATGAGCAGGAAAATCATTCATAGCTCAATGGATTTTATTAATCACAAATTTATGAGTGTTTGCTCACCACTTATCAGGAGTTATGAAAGTAATTTTTTTATATGAGTCAGTCACTTCAGGCAAATCATTTTAATTGGAAATTATGTGGGATATATTCATGTTTATTTATAGCTAGGTATCAACCACCTTAATTCACCGGTTCTCGTGCAGTTGGTTCTCTATCAGACTGCAAAATACCGTAAAAAAAAAAAAATTTTTTTTAAAGTACCTATCTCGGTTACAGTATCGGGTACAAAAGGTTGGGTTTCCGGTTGTTGCGGGAACGCAAAGCGTTGTCAGCCTTTCAATGCATATAAAGATGATAACAAAAATATATTTCTGATGGAAGAAGTGTTCGGCAGATGTAGCTTTATCATTAAATATTTATTCCAAATTTTACAATAGGCATCGCTATAGATTATAGAAGTCATAACTGTTTTTGTTTGGAATTTCTGTCGGCCTGTTAAGGAATAACACGGAAACCATTCACGGAAATTTGGTTACCACATTAAAAGGATAAAAATGGGTAAAAAAAAACAAGATGGTACTGACCTATTTCATTTTGGTAATCTGTTTGCTCGTTCGTCATCTATTAACGTAACAAGGGTTTTAACAAAAAAACCTACTTCAATTTCAAGAAGGTAAATTTCATGGTTTCATCTGCTATTTTTCACTTTTACGCGTAGTATATTTTATTTAAATTTTAATAGGATCGAACGGGAATAAACTTTTCTCAAACAGAACAGGAATTCACCAAATCGGGTATTAAATAATGGAAATCTGAGATAACAAGCATGTTAAAAATAAAAATACAAACGAATTGAGAACCTCTTATTTTTTTTTTAATCAGTTAAAAATAAAGTGTAAAACAGGAGTTTTTAAAAAGCCTAACATAATTCAGTAAGCGATAATAATAAAACCATTTATGAATTTTATTTACGTGAACAAAAAATTCAAACAATATTACGTCAGGATATGTTGATTATAAATAAGTGTTATTGATGTAAAGTTGATGCTCTTTTTAGAGAAAACCGCGGCCGGTAGGTTCTATACTGATTCATTTTAAATCTTCATCAACAGGAACATTCCGTTTCTATATATGGAAACATGCAAGTAAAGGAGAGAAATTGCATATTAATGAGGTCCAATATCGTCTTATAGGAAAGCTTGAAAATTTCCCGAGTAAATTAAAGGGTTCGTTTTCTCGATAAAAAGAACCAACTAATTTTGAAACAGTCTGTATTAAATGAAAAAGTAAAAAAATTGTGTCTTTTTAATTGTATAATCTAGTTTTCTTCTCGGTTGAACAAGAGTTTAACGGCTGTTTTAAAGACCGCTGCATAATCTTGCTAATTTTATTCTTCTGTCAGGGAAATGAGTTTGGAAAAAGACAAAAGTTTTATGAATATTAAACCTACTAGAATTTCCGATTGTGTTATACGTTTATTTTATTATCTATACTACTTTATTGATCTTTAGTGACTGTTTGTCTGTACATTCCATTTTTTTGTCAAATTTTATAATAAGTATTTGTGTTATGACTCACCGGCGTCAATTTGACCACTTTAAATTTTTTTGTCTGTCTATCTGTATGCATGTGTGTGTGTAAAAGAAATAAAAGTTAGTGTAGAAATTCTGTTTAGAGGGAAGTATACAAAGTTTTTATTGTTTATCTTCAGCTACAGTAGTGTATATTTAAATTACTTATTGTATTCGGATTAAGTTTTTCTTCTTAAGTTTGCCCATACATACAGTTGTGTTTTCTGAAGAAAGTGAATTTACATTTTCACACGCTTTTATTTGGCTTGCCTTGTTTAAGTCAAATTTAGTAATTGAAATATTAATATCAAATGAAAAGGCTTGACTAGTAGATTAGTAATATATGTATATATCGCAATATGAATAACAAAATTAAAAAACTAAAATCTTGAAAATAAAAAGTATATTTTTTAATTTAAACGGTTTTATTGAAAATAAAGATAATAATTTTGTACATAATGCTAAATGATAAAAGATATTTCGGTAGGTCCCACGTACCAGTCATCACACCTCCTCATCAATCTAGGGCATTGATCAGACGAAAAAAAGCTGTTATGAAGGAGATCGCGTAGTTTTCTCTTGAAGTTCAGTGTAGTGGCTGGTTTCTCAGATTGTCGGTAAGAGCTTTCCAAAGTTAAATGGCTTGAACTTTAGAAGTAAAACTTTCAGAAAAATTCATTTCGAGAGAAAGAGATGAATGTAGTAGTGTACCAGGAGTAGGATAATTGTAGGTTTTATTTATTATTTTTTTTTGCTGTTATTTACCACAATATTGGGAATTCGTTTTCGGCATTCTCGGATTTTTTAATGATAAAATTATTATTAAATTACTATTAATTTACTTTGCAACAATCCGCAAGCACAATGTATGATGGTATATACTTCTATAGATGCATGAAACCTCCCGCCCTCCCACAAAGGAAAACATGCAATTATGATATAAGTATATACCAACACACATACCGTCACCAACACGTGTTTCGCTCCGAAACAGAGCATCATCAGGGTAGTAGACTCTACGAGTGTTAACCGCACAGACTGAAGTATATACCATCATACATTGTGCTCGCGGATTTTGCAAAGTAAATTAATACTAATTTAATAATAATGAATTTCCGCAAAGTAGCCCCTGATACTATCAACTAGAATAAAATTATTCACATTAATAATACACGTGAATAATAATCACGCTATCTATGACACCGTCGGCTAAAACTTCGTAATACAAATGAACATATTCGTCCTAACACACTTACAAATATACACACTTATATAGATCGAACTAAAGCAAGTATTAAACGGTGCAGTTATACTATACTCACTGTACAAACCTCCTCTCTTAATTTGGCTCGGCAGTATATACGCGCACACAAAAACAAATAATCACATCGCTCAATGGACAACGGTTGGGAGGTTATGTAGTGTCCACACAGAGAGTATTAAGGAAACACTATATACTTATTAATTTATTTTATATTCTTTCCAAAATAATTGGTTTGTTGTAAGCACACATCCATAATATGATTACTTTACTGTACGTGTTCATTAAATATCAACATGTTTTTTCGTATCGTAATAAAATGTTCTTAAAAAAAAAAAAACTAAAAACAGGCTTTCGTAGCGAATGAACTAAAAAATTGAAAATAATATTAAGATATACAGTTTGTGATCAAGGGAAGGAAGGAAGGGAAGTAAAAAGAGAGAGGGAATTTCCTTTAAATCTGTATCCTATAATTTCTTGAACATATTCAAAATAAGATAAAGTTCTTAACAGAAAAGTTAGGATTAACATAAAAAAAAGCGTGAGGTGCTTTCAACAACTGATATCCAGAACCTTTTAAAACCTTTTTTCCCAGAGGTGGTATATAAAAGCTAATATAAAGCGTGTAAAAACTATGTTATTCACAGAAAAGTCACTAATGAATACCCGACAATGTTTACAATGTGAATAAGTAATAAAATGAAAAGTGACAACTTTTCAGCCGTCATATAGCCTATAGCTTACGACGACAATTTCTTTTGTGATGGATTAATGAGAAAATCATACTTTAAGTATGAAATTATTGTATTGTCATCGGTTCTCTATATGTGTGCAAAATTTTAAACGATTTGGACATTTTGAAATCGATGAAAATGTAATTCAAAGATTCCGTTACATTCATACATACAGATAGATACATACATAAAAGTCAAGCTAATATAAAGCGTATAAAAACATATCCCGATAACAAAAAATATAAACCCGTTACATAATAAAATGTATAGATTCCGCGATGACATTAGTTTAAAATCATATCAACATTTTGTATCTTATTATATTTTGAGAAAATAGGAAATAACAGAGACAGATATGTGAGAGGTTCTATAAGGTTTTCGTTTCGCTACCAAATCTAAGGAATATATATTTTTCAATATTGCATCGTTACTGATACACAAAGAAGCCAAAACGTATTTTTGTATGGAATTTTTCATTATTCATTCATTGCGATAAAAGGTAATATATAAAGTTTGTAATTATAACAAGAGAGCCGGAACGGATCGCTTATCGGCGCGACCGACGCCGCGGCGGGGACGGCGAGCGCATAATTCTTTGTCCGTTTTACACACCGATGAATAAATGATGCGAGTGAAATGACGTAGGACCGTGGATGTGCATAAAGTCAAAGTCATTTGAATATTTAAAGTGGAATAACGCGAACAATACCAATTATAATCCCCTCGTGATTAAGTCATGATATTTCGGTGGGTATTAACGTACGCCATGTTAATTCACACTAGTCTGCAATAAAATGGGTTCAAATATTACACTTAGTATTATCTGAAATTTTTCAAAGTCACGTCGATACGCCTCGGTAAGGACAAATATCGTGATGAAACACGTGTACTCAAGAGTTCTCCGTAGTGTTCTCAAGTGTTTGAAATCTGCCAATTCAAACTTAGCCAATACGGAGAACTATGTTCACATTGTGAGAGGAACCTGAAATGAGGGATGATACAATTATGGGTTTTGATGAATCCGATGCTAGGAAACACGAGTTCCTATCAAATACCTCAATCGATCTGTCTGTTCTCTAGTATAAAGCGATTTTAATGGATAAAATGGGGTTGGCACTCGTATCGAATTAAATATTATACTGGAAAGAAATGTAAAAAGCACTATAAACCGTTTGACATTACATTTAAACAGTCTTAGAATTTAGATTTATGTCAATAATTTATTGAAGAATATTTTAAAATTATATAACAGCGTAATAATCTCAAATTTGCTATTTTAACTGTAACGGGTACTCGTTATTTTGTGTTCAAAGCGAGACATGGTCGGTCATGGCCAAAGCGAGACTGCGGTATCGGGGGGAAATTCTTGACAGACACTATTGACAGATGAGCCCGTCAGCTTTACGTCTATTTCGCTTTGGGACTGTTTGTAGGGTCTGGTAGCTACCTTCTAAAACTACTCGACAGTCCACCGTCTAAAATAACCACTTCCGCTTACCCTGCGAATAGGTTGGTCATGCCTTTGATCTTACGGATGTTCATAGGCGATGGTGACCACCAACCATCGATCGGCAGAGTTATTACTTTATAAGCTATAAACATAATTTCACGACCTCATAGACCCGTTGGTAGAGTGACCGTCCCTACCGGGCGATGAAACACGGTTTTGACATCGTTATGTGACAGACAAATGTTTGTTCTCGGGTCATGGGTGTTTGTAGTGTCATATTCGTGTATGTCCATGCCGCCCGTAACACGGGGAATCAAAGTGCGGTGTGTGTGTGTAAATGTTTATTTCTTTATAAAAATACGCAGGTGATGTAATCTTTAGATATCTTTTCTGTTTTCCCATATGGATAAAAAAAGTAGGCGGAAAAAACCGAGATAGTTTTGTTGGGCTTTAGGGAATTCTCGTCGCGGATATTATTTCGGAGTTTCTAAGTCACTATGGGATGGAGGCAGGATGAAACATTTTTATTGATCAAGAAAGAATAAGTGCTAAGGAAAATATTGTTAGACAATGGTAGCTTCGTGGTTTTGACGTCGGTCTCCTGGGAGATTTGAATTCAATTCCTGCATTCACCTTTAATTACTCAAATTATTTGAATATTACAAATTAATTATGACCTGCTTTCGGTAAAGGAAAATATCCTGCATACACGAGAATTTTCCATAATTTTCTCAAAGGTGTGTGAAATCTGCCAACAAGCACTGGGCTAGCATTGCAGACTATGTTTTTAACCCGAGGTCACTCGAGCCAAGTAGCCGGTACATTGTAAAAAGAAAATATTTATGTAAGGAACTCATAGTTCAGTTAGTAACTACGGGCGTGGTTCGTAGTAAGTTGGGTGGGATAAAACCAAAATTTCTTCAGCGCTTCCGTTAACTTTGAATACAGTGATTAAGCTATGTTAGGTATTCGGGTGGTAGAAGAACTTTCGATACTTAGTTCCCTCTATTTCCTCCACAAATACGTACTGGAGCAGCATGGTGAAGTACGCTATGAGCTGCATCAATTACAACCTAGGATCTGTGTACTGAAGCTAAGGCGAATATTTTTAAAATGAATTTTATATGTTGACTCTGGTATATGATGTAACCTTGTGGATACCCTTCTGGACACATTTACTTAAATTAACACATTTCTAAGTGTAACATATTGAGTGTAAAGAAAAAAATGAAGGAAAAAAAAATCATATTTATTTTGTCTTAAATTTGTAGTACATACATGAAAAACAAAAAATAAACTAGTACAAATATACTTGTACTACAAAGATAAAACGTTGTTGGCAACCAATGCACAATAGTAGATGATATTAAAGCAAGATGTTGTGAACTGATACAGCCAGTTGAAATTTGCGCTAACTGCAAATAGTTGTATTTTTAAGTGAAATTACGACTACAAGTGGCCTTGTAGGTTATACGCGGAAGAGAAGTAAAACGATCGAAGGTTGAGAGTAAACTGATTATATTATATTGATTTAAGATTATATAAATGACGAGCATATGACATACAGTAAGATACATGTAGGAGGTACTCTACAGCCTCAGAAATTTCTAGACCCTTGATAGACTTCAATTCGGCATTATAAAAGGTTTTTTTTATATTTTTTTATTATTTATTTGGGAAAGAAACAATGTATTTTTATGCTTATAGATTGAACAGAGTAGAATGACACATCAATAAAGTTTCCGCTGATATTTTTTAAACCTATTTGAGAGAGAAGAAAAATACTAGAAACAATAGAAAACAACCTGTGTATCTTTGTAAAATGTATCTGTGTATATCATCGTTGTTCTATACACTGTAGTGATATTTAATTTAATATATTGGGGGACATTTTAAAGCTTTAACTGAAACGGATACTCAAGACTCTTTTTTTTTTTACAATTATTTACACCCTATTACATGCATTATAGTCAAGGTGAGTCTGTGGTAGCGAGGAGAAACTGACAACTGACACTTGACACACTAATGATAGATGGACCTGTCAACCTTACGTCTAGTTCGTTTTATGTTCACGGGTAACGTGCTTTGACGATCACGGCATGCGATGAAACCGGTAACGTCATGCGCTGCGCTGAACTTGCCATTGTTGTCTGCTGATATAGTGGCAGTAATAATAATAAGTGACATGAGTGATTGAGATGATTCCTTACCAATGTATATTTAAGAATAGTTGTTTTCCGCGGCGTACGCCGTGTGGGAGTAGTTTTAATTAATTAATTTATTTTTGAAAATTGATTTTTCATTTTTATTTAAAATCTTATAATATATGGGGAAATAGTGCAGCTTTTACGACTAGCTTTTTAACACTTTCTTCTTAGAAACAATGGCTATTAAAAATATGTTATGTTTTTGGAACGAAGTTCCTTACGACAGGCTTGGAGGAGATAGGGATTTTGCTGCGCGACCGAACTAAAAGAAATGTGATAGTAAAACCGTAAGAAAAAGTCCGTGGAATAAAACCGTTAAATGAGACGTGCGCAGGCGCGACAGTCGTATACACAAGCGAGTGGTGTATAATACCTATCTCTTTCTCAAGCCAATAGTTTCAGCAACAGAATTTAATGACGAGACTGATTAATAAGAATTACTTATAATAATAAACTTTTATTTTTGTAATTATTTCTATTTCTATGTAATTTTATGTTGTCAAACAAAAATAAAGAGACATATTTTGTTATTTTAGTTGATAATTTGAATTATGATTTTTTTTTATTTTACGTAATTTATTATTTCCTAAAATACTGAATTTCCTAAATACTTTCCTGTACTTAAATAAAAACTAATCAACAAAATTTAAGAGAAAAATCAAGAAAACCTACATAAAATTGAGCACGATTTATTTTTTTGCAAACTGTGTCGATTCTACATTAGCCGAAGGACCTTCGTTCCCGCCCGGTGTCCCGCGACACCGCATTTATATTTTATTCATTTAGGTTGGAGCTTATGAATGTACAGTTGGAAGATTAACTAACTGCATTTTTGTGGATGTTACGTAAAAGTATTGATAATTTATTTTTAATGCAGTAATTCCTACTTCGATTGTTATAAGGTGTTACATAACGCCGAACTCAATTTTTATGGAATTTTAAAACTGGTGAACTTTTAAAGAAACTTTCATCCCTAACAGTTCCGTTGGTCATCTACAGGTCAGACTCAGAACTTCGGCACGTTAATATTGAACCAACTCGCTAGTAAAATCAAAAAATAATACCTTCTCTTACCTGTCCTAATGCTGTCCAATCTCAACTCAAAATGAGACGAGTTAAGGCCATAGTTTGCCGTGCTCTCAAAACATTGGTAAATACACTTATCGTGAATATCATGCAAAATTTTAGGTATGCGGGTCTCCTCCTGATGGTCTTTTCCATAATACTTTAAAAAATAATTTCAAAGATGGACGTAACATGGAAAAGAAATGTGATTTGTGATTGATGAAACTAAGTATCTCAGGTTCCGCAAACGGGAGACTATCAAAACAGTAAGTAATCAGTTTATACTCCGTAATATTCTCAAGTAAAACACAATAATTTGCAGAAAACTATTATCTTAAAAACTAGTTCCATTACACGAGGTGACAGGTCTATTGTGTCCGCTTTGTAGAACACAAAGATCATTTCTCGTACCTCGAACGACAAAGATAAAGCAATTTTGGGCAGATGTGAGAAATAAATGTAGGTAGACGGTAATTTTGTTTTCGTTTTAATGGTCCAACAAGCATTGTATTAATATTAAGAAACTCCTTTCCTCATAGATTATAAGTAAAATTTCCCTAATCTTGATGCATCCTGCTGAAAAACCGACTAGCCACTCGCGCGTGGAAGGTAGTTAGGGCTCTGTACTATTTAATTTAATCTTGACGACTTTACAGGCTTGGTTTGAAGTAAACTGTTTATTCTAACTTAACAACTAAAGTCAATCATGAATTATTTTATTTTTCGATTACACTGTACATCCATGAAAATGATTTCACCACTTCTTTATTGACCATTTCTGACGCCTCTGTTTTCTCAGCACATCATGTTGCGACTTGCTCGGCACTAGAACAAAATATCTGATGTAGAATTTCGCAGGCGATACCTTTCACGATCATAAGATGAGTATAGGCTTCTCTAAGCGTCTGACAATTAAAGGAATTTCATAAGCCCATAAACAGAGGACTGGCTTCACATGTAATTTGTCGTAAAAGATTATTTGTCGAGCGTCAGCGCGACATAGACAAATGATTCACAGTACACGAAAGGAACTAATGACGTAATACAATGAATTAATCTTCAGTTAGTCTAGGAGTGGAGGAAGAATGTGTTGTAACAAAACATCAGTTCTCTAAAAATGGTTATAGTTGGTGTCTTTCATTTTAATAGCCTTAGTGTTCTTTCTTCAGATCTTGACGTATCCGTTGCTATAATTAATATACAGCTGACGCGTCACGACACGGCATGGTATACTGGTGTATTTCCACCTTTATCCATAACAATGCTCGTATAACGCCAAGGTTCTTCACCTGTCTGGCTAGCTGTCACTGTTTTACATATCAACCGTAAAAGTTGAAACGTGCTGTTTAAAAATCTCGAAAAAACTAAGTCATTTGTACGTCAATAACAATAATTATTTAAAACAAATGGAGGGGGTTGAACATTACTAAATGTGTTAGAATTAAGCCGTAAGAGTTTCTCTGCGTCAGCGCAGTTTAGCCATAATAAAAAGCCACGCGTTTGCGTCGCAATATCTCTGCTACTATACATATAATTTTCTGTCGAAATTTTCGTGTATGTCTCGAGATAACTCAAGAACGGCTTGACCGATTTTAATAAATATTGGTATGTAGTACGAACACGTGATTGCGCACATATAAAAAATCTACGTACCTATATAAATGTGTTGTAATGTCTCTCTGTCTGTACATTCCATTTTTTGACAAATTTCATGATAAATATTCGTTTCATGACACACTGATATCAATTTGATTATTTTGAAAAATTTTGTTCCTGTTTCTGTTTCTCTGCCTTTATGTACTGTTATAGCTCTGGAACTGCTTGACCGATCTAAGTAAAAAATGGTATTTAGAAGACACGATTGTGCAGATGATAGGGTATGTAAAATGTTAGTTAACCTAATGATATCTTATCAAGGCATAAAATATGAAATTTTTAATAATCACATGTATATAATTCATAGTCTAACCCGAACGAAGTCGGACGGCGCCGCTAAGCGACGTATAAATGTGTGATACCCATAGCATGACAAAATGCGCTGAAGTTCTGTCAACATGTTTCTGTAACTTGGTAGTATATATAATTATTATTACTCTTACTTTACTATCCATTATCGTTATTCCGTCTCCTCACACTTCACCCGTCATGAATCACTATCTACCCTCTTCGCTCACTTTCTGTTTGTAGATGACGGTACAACACGAAGATTGCCAAATTGGATTACAATACAAAAATGGCGTCATTCTATTTGTGTAACAAGTCTAACATTCCACAAATAGGTGGTACAACACGCGGTAATATGTAATTTTATTACACATCAGAATCACGTGTGTGTAACACGGCAATTTGAAATCTGCGACTCGCAGACGAAGCCTTTTCAGTCTTTATTTATTTTACAATCCTGTGAGCTGGTGTCCATTTTCAAAGCACGATATTTTTAATGTTAATTTTGTACAATCACTTCTTTATTTATAATACTTTATAAGTGTTACACAAAAAACTTTAATATATATTGGTTGTGCAAAAAGACGGTGTTTTCGCTATATAACGATTCAATAAATAATCTTTAATGAAATACTAAGGAAAAAAATGGAAAAAGTGTTTATATCCTGTCTTGGGTTATAATATTTGTGTTATAAAAAGGAGCATTCTGTGAGCAACATTTAAATAAAAACTTACCACGGCCATCAAACCACGACCACTCTGCCAGGAGCGCACGACGGAGGAATGCGTATTATGTTTATGTTAGAAGTTAAAAATCATTGCGCTATTCACGGTTTTAGTAATTTTACATCCGGCGATAGAGTCGATTATGATATAAGTTTAAAACAGACTGTTTATTATTAAGTCATTAATATTATTACTGGTTTTATTATCTCTCCTGCTTGAGTCAGCCGCCAAACGACTCGTCATGTTCTGGCTGGGGGCGTGAGAGCCAGTATTTTCTTTCTTTCTTGCCTTCTCATTTCCTTGCCGACAACACATCAGTGATGCCTTTTTTATTGCTGATGTCCATGGGCGACGGTGACCACTTACCATCAGGTGGCTCGTCTGCTCGTTTGTACATACATACTTGTAAAGAAAAGAAATCTGTTTTACTGTATGTTTCAACATAGGTACATAATATTATGTTTATTTAATTTGAATGCGTTATATACACAAAACCATAGCTGAAGAGATTAATAGAGTTTATAGGTGTAGGTTTGTTATCAATGTCCGTGAAAACAAAGCAATCCGGTCACGTGACCGCGCAGTGATACCGTCGGGCGCTCACGTGACGGATCGCTGTATGTGACAGCTGAGGTAAATATTACCAGAGCGTTTTGTAAGATACGAATTTTAAACAACATTTTCGAAATTTCAAAGATTCCCCATTATGAGAAACCGCTCTATCGATTTAAGCAATTTCTTCGAGCGCTAGTGGCAAAAATTCTTGAGCGCTTCCATATTCACTGACTTCTGAGATCACGTTAAACTAGATAGCGCTCGATATATCATACTGGTTGCCTTCGGGAGGCGTAAGAACCTCAGATGACAGTATCGACCATTGACCCCGTTATCAAACCACAACTAAGCGATGTGATAAAATTTACTTCAACTCTCTTCAATTACAAGTATAAGTGTGTGCTTGGAGAGTGGTAATAGGTGTTTAGATATATCGACGCTGAGTAACTGACGTCGAAAACACCAAATTGATCTATGTGAAAACATTAACATATTTTATGATTGCTTGTTTCTATGAAAATGGTAGCTGATCAGGTTAAGAGAGAACCATACGACCCTATAAGTACCATCAGGATTAAACTGGGTTATACAAAGCTCAGCCACTTACAACCGCATGTGTGGGAGTTTGCTTTGAAATCGAGGATCGCTGGAGCCCATTCATTTTCAAGTAGGGTGTTTTCTGGAATGAACTACTAAATTATGCTTCTGCAAAGCTTCGATGGTAAATTTAAGGAAGTTTTACTTCTTTTTTTTACGTTGATAATCACATAAACGCTCGAACTGACGCCACATCCTTTGCGGTTCTTTGTCCACACCACTGTATTTTAATTCTAAACGAGTCCGCCTCTTCTCTGTTCTATTTAGAATTAGTTTACTTTCCTCCAGACCCTAGCAGCTAAAAACGTTTATACAAAATCGTTTCTAAAGCACGTAAATTGATTTAGTTTAGCTGATGCAAATTGCAATTCACTTTGTGGATAAATCTTGGTTAAGTTTAAGAGGTTTAGTGAATACTTAACCATCTCGCTCAAACGAAAGATAATTGGCCTCAACACAATAGAAACCATTGTAGGGTAGGGGTCACCTTTCGTGATTGAGGAGCCTTCGTGTGGACCGCAACCTTCATTGAGTGTACTACTCAGTTTTATGCCAACACTCTCGTGCAGTGGTAGTGTACTAGTGGTAGAGTTTAAATGCTGCACTTCATTTTCTCAAATTGGGTGCGTATTACAAATAACTACTTGCTTCGGCGAAGGAAAAGTTCGTGAGAAAATTTGCATACTTAAGAGTTTTCCATAATGTTATCAAAGTCTTCCAATTCTCATTTGGCCACCATGGCGAGCTTATAACTTTTAACTCTTTCGCAGCGTCAGAGAACCAGGTAAAAAGCCGTAAAACCCGGTGATGATGAATTTTAACTAATCGCTTTCCGTTATGAGGAACACTACTATTAGGGGCCTGTATTAACGCAATAAAACCTATAACAATAGTTACATACATTTACACATTTCATTTCAGTCTGTCTTTTAATGAAAAATTTATGAATGCTATATCTAAGCATAATGTAGTTTTTCTGAAGCGAAGCGGGGGTAGTTTGATAATTGAAAATATATTAGTGTAATTGCTCGCATATTCACGAGGATATTTACAAAGAGTAATAACAGTACTCTAACTGGTATATGTATTTTTCTTGATTTTAATAATTATTTCAGCCGCTGAGACAAAAGTGCATATTTAAACTGGCCTTCTGTTATTAATAAGACACGATGATGAAGAAATGAATTTTTCGGATAATGTTAAAGATTGATTGAATATTACTAACGTTTTCCATGCTTACGAAAATATAATTTGTGAGGTGTCGAAAAGCAAAACGCCCAAAACAAAAGTCTATTCACTCCCCTCTTGAAGACTCCCACGTGGTAAGTAGCCGGGAACACCGACGCGGGCAAGTAATTTCAATTCTTTGAATTGAGCATGAAGAGTATCTATGTAGGTTTGAAACTATTACTACTCAAAATGTTTGATAAAATAAGTGCAATCGAGAACAGGACAGAAAAGATAACGTAATTATCTTTTTGTGGCAATAGCTTGTTTGCCAGTCGAGACAAACCCTGTCAAAGCCAGCTTTGAGCATTTTGAAGGATTAGTTCACGAGGGGATAGGTATTGGAATCCACTTATAAAAATATCAAGAATCTTTTGGAGTGAAAAACTGTTATCCTACAACTTTTATTAAAAGTTAAATTTAACATATTGCCCTACAGAATAACTTTTGTACGGCTTCTGTATTGTCTGCTATTAATCTCTTAAAATACAGTTTTATTATATACTATTTTGACTAATCGACTGGAGTCTGTCCGTATTATACTAAATATTACTTTGGCTTCTGAGTCGACTCAGTGTGTGAAAATAACATAGTTTTATTTTAGTAGGCAAAGGATTCATATAAAGTATCTTAATAATAGTATTCTTGAAGCTTGAGAATTATTTAAAACTTTATATATCATATATGACAGAAATAAAATTACAAGATTTTCCTTTTTTTTTTTCTCTATCATTTAAATGTATTTGTAAAAATTGTTGAATAAATTAAAAAAGTTTTATTGCGATGAGAACACACCTGCGCGTCAACTAGGGCGTGGCTTACGGACTCGATTTTTGATGTCTGCTCGTAACCTTAATATGTAATAATTACAGTATGTAATGGACCCACAATAAGTAGTAAAGATTTTTATCGCCGCGCGCGTGCTACACGTTTCCTTACGCTGAGGGCGTGTTTGCACTGGCGTTGTGTGTTTGTCGAGAACCGAACACACAAGTCACTAATTATAACTTGGTACCCAATACTGCAATTGATTCTAAAACGGAGGTATCTAGCCAAACAGGTAAAGAACCGTGCCACCGTGCACGATTACGGGGTTGAAACTGGTTGGTGTAGAGTCCAGTAACCTCTAACTGGCGGGATTCGGTTTACCTTGTCCATTGTTATACGATCAGGAGAAGTACTGGTGCTTGAAACCCTTACCCCCGTGTGGCTTGTACTCTCATATCTAGTTCAGGAATTTTTGTACTGATATCAATTATTTAACTATAAATTAATAGAACTTTGTTCGATTATAAGGTCAATAGTTAATTGATTCGAACGTAACATGCTAATTATTAAAAAAAATACATACATTCAAAAACACGTATATAATAGGATTACTTCTATATCTTTTGTCATCTACACTCGATTTTGCTTAAATTATAGTATGAAATCGTTTTTATTCGAATTACTCACGAACGGGCAGACGGGCCACTTAATAGTTATTTATTGTTATCGTCGTCAGTACAATCCAAGCCACTCCAAAAAGAAGGCGGAGAACCTACTTTTTAATTGGTTTATTTACAAAATCAAGTGACTCGTTAATATCCCTAAATATACAAATTTTATTATGTTAATATGTGTTATAATAAAGCGTTTTTAACACTGGACTTAAATTATATGTAAGTATACATCATAATGCACTTGGTAAAAGTTTTTATTTTCATTTTGCTATTTACCCTTCATAGTTAACCACTAAATTCAGAATTAGTGTTTTTCAAACCAAAAAATGTTCATGCTTGTCATTGGGTCACCAAATGTGTATCAAACTTTCTATGTAAAAGACATCGGCTATGACAAATAGACAAGCAAACAGCCGAGCTGATACATTGACTGACAAAAACCCGAGTGAATCTATAAGTTATAATTTTTTTTTTCGCTTATATGGATCCTTAAAAATGTCACGTCACCGGGAACGTAGCCTTATTTACCTCCGTTAGAATAAATATGGGGCACTCGGAATATTAACACAGAGAACTGTAGGCCGCACATGTAAGAATATTTCCCTGGAATTCGTTCTTTGGCTTGCTGATTTGTATTTTATTGTATCAAATGAATCGTCGACTGTGCAGTCTGCTCTTCAATAACCAGTATTGTCCTTAAAAACGGGTGATAAGCAATGATGGTCAAGTAGTATCAAGAACACTGAAGTGACAATCTAGCGAAGAAAATAGAAACTGAAAATTAAATAAGTGCAATAAATGATAGATAAATATTTTATATTTCATTCATACTATCTATAAGATAATGTAGTGTGCACACTATTTAAAATTATGTTCAGTTTAAAAGACATCATAAATTTCACTGACCCTCGGAATGTTTAGAAACCAATACATAAACAAGTACTATTATATATGTCGGAGATGGTCATTAGTATAGACGTGAAACGAAACTCAGCACGATATCCGAGTGATGGCAGCACCGCCGCGATGACGTCGGTACTCGGCTAACATCGTGCTACAACAGAGCCTAGCTAGTGGAGTGACGTGGATGAAGCCTCAGTTTACATTCTGCGGTCGAAGTGATCGGTTCCTACGCACTAGGAACTGTTACTTGTTTCGTTTGCCCGGTGTGAAGTGTTTGTTAACAATTAATTCAAAGTGTTAAACGATTATACGCCCACGCTATGTTCGACAATGCTGCTAAAGCTACTGACATTGCAGACATTTAATGTAACTTGTAATTTTTTCATGTGCTTTAGATGTTGTTTACTAAAAACAATATCTGGAACTTGTCATCTTAAAGATTTAATCACTTTATTTAAATAGAAACTGATTTACTGTAACTGACAATCGAGTTATAAAAACCGTGGAAAGTAGTAATTTTTCAGTTTTCTATAAAATCAATTCGTTCTCATCGCACTCCATTACCATTCTTTATCTTAAGGGAATCCATATATTAGATACAAAAATAGAACTTCCACGTTGAATAGAAGTTGTATTATCCACATCTGATATATCGAACCTTAAAAATAAAGAAAACGGAAACGCATGGTAATAAAATCCAATATTGTGTTGTGGAGAACCGAAAAATTTCCCAATAATATCATTACGAAAAAAGTATAGAAGTATATTGTATCTTATGAAAGCAAACCGATTTGTCTTTCTTAGTTTTGAATCCGCTATTACGATCAGGATTCTAAATGAATTCGGTTCTTTGCAACTTCTCTTTCTTATCATTTTCTCTGCTGGTTATGATTCTCGTTCTCTATCGGAGTTCAGTTACAAAAATTTTATATGCGCTGGATTCAAACTTGGCACTCGCAACACAAACAAACGTTTCTCCTTCCTGCACATAACTATTGCTGTCATAAGCCTTCTATGTGTTATTATTCTCTGATTATCACGTAATTTTACTGATGTGTTAAAAACCTATATTCATAATGCATGTATGTGCCACTCCCTCGAGAGATTTGAAGCAGTATTCATGTAATGTAGTGGTCGTTGAACCTTTCAGCGAGTTGAAAAGGAGAAATATGAGGGTTTAACAATTTTTTGAGGTTAAATAAAGCTTGTGGATAAAGGTTTCTACTTAACCGATAATGTTTTAATTTTATGTTTTCCCTAAGGTTTTACATTAAGGTTCCAAAACTAACTTTGAAGCGACGTGTTAAAGCCCAACTTGTAGGTAAAGGATATTATGATAAAGGTGAATATATAAATCATAAGGACGCCTTAAAATTAATAGTGGGACATTTGATTCCGCGCAGGTTAAACTTTACTTTGTAAATTTCTTATGTTGATTTAAAACATGTGTTGAGCAATTTCTTTCGCCGTTTCTTCTCCGTAATGTTTAAGTACCCTTTTAAAATGGTAATAGAAGCAGAATACGACGTACATAAGCGTATTTACCAAACACCTAAACGATTAAATGATTTTTAATTTGAATGTTATTTATTTAGAAAATAAACGTAATTAAATTACGGGAGAAATTATGTATGAAAAGTTTGTACAAGGGCACTAGTTATTAATTAGAATTGATTTCCAGTGGGCTCAAGGAATGAAAATGTGATATAGTGATGAAAACCGATAATAATATATATCAAACACAAACACATATAAATATATGTATATATTGAATATTATATTGTTACGAAGCTTCTCGAAGTCGGCAGGCTTACGAAGTTTCTAGAAGGGTGGCCGACCGTTACGGAGAGGCAAACCTCTCATGCCTCAGGCAAAAGGGGCGAGATTAGCATAAATGAGGGCCGAAATGAGGTTGTTTACCTGACCCGCTATTGTTATGTCGATTTCCGGGAATTCCTGTTGTTGTTGCTTACTTCAACGAAGGGCGTGGAAGGACCTGGAAGCCCGGAAATCGATATAAATAGCGGGCAGGGTCGGCCACAAGGCATTCGGTCTCCGGATACGAAGTGAAGAGTTCTCTCCCTACGAAGTGAATACCTGCGATCTACGAGTGTAACTGTGATTGTGAAGTGTGTGTAAAGTAAAATAAAATCTCTGCGGAACTATTGTGGCATTTTTTCGAGCGTACGGATCCTGACACGTAACAATATGTATTTTCGATGTTCGTCGGTCTGTCCTTCAACAACTAGTGTACAATCAAATCTAGTCCAATAAGCAACGGGCATGTCAATCATAAGCGTCGAGTGTCCCCACCAAAACAAAGTAAGTACCTGCTAGCCTGATAAGCCGCGCTAGCGCATTGTTACGGTAACAAGCTTCGAAATAAAATGTCATTGCTAACGTCTAATAATTTGTATTGAACAATGATCTGTTTAAGTGCTAAAGAAGTAGTAATTCACATCCAGGTTGCTCTACTTGTTATAGAGGTGTTGTTGTTGTTGTTACCGTTAATTCGTCCTTCGGCAGGTCAGGTCAATACTACCGCGTCGTTTAAGAAATTATATGGTTCTATTTATTTATTCTATTCTACATTTACTTTAATGTAGAATGTCTGCAAAGCCAGATTATTTTAGGAAAGATTTCTATGTTAAAACTAGTATTTTCATCATAATACCTCACTTATTGCGCCACTGAGCAACATTAGGCGCGCAATAAGAATTGACATTTCTCCGTCACCTTTGATGTCGGTAGAAATGCCGACATCCTACGAGCCGATATCTTTAGACAATATATCATGTTCCCAGGTATATCACATGAAATTAAGTAATATTATAACAAAATAATTTATTTGAATGCTTGCTATTTATAGACAATTTTACAATGAATCACTCTCAGCGCTCCTCCCCAAACGCTTCTAGTGATTCGGGAACGTTTCTCCGTACGATAGACTTAAAGGCTTACCTCTTGGCCGACTATAAATAGCATTTATGCTGTGGTAACTATAAAAGTCATTTAAAAACGCGTCATTTAACAATAAAACCCATGGCGAGGACGTTTATCTGATTAGAATCACCAGACTTAAAATTAATAGGGAAAGTTTGGTGCTAATACAATCACCACTCCTAAAGCTGTTTTTTTTTCTGCCCGTGAAGAAGGCTGTGGTAGTGTCAAGCGACAGTGAACTTTGTTAACATAATGTTCGGGAAGTATGTAAATTAAGTAATAATTTTGGACAAGAGCTACATCCGTACTTGAGTCCATGCTGCCTTCCCTCGTGGTTCCTGCTTAACAAGAAAAAAGTCGACGTCGACAGCTCCAGTTTCGCTCTGTAAAGTGGACCTCGCAAATGTTACAAATGCCGCTTCCGGTGTCCCGCTAGACTCCGTGATCTACAATGATTACATTAAATAATACTGATAAGTACGATAAATATTCAATAATATTAGTAACTGGCAAACAACCCTCGCTTCGCTTCAGGAAAACTACGCCTTGCATTATTTGAGATTAATTCATAACTTTTTTATTTATGGACGGATTGAAATGAAGCAAACTTTAAGTGTTAAGTGACGCTCACTGCAATACATCAGTGAAAAGCAGAACGAAATCGGTTAAGCCGTTTCTGAGATTAGCGCGGGTAAACACTCCTCCTCCTTGCGTCGTTTCTTCATTGCTGGGGGTCGTGACCTCAATCATGTGACGATTCTCTCCCTAATGATGTTACAATAGGTACAATCATTAACTTATAACTTTTATATATATATAAACTTCTTTATGAAACAATTTTAATGATTTTTTTGGTGTATAGAAGGTGGCCAAGAATTGGTCTCCTTTAAATATGGTGAGGATTTGATGGAATGGATCTCCCATATTTCGTAATTAAAAGTATCCTACATTTTGATCTATAATAAAAGTGCTAAATATGTATGTCAAGAACCATTTTGATCATTTCCTTTTCTTTATTTTTTTTAATGTTAATAGCCGACAAACGAGCTGACGAGCCATCTGATGGTAAGTGTCATTGTCGCCCATTGACATCAGTAAGATCAAAAGTATCGCAGATGCGTTGTCGGCCAGGTAATGGGAAGAAGGCAAGAAAGAAAGCACTGGCTCTGAAGCCCTCCGCCGGAACATGACGATTCGTTTGGCGGCTGAATCGAGCAGAAGGGTGCTTCACGGAAAGATGACAATACCTGTGATAATATTAATGACTTCATAATAATACTGATAATATAATCTTTACGCGAAGTCTTACACCAAGCAAACTGGCTTCTGTCGCCTCTTACGACATCCTGTTCTGCCAGCATGGGATTAGGGGGAGTATTCTAGGCCACCCCAATTTTGCTCCGTTATTGTGTTATAATTAGTATAGATAACACAAAGAGCAAAGTAAACGAAGAACAATAAAAGAAAAAAAAACACGCTAAGGACTATGTGTTAGACATATTTTGTACCATTTGCTGGGCATGCAGGGTTACTAACAACTAAAACACTAAATGTTCATGCAGTAATCAGCTCTGAAGTCAACTAACTTCGTTCGTTCAGGTGTTTGGGAGGAATATATAGTTCTGTTACTGATGGCATGAATGCTATTGAAAACTTTTATACACCATCTCGGTGCTACAGGCTACTTTTTTTCAGTAATGTTCATAAGTAACGATAGCAACTTTCCATCTGTAACCCGCCTGCTCGCTTGCGACAAAGTGGGGTGTGAGACTTTGTGGTTGACAGTCCTTACTTTTGAAATAGTGTTTAAATAGCTTTTGTAATAATAATTATATATGGGAGCTGATCATAACGTCTTCATGTATTATTAGCAAATACTTTACTAAAACTTGACATGATGAAAAAGTATAATAAAAGTATATAGGCACAAATAGAACAAAACTAAAGAGTTAAAATTTACAGTATGAATTAATATAAAGTGGAAAAAATGCATGGGAAATTAAAAATGTCAAAACGCAACACAGAAATGAAACTTCAGCGTCCGCGACTTCATATCAAAAAAGCAAGAGCTCGGTGTTTTTTTATAATTACTGGTAGTTTTTACGATTCATTGCATTTCTGATTTGATTAATTAATTATTATTTTTACTTAATCGAAAAGGTACAACACATTACTTCTAAAACGGTTTCTTGTCTTTCTCCACGCTTTTAAAAAACTCAAAATTGATAAAATATTATTTCAAACTAAATATAAACAGAACATTCTGATCTTGTCGTGTACTCTCACGTTACGACGAAGCGCACCTTAATGGCGGCGTTTAGAAGGGCCAAAACAACATCGCATTTTTATAAATCAAATTGAATATAAATTATGTATTTTCTTTGATTGTAATATTTATTTACATTATTATACTCGAATTAATATAAAAAAATCAGTGAAAAATTGAAAAAAAAAACATGCGTATTCACACGCTCACGCTCTCGCTCCCTAGGATTCCGTACACGGGAACACACAAAAGTCACAAGCATCCACCACAAATCTCGGCAAGTAAAGTGCTACCAATTAATCTACAAAGTCCTAATTTACTAATCTAGATGGATGAGCGTAACGGAACTTATTAATACTGATACTATATTTCTATCCATCCATTATTTTTTCCATATTTTATCTGAATTCTGGCAACAAATAAATATTGTATTCGAGGCCTATTTATAATTAGTGTCATTCATGGCATTACAGGGCCTGAATTCTTGGTTAGTACTTTATGCTGAACTTATTCTCTAACTATAAATATATCACCGAACAGGTGGCTCGTTCGATTGTCTGTTGTTGATATAAAAAAAACATTCACTAAACTAAGTAAACTAAACATTAAACATTCCCTGAATACTACTCAAATAAAACGTTTGATTAGACCTAACAAAATTAACGTAGCAAAGTTCTGAATTACTCTGACTCATTTTGCCTTTTACTCGGAGCCTTCCAAACCCTTTCAATTAGGAACATACAGTGCATTTATTAGTGGATGTTATAAACTTAGTTGGTTGTGCTGTTATACTTTGTTTAACAATTGATTTGTTCCATTTTATCTTAGCTTTCAAATATTATAAATATTGGTCCAATACGTTCGGTAAGTTTTCTATGAATTTCCCAAATGTCCTGCGAAATACTTGACGCCAAAGGTGAAGGACCAAGCTTAGTACCACATGGTTTAATCTCGGTACTCGTGGGTGATGGTAAAGTTTTAATTACCAACCTAGAATTACTGGTGTAAATTGTATTTTTCTGTAGAGATCTAAGAGCTTGTCAAGAGGCAACACTTCTCAAAGTCATTCATTTTAGTGTTAATGGCGTCCACACACGGCAGAATGCCTCGCTGCCCCGAGACGCATTAGGGTCGAAGTGTTTACTGATCGACATTTTATTTGCCTTCTCTAATATAAAAACATATCAAATGATTACCAGACCTGCGTAAAATACAGCTCTGAATCGTGAATGTACTCAGGAGTATCTTCCGTTTCCTGGAAATCATATTTTCAGTTCATTCATTCATACTATATAATTTTTTATTAATTATCATGTCTAGTATTCCTTTAGGAATTAGGAATTCTTTGTTACTAATGTTGTCTGCAAACATTTTATAGTTACTACTTAACTTTTAAAATTAAACTATTTCCTTGAGCCAAGTTTTAAGCACATTACGCAATACTTATTTTTAAAACATTAGTTTTTACTTTTATGTATTGAAAATAGTTTGAAATAGATTGAATGATTGTAACGATTTGAAAAGAGAAATGGGGTTAAAGCGCTTAGATATTCATTTTATCGATTACTTGTCAAAATTATACGTTTTCAGCTTAAAAAACATAATTCTGAAAAATTAAAAAATAACAAACTAACCCGTAGCCTACTTGGTGACTGTCCCTTCCAAGCTGCGGGGCTTGGGAATTACCTGAAAGATAAATGTTTGTTCTCGGATCATGGGTGTTATTTCTCTTCCTAGGACATACATGTTTGTACTTCTTTGGTTTATCTCAATGATTTCTTAAATGTTAGCTGACATGGATGAATTTAGAAGGAGGTTTCAAAACTTTTGAACCGGTTATAAAATACCTTATCCCTTGTCATTCATCAACTTTTAATTATATGTGTTTTCGTAAAACAGTTCACCTGCAAATTTTACTAACATATAACATTACAACAAATGAAATTACAACAAACAAATTTGCATGGCTTTATTAAAATAATAACTAGAGAGCACTATATAAGCCCATTTTGGATATTATTTATTTGTAAAAAAATGTATGTTGTGACAACCCTAATGTCTAGTGGATTGGTTCCGGTATCGCACATTAAACACGTGTACGCATCGTGCTCAAAGTAGTGGAAATGCAAGGAAGTGTTTACGCAAGCTAAAAGCATTCCGATTTGTTTGACGAACGTCTCAAATCAAATCAAATCAATATCATTTAATCATGTAGTTATTCTATAAATACATTTATGCGCGTCATTTTTTGCTTCTACTACCGTTTCGAAAAGGTGCTTTAACATGGACGAGAAGAAATAAACGGCGAAAGAAACTCGTCAGCACATCTTTTAAAATAAAATACTATGAACTTGACAACACTTAAAATAGGAACTAAATAATAGTAAATAAAATAATATCGTCACACCCTTGAAGTATGATTTCCTACCTCGTGTTCGAATAATTGTCTAATGGGCTGGCAGTATTGCTCACAAAATCTATCGATTTCTCGTCAGCATGCTGGCCTTCCTTCCTTCCTTGGCCGTATTGGCGCGGTCAAGAATGCTCCCCCCAAGCCCATGCTGCTAGAAAAGGGTGTCATAAGAGACGACAGAAGCCAGCCTGCGTGGTGGTAGCTGGTGCTTCGCGTCAGTATTATATTATCAGTATTATTATTAAGTCATTGATATTAGTAGTGGTATTCTTATCTATCCGTGAAGCCTGCCTGGCTAAATACGACCCTCCTGATTGATTCAGCTGCCAAACAATTCATGTTCCGGCTGCTGGCTTGAGAGCCAGAACATTCGTGGCCGACAACGCATCAGTGATAAATTGGGTCTTGCTGATGTCCATGGGCGACGGTGATCACATACCATCAGGTGGCTCGCCGGCTCGTTTGTCGGCTTTTAACATAAAAAAAGCATATAATCTATACCAAGATCAAAATTGGACGATAAAAATATATTATAATGGAATAGCAATTTTTTGCGATTATACAATATAATCTGTTTCGGCAATTATAGCATCGATTAGAGTAACTGCTAAACGATTATTGTTTCAATAAATATACATAGATATAATAAGTTAATTTCAACCTGTAAACAGCCTATTGTAGGCGTGCGTCTGTGCTAGAGTGTACTGTCTGCGCTGTTCAAATGTAAGGGCAAATCTAACAATAATAACCGACAAAGACAAACTAGAGATGAAACGGATATTGGTATCGGGCCTATCCAGCTTAAATTTAATATCCAGATACTGGTGAATGAACGAGTATCCGGCCAGCGACGTTTGTACTTCTGGAAACATTTTATTTCATCCAAATATCTTATTAAACATATATTTCTTTATGACACAAAGAAAATCAATTTTCGTACTGCACTAAGGGCAAATCGTGATGAATGAATACAAATTTCTCGGCATTACGAGGCAACAAACGGTTTCGCTTGTCTTTGTATACGAGGACAGCTTCCGAAAAACGTCTTTCGTTGTATACGCTGCTGCAGGGCGCCGAAAGATATATTCTAACAAACTTTGGTAAGTTTTGGTATTGTACAGTATTAGCTGACCACCAAATATAAAGATGATGACCGCGACCAATGCACACTGACTGCAGATAAAAATACAGCTCCTTTGTAATCGCGTGTTTTTCTTGATTGTGAGACTGATTGGTGTTGTTTTCATTTGCTAACTCACAAAAGCAGTTTCATCTGTAAACAAAACAATCCAACACCCGTTTCCTAATCAGTTTGTTCCTAATCAGGTTGTGATTTTTCTTTTATTAACAGGTTTTAACTAGCTTTAGTAAAAAAATATTAATAACAGAGCGTTATTTAATGATAATAGTCGAATTTCGCCCACCAGGTGAATGAAGATGAATAATCCGATACAAAAGATCAGCCTCTCTAGATAAGAGTATACGGCCTAAACTTTTCTTATGATGGTCGCGACAATTTACTAAATTTAGAAGAATTATATGTAATTCTCCTCCTTACAATCAATTCTAGTCGTCTTGCTGTTAGCGCTTCAATCAAAAATTAGTTCGTTTATTAGTTTCACGATAATAAAAATAAAAATCTATGATAGCTTATTTCTTAAAGAGTTCTCCATAATCTTCATAATATAATAATCATTTTTGTATGCAGTTTGCCAATCCAACACAATACAGTAGGGCTTAAATTGTTACAGAAGGCTCAGGCCCAGCAGTGGGACAGTCATAGTTTGTGATGTCGATGATATATATATAACTAGTATAATTGGCATTTTAAACATCACAATTAGTAGGTAACTCATACGCTTAAAAATTTGTTGCCATTTTTTTCAAATTTGGTGATTTTATTATTCTAGGGTCGTTTTATAAAGAACGGTCGGAGATTTATGAATTGGAATCTATTATATAGGTAGGTACAAAATATATCCGAAAAACTTTGTAGCGACTGCTTCGTAACTTTGAAGTCATTATCTGTGGAATTACATCTTTTCCACAAAACAAACAGTATTTCGTAATTGTAATAGCCCATATTTCAACTTACTAATGTATTGAAGGGCATCCTTTTAGAGTTAGACCATCAGATGGTCGGACAGAAATTTGGAATTGAGATATTCTTTATCTTTAAGTGCGTGTATGTATGTAAACAGAAAACAAAAAAATACTTCAACACAAAACTCACTGTCCTAAATCAGTGGTCATAAAAACTTGAGGGACAAAAGTTTTCGGTCTCACGAGTCGTCATGGACGGTATTTCAAACTTATTTAGAATCATTTATTATGATAACATATTGAAAGATTTTCTATGTAAATTCTGTTAGCGATATGTCTAACTAACGAAAATCTATAAAATAAATGTTTACGATGATAGGGTGAGAGAAACATAATACTAATCAACTAAAATAGTACCACAAAATACTGAGAGTACTCTCGGATAAACTATTTTTTACATATTTTAAGGCTCATCATCATGGCCTCGCTTGCATTATTGTAAGTAAAACACTGTATACAAAGACGTGAGATAAAGTAGTTGGGGAGGAAAAAAGTTCTTACGCTTGTATTATAAAACAGTACTATTAAATAATTTAAGAATTAATAATAAAGTTATTTCAATATATTTTTGGAAGTTATTGTAATTAATAATGATGTTTATTATATAAATATTCATATAATTGCAAAACAATATTTACGTAAATCTACGAAAATATACGTTTTAATCTATCAGTGGTGCCCTGGGCGTGTACAATTAAAATTGCAAGTTTTTGTATCGCGTCAAACGGATTAATTTGATATTTTGGCGCACCTGCCCAAAGGTGAGAATAGTACTCCACGTGAAGGCTTACTTGTGCTTTGCAAAACATGATCAGATGCCTCGCCGTGAAGTACTGCTTGGCCTTGTTCATTTCTTCGTGCCTGCTCTGACCCGCTAAACAGCGGTCGGAGACATGTGATAAGGAATTCGTTTCTCACAAACTACCGTGTATGAATAACATCGATAACAAATAGGATGTAACAGAGCCCAACGAGTTCCAAAAAAAGAGACTTAATGACCTTGGTCATTGTTCAGAAAAGTGCTTCACAAGCAGAAGAAGTTTACTTGGATTGACGAATAGAAGGAACTTCTTAAATTTCCAATAGATATTTTGGATATTATTATATAAGGCATATTTTAAATAATATTTCTTTTACAGACACATAGTAGTAACAATTGTAGAACAGGCAGGCAAAAATAAAGTGCAACTTTATCTCCCAAATAACATTTCATTTAATACATTTCTTTCGTTAAACAATAGAAAAGTTTTGCTGACAGACTAAAAGATTTTGAAGAATTAAAATTTCCAGATGGCGCCACAAGAACTCTGATCAAAGCTTTATGAGGTCAGTGAGCGGAGTGTAATTAAATTTTGCTCAATCAGTTGAAACTTTCTCGGCTTTGTAGGATATATCAATTAAAGATAGTTAATTAATTTGTCTGGAAATGTCTAATTTACTTTAATAATATCAATCTTTTAAGGTACGAATTATGCAGTATTAATAAATATAAACTTTGCTTCGCTTTTGCATCAATTTGAAAACCTAGCTCGTATGTGTATCATAAAAAAACATTAAGGTTGTATTCGGATGACCTAGTGTAGGATTCCATAATTTTAAATAAATATGTTTAGTGTGAAAACACTTAATAGTTATGGGTTTCTTATCATCAGTAAGTAAGTAACTACCAGTTCGTCTTCTATATATGAAAAGTTTGTAAGTAAGGCTAGACATTTCTCGTATCCTTTACAATTTAATTTCAAAGTTATAGAGAGTCTTTTTGGATTTTTACATATTTATATATAGATTCTTTATTTAATGAGCAGAATTTATTTTTCTGATTTATATTCTCTTTTTTAAAACTTATTTTTCCAGAAGTTCTGGATATCAGTTGTTGAAAGCACCTCACGCTTTCTTTATGTTAAAGCTAACTTTTCTGTTACTTACTTGACTTATAAAAAGAGTTACATATGATTTTTTTAGGTTGAATTCAGATAAATTCGAGGTGAAATTATGATTTGTATGTACTAAAAGAGGAATGTCGAATGACTTTCCTATGTAGTTGTAAATATGTCAAGTTTCAACGATGGTTTTCATGTTACCGTTCCAGACAAACAAACATAAAAAAATTCCAAAAAACACATTAGGCTTCTATATACATAACATTTCAAAAGTGATTTAACCTTCTGATTCGACTTCGTTACGTTACGTTACGTTACTGTTTTATATGAGGTAGGAACGCACGAAGTCGTGAATCAAGCGGGCCGTGCGGGCGTATGACGACATTTTGAATTTAAAACATTCATGGCGGCTAACGAAGTGCTTTTGTTTAACCGGCTACCAATTAATGATTAGTTGTGTTTTTTCATGGCAAGGCTGTAATTGACGTATGTTAAGCCCTAACGTTACAAACTAAGCCTGTATAACTTCAAAAGTTGAGAGTTTAGAGGCAACTAATAAAACAGGGGTACCTAATAAAATTGGTAGGATTACTATTAGAAGAACCTAAATTAATATTGTAAAGAGAAAGTGCGAATTTTGTACATTACAAAACAAAATGAGCTATCTCATAACCGATAAAAGAATATATCAGCGCGATAAAAACGAACGATCCGAAGAAATCAACCATAGCGAAATATCTGATTGGAGCCGGTTCAAATCATTGGGTTGGGTTGTGTACCCCACGCATGATCTAGACTGAACGGCAATACATTTTGGTCTAGTAAGAGAGGCTATTGAGATTAGAAGCATCCAATAAAATGTTAATTGAAAAGATTTATTTAAAAAATAGTTAATGACTATAATATGCCGCTCATACAGTAACTTGGCTATCCAATGCCATATCTTCTCGTAAGGTCACCGTAATATAGAAGCTTCACCAGGAGGGCCTTGGTACATTATTTAATAGGTGTTAATTAGGCGTCTTCCCAAATAGTTATCCATTTCTTTAATGTATTGTTACGAAGCTTCTCGAAGTCGGCAGGCTTAGGAAATTTCTAGAAGGGTGGCCGACCGTTACGGAGAGGCAAACAATAGAGGCAATAAAAGAGAAACCCAGGTAGTAATAAAAACTACCTGGGTCACTCCAGGCCAATCTGGCCCGTATGCCTCAAGCAAAAGGGGCGAGATTAGGATAGATGAGGGCCGAAATGGGGTTGTTACCTGACCCGCTATTGTTATGTCGATTTCCGGGAATTCCTGTTGTTGTTGCTTACTTCAACAAAGGGCGTGGAAGGATCTGGAAGCCCGGAAATCGATATAAATAGCGGGCAGGGTCGGCCACAAGGCATTCGGTCTCCGGATACGAAGTGAAGAGTTCTCTCCCTACGAAGCGAATACCTGCGATGTACGAGTGTAACTGCGTTTGTGAATTGTTTGTGAAGTAAAATAAAGTCTCTGCGGAACCATTGTGGCATTTTTACGAGCCTACGGATCCTGACACGTAACAAACGTATTAAGACAAACATATCGTCTGACATCTTAGATGTTGGATCTAGTGACAGAGGTTCTATTAACTTCGTGATTAGTTTAATCTGTCACTAAACACCGCGGACTTCCGCAGACGCATTCCCACACACTAGTCATGCTATTGCTGAAAGTAATTTGGAACCTCGTCCATTGACGTCAACAATGAGCTGTAGATGAGATATCAATTACTGTTGTTAGGTGTGTACTTGAGTTTACTAGCTATGAGCTAAAATTCCAAGACCAGCTATTATAACAGCCTCTGTGAAATAACATAGAAGTAATGACTTATTAATAACTGACAAACTACCCTCGTTCCACTTCGGAAAAAGTACCCCTACCTAAGAAATTGTACCTGCATTATTTTAAATTAATTTTTATGCTTTTTTATTTATGGACGGATTGAGATTTTTACACTTCTCTTTTCTTCACTTCTCTTTCTGAAGTGACGTTTACTGCAATACATCGGTGAAAACCAGAAGAAAATCGGTTAAGCCGTTTCTGAGATTAGCGCAAACAACCGCACAGACAGACAAAAATTTTAACAACTATTGTTTTGCATTCTATTGCGTTAATAAATACCCCTGATAATATTTTTTCTCATATGTCGTTCATGTACAAAGCGATCAGTTAGAATTTTATTATATGTATGTATAGATGAACTTGTTACCAGCTAGTATAAACTCATCAAACCAACGAGCCCAGACGAGTATATTATAACTTGATACGTAGTACCTTCCACATTCATCGTCAGACCCTCGTCTCCAAAATTGAGAAACAAATTAATTGTAACCTAATTACTGCCTGCGTACACGAACTACAGCTTTACGACCGATTGCGACATAGAATTAATGATTTTTTTATTTCCTTAATTTAGGAGCATCCCGTCCTTCGGGATAATCAATAAATAAAAATAAAGATATATTTTTTATATAACTAGTGGACAAACGAGGAGACGAGCCACCTTATGGTAAGTGGTCACTGTCAGCTATGGATATCAGTAATGTCAAAGACGTCACCGGTGCATTGCCAATCAAATATGAAGGCGGAGACCCTCAGTATTGTCGGCCCTCCGGCATTGCAACCAGAACAGATATGAAACATTTTACGGTCGGTTTTAAAAGAAGGATGGTAGTAAAGCAAGCGGGCTATATACCCTAACACTATGCAAGTACTGTCATGATTAAACTTAGTGAGACAGAGCCCAAGTCCGGCGATCTGCAACAGGAGGAAAAACTCGCCACAGCCTCATCTGATGTTCAGGAGGGTGCACTACGAGCACGGAAGATTGATTTGGGCTCAAGAGTGGATCGAGCCCTTACACCCCAAATAAAAACTTTTTTATATGCGTCGTACTCCTTACTTACTCCGCTGGCGTAGCGACCCGAAGTGAGTCTTGGCCTCCGATACTAGAGAACGCCAGCGGTCCCGGTCTTGAGCCACTTCTCGCCAGTCAGCAACCCACAGTTCACGTAGGTCCGACTCCACGACGTTCTTCCAGCGGTACCTCGGCCATCCGACGGGTCGGCGGCCATTCGGGACTCCAAGATAGGCTCTCTTCACGCTACGATTTTCTCCCATTCTCTCCAAGTGGCCTAACCAGCGGAGTCTATGGGCTTTAATCTCCCCCATTATATTTGGCTCGCAAACCAGCTCTTCGATTTCGAGGTTTTTCCTTAACCTCCAGCTTCCGTCCTGCCTCTGGGTTGGACCCAGAATTTTACGATTGGTTAGCGCACGGTACTTATATGCGTCGTAACGCAAACAAAAATTAGACATGTATAGTGCAGTCCATGTCTTAGTAAAATACTCATAATTTTTTCATACGATGCTGTATATGATAAAAATTTGCATTGCGTTAACGTAATGCATTACGGTGCCGCACCAACACGAACCTGTACTTTGTCCTGGAGGTTGGCCAATAGATCACTGCATATTACAACTCTCCCCAGAACTTGTAACGTTACAATTAAAGATGTAGATATTTTAAAAAGATTTAATGTAGTTAAGAATTCCTGGCGGTTACAATGACTAAAATACAGTAGTTACAAGATTAAGAAACTAAAAAGAAGGTCACTTGTAAGTAAGAAGGTAGGCCCGTCGCTTCTCTGGCGTTCAGAGCACGGAGACCTCGGCGATTGGAGCGTGCGTTTAGGGCGCACGAGACGACCGGAGTCCCCGGCGTTCAGCGCACGGAGACCTCGGCGACTGGAGCGTGCGTTAAGGGCGCACGAGACGCGTAGATTGTCTGGTGTTCCGCACACGGAGACCGCCTTAACCAGGCGTGCGTTAGGGCGCACGAAGCATGTAGATCAGCATGAGACTCCTTCAAGTTATCACTGTTGTGACCCACACGTGAGAGACTGTCAGCGTCGAGATCCAAGAGTTGCGACTCACACGCGAGAGAGACTGATAGAGACTGGTAGTGTAGAGATCCAAGACTTGCGACCCACACGCGAGTAACTGCTTCAAGCTACCAGTGTTGTGACCAACACGCGAGAGACTGAGAGAGACTGTTAGAGAGTCCGATCGAGAGTGTTCATGTCGTCACAACTCGCCTTTTATAAGTCGAATCTTCTAGAATAATTCTCTTATTATATTCTATTTATGAATTTAAAATTTATATTCAGCCTAATAAAGAACGTTAACAAAAAGGATAAAAATTATACAGATTAAAAATAAAAGTAATGATGACAATAATTTAGAACATATGTCAAACATTTGACAAGAATAACAAAACATTTAAGTAATAAAATATATAAAGAAATTACAGAATAAATGGTTAAAAGATACAGGAAATTATAAAAGAAGTTAACCAAAGGAGTACTATAAGAGTTACAAACTATGCGAGTGCCAAAATACTAGATATAAAAAACATGTAAGTATTGTAAATACTACAAACTGTACAAGAAAAGTCTTGGGTAGGTCAATTAAGACAGATAGAATAAACCCAGCAACAATTCCTACCTGTCTGGAAGTTGTCTGCTATCGGTATGGGTATGCGTGGACACTGCAAGCCATATCCGTGTTTATGCGTACCTTTAATGTTCCTCCAGCGGTGTCACAGTAACAACTCGATTATTGAAGCATGTTCACTGATCGGTCGACAAGGATATCCGACGAAGACAAAGAAGAAGAAGAAGAAATATAACACCTATTAAAAATGTACCACAACGAAATTATTATGCGTATTGTAAATTCACTTTTTTCGACCTATTTGCGTAGTCCCATGTTACGATAGATTATTAAAATCCCGTGACATTCGCGTGACTAACTTTGTGTTATGGTAAGTAAAGGGGCATTTGCAAGGTTGTTAGGTTTATTATATTATCACCCTCTTTATTAAATCTACAGTTAAATATTTTAGCGTTTTTTGGACGCAGGGTTACAAGGATTGTGCGTGACGAGGTGTAATTACTTCGTTTGGTAATCTCGGCTGATATTTTTTTCTTTATATAAATAGTCGACAAACGAGCATATCAGCCATTTGATGGTAACTGGTCGCCATCGCTACTGGATAACAGTAACATCAAAGTTATCGACGACGCGTTATCGCCCAATAACATCTATATCTATCTATCTATCTAATATATAAATCTGTAGGCTCTGTTTGTATATTTAATGTCATTGTCATATTTTGTGATAAATATTTATTTTATTACCATATAATTAGAACGTTGTGTATTACAAATAATCTTCGACATAAATTACGAAATACGTTTTAAATATCTCTCATAAATATACACTGTAACTTTCCATTAAACCAAAATCAAAAATGTTTACTTAAAGCTCGCGTTGTAAGCTACTTTTACTTCGAAGAAATAGTGCAATTTAACTTTATTCAATATTGTCAAAAATCTTATGATTCATTACATACTTCTTCAGAACAGATGTCGCTGATTCAAAGTTTGTTTTTTACCAACTTAGAATTATTTCGACGGTACTGAATCCCTTAAAGACCAACGGTATGTTTCTGTACTTGAAAGGGCAAAATAACCTCGTGTCGGTTGTAATCAAGAGATAGCAGTTTTTAAACAGTGATAGATGCCAGTGAGCGCCATACGAATTTCAGACATTCGAATTGACCACTAAAGCCTCCAACCAAAAAACCTTGAGAATGTTTTCTTTAAACTTAACAAGTAATAATTATTTTCTAATGCGCTTTATAGCATTCATTGATTGTCCAAATTATTTTTCAAACACAAATAACTTCTCTAGTACCTACTAGTAAATTCAATGTAATATAATCAGTTTTCATGTTATACGTACTCTTCTCTAAACAAAACTTAAGCTTACCCATAAAATCGACTTGCTCCTGTGTGAACGTAATATAAATGCACAAAATTATATGACACGCCTTGAAACTTTATACTAAAAAATTAATTTAGCCTGCTTATAGAACCATGGCCATAGGCAATTTCAAAAAATATTATAATATAACGCAGTAGAAATCTAAAAAATTAATTTGAACTTCTTATTATTAAAACAGAATCTCTTTTTTGCAGACGCAGACGTGACGGAGCCGTAATCACTTGAGAATGAACACCGGAATCCTCCACATGGCCACATTACAAACCTCTTACGACAAAATGTTCACGTGAAAAACAAAATCAAAATGCTCGTGACTCCCTTAAATATCTTTATAACCGTTCTGGTTTTCAACCTTTTTGTATGTGAAGACATTATAAAAAATGCTTATTTAAATGACACAATCTTCACAAACTTACCCGATGATCTTATAAAGCTAAAATTAATAATCAATGACTCTAGTAAAAATATCGATGAATTAAATACTAATATTAACCATGTAAAAGATCACAATATAAACAAAAGAAATATAAATATAACAGAAGATAGTATAGAAGTGCCGCACAATATTGAAGATGAATTCCTAACATTGAATACTACAGTTGAACTCAGTAACACGCACATAGTAGCAAATAATGCTAATGAAACAGACTTAAAACTAGAAGTTGTTGACGAACTTACAACCGAGTTTTACAATCCTGATAATTTTACTATAGAACCATGTGTCGGCGATGAAGAATTTTGCAATATGACCAAAGAAGAATATCTGGAAATGTTGAATGATTACATATATCCTCAACCCTACGAGTGGGTTTTGATAGCCACACATGCGATTGTCTTTGTGATTGGACTCATAGGAAACGCGCTAGTGTGCATCGCAGTATACCGAAACCATTCCATGAGAACTGTGACGAATTATTTCATAGTGAATCTGGCTGTTGCCGACTTCATGGTTATTCTCATATGCTTGCCGCCGACTGTGCTGTGGGATGTTACTGAAACGTGGTTCTTCGGGACGGCTATGTGTAGAATTGTCTTATATTTTCAGGTGAGTACTATTAACGCCTTAAGAAGGTGTGAAATAACACCATGTAGGTACATACACCTCGTTTGAAATACCAATGCTAAATAATAATAATAGTTCAGCTGTTTTAACTTAAACTAAAAAACATTGCTCAGGAAGGTTTCGTATATATTGACAAAACCAAAAAAGGTCAAAATCAAGACTGGACTTTAAATTGCACGAGTTACTGCTGGTGGCAAAATTTCTATACTTACATACTTTAGAGGTCACGTCTTAAGCGGCAGAAATAATAAAATTGTAGCCTTTTAACAGAACTAGATATACTTTAGCAGGAATCGTACAAACGGTTGACATAAACTTTTTGATAACTAATTGCAACAACAGGTAACTTAATGGACATTAGTGGAAATCTGCCAAAACCCAACCTCGGCTACTTCAGGGATCTCAGTTGATACCAATATAACAAGAGCTGTAGCAATAACTGACATGACTTTAGATTTTTGATCTACCTATTTCTGGAAACTGACAACAGGTCTTATATTTATTAAAAAAAAAAATTACCTCTTTCCGCTCACAGACACTTTAATTACAAAGTAGCATAAAACTTGTAGCGCTCGCTTATCGCGGCAAATATCGTCATAACATCTACGGCGTTGTGTGACATTGATGCACATCAACAAAACTACAGGCCACCCTAGACTTAAATGAATTAAATATATAAGCGGTCCGACATTAATTTATGGTATTGCAGACCCTCAAGTTAATCTACTTTAAACATTTAACAATATTTAACAGTTTGACATAAAAAGGTAATTTGTTCGAACGAATGAATAATTACAGCAATTGTTATTGTGTAAATCAATTTGTATTTACGGAAGACAATAAGAAGGCTTTTGATATTATATGTTCAAGCATCATAAAATCCAGTCTTGATCCAGTCCAGTTTAGACTTATTCACCTGGCTTTATTTAAAGTGTTGCGCAAACTTCGACAAAAGTATTTCCACTTTAGCCTTCAATGAAAGAAACCTGACGTGGTTATTGGCCGGCTACGTATATCCATTATATTAATTAATAGTCGGAAAAGGTCAGAGTTATGGTGAGTGGGCACGTCCGATCATGAACGTCTGTAATGCAGGAGGCTCGCCTTGACGATTGATCTCAGAAGAAAGTTAAGTGTCTTATAGGATATTTAACAGATATTACCACCGTCATGAGTATCGCTAAGGTTAAGCTGCGGTTCAACAGCAGCGACTTCCAAAAGAAGGGACCTGGCGCTTTAGGTTATTCGTTGGTCAGTAGTAGTTAGTCGTGGCGATGCTTGGGGGAGGCCTATGCCCAACAGTGGGCGTTGTCTGGCTGAGATGACGATGATGGTGGTCAGTAGATTGCTCCTTATGTGCAAAATATAAGCTCAAGGTGAAGAACATATCCCAACCCACATCTTCCACGCCATGTTCGCTGCTCACTCACCTGTTGTTAGTACAATCGGACAGGCAGTCATATATGTATTTGGAATATTTTCAGGAAAAAACAAGATTTAGTGTTTTTCTATTCGATTACTTTTTATTCCGTACGATCGCATAGCGCGTTATGGAGGGCTATGGTAGGACCTAGGTATTTTGTTAAGATATATTATGATACCTATACAATTCGAATCATTAGCCGTTTAAAGTTAGAATGCGTGAATTTCACATTATAAGGAAAAAATGTTTTAGAATATCCAAACCTCAGCAGAAGAAGGATAAGCGGAGGATCCGACCAAGACTAATAATAACCCAAAGGAATAATAGAAGGCGTTTAAATTGGAGTACTCAGAAATGATAATAGTAACGGCAGTTAGAGGAGGTAATGAAACTATCTTCCGCAATCGATTTTTAGTGGAATGGCTTTAGGGGGAACGATAGATCTACTATTTCGGTGCGTTAATTTCACTTCTTTCTACAAACTTGAGAAAACCAGATGGTACCTAAGCTCCTCAAAATTAATGTTTACCCATCGCCGCGACGGCATGATTCAACCGTGGAGCGAAAAACGTTAATGAACGCTGGGTCGACAGATGCGGAGTGGAAAGAACTCTTTGATGAAATTTAAAATACAATTAATAACTAAGAACAGCGGATCATAAACCTTTCGTTTAAATTAAAAAAGAACCTTCCATTTTGAATTTTATAATTACTTACTGTCGATAATGAAATTTGATTAGTAAAATATGTTTCTAGGTTCAAGTTTCACTTTTATTGACTTTTTCCAACAATTATGTAAGACCTGTCGATTTGACGCGGAATGATTAGTACAGATAAATCTAACTTACTTATACGTGTCATGAACTTATATAGCCTACAACGATGAGTTTGACTAATAACTTCCTACTCACTAACAAGAAAGTCGTATTAGGTGTTGAATCCCTTTGAAATCAGAGATTCGAGTAAGTGTGAGTAATGGGTCAGTTATAAATTTGGGTCACTATTCTATTTTATTCACCCACCCCGATCTTCTCTGCTCGTAGTGCATCCTGTTCAATATAAATAAGGTTACTGCGATAAGTTTAACGTACCACACAGTATGTATATCTCGATGGTACGCGTGCACAGTGGTAGGGTATTATAGATTGTCGGTTACAGATAAAACAAAATCCTTTTCAAAAATTAAACAGACATCAAACAGAAAAACTATAAAAACACGAAAATAAGTTTTAATAAAATATTACGATATGCACTATATATATATATATACTGAAATATTTGAAATCGAGTCAAATAGATAGTTTGTAGATAGGCAAGATACAATCCAGCCATCTGATTTATTTTTATTGATTACACTGAATCTCGTCAAAGCTCCGAAACAAAAGGATACAGAGAGTAAATAGAGAAAATCGCTTTATATACAGAGAAGAAAAAGGGGTAGAAAGGTTATGACTAGGCAATGTATTGGAGTTTATAATTTTCTCTCCAGATGTTTTTTTTATTTTACCGTGGCAGTATAAACTTTTACATTTTCAGTGTCATAACACAGGCTGTGCCATTAATTTATGTTCCTATGCAGATTAAGCGGCAAAAGGGTTCCCTCTGACAAAAGAAACGTGCTTGAAATGTTAAAATTTTGTAAAGTGTTAGTTTTATGTGATGCTGTGTATTACTGGACATTTTTGTTACCTATATGACAACTGAAAATTATATTAATTGAAATTTAAAATTTTAGTATAGATTTAAATTGAAAAAAAAACACTGTATTCATAAATTAACTATTGTATACACTCCGAAATATTATTATCTTTTTAGAATTGCATGATTATGATGCTCGAAGCAAAAAAAGTTCTAGAGGACAATACAATTAATTTAATTAATAATTAAATAACATTTTAATTTATATTTGAATAATATAATCTTAGCAGGCCGGACTAAGTAAATAAAAAAATAACTTCATTAAGATCACTAGTATCTTAAGTGGTAAAATTTATAAATTACAAAATAGAAAATCAAGCAGACTTTTGTAAATCAATCCTAAACAAATATAAGACGAAACAGAGTTGACTAATCAAACGGGCAGAGTTTCCCCTTAACACGTTCACCACAAATGTAAGTGTCTCCGGACGAGCGCTCATCGTATTATATAGGTGCTTGGTGGTGACTGTCCACCATCCTCTCTTCTTAACGGATGTGACGTCATTTTGCTGCTAACAATAAATTAAATTATTATCACAACCAATGACTATCCCATCACGGTCTCAGGGATATTCTCGCAGTGAAAGGGGTTAAAGCTGTAAGGGGGCTGGTGCGGGAACAAATAAACAGCCCCTCTATCTGTTATGGCCTCATGAGAAAAGTATTAATAAAATAATAAGTTAAATTAATAAAAATAAAGTATCAGATAGACCAAAATAATACTTAGCAGGTTGGACTAGTTCCAACATCTAGAATTGAAACTATTGATCTATGTCCTCAAATTTAATACAAAATTGTAAACGGCACGGCGTAAAAAACACGGGTATGTACTGTTAGGTAATTATTAATTTTCCCTAAACGTAGAGAGAATACTAAACTCTAAAACGCTAAAACTTTAAATGGTAAAAGATGCGTGAAGATTTCGAACATGAGTTTCACAAATAAGAAAGAAAAGTTGTAACATAATTTTACGAACACTGTTAAAAATTTCAACGTAATTTGATTTGTGAACCTTTAAGCTAATAAAACATTTTCAAATGCTGAACATGTCAACATATAGTTTCCTAAAAGTTTATCCATATTTTATCAACTAACGATATTCAGAATTGTAATGGTTCAGAATTGCGAACTGGCAAGCTTACTTGAAATATTGAACGTACATAAATGTTCGCTAAGGTAATTTATTGGCTTGCGTAACCCATACTTTAGCGAAAATGCAATAAAGTTTTATGTATATGAAACAAGAGGCGTTGTTGGATTAAGAGCGCATAAAAGATCAACTTATTTAATTTGTTTTTAAAGAAGATCATTCAGGTTGGGATATAAGAACATTCAATTGTCCGTAACTTCTATGTCAATTCCGCTGGTCGGTAATTCGGTTTACTACCCAATTTAAAAGCTTGGGTAACCTCCTTCTTTTTGTAATTAATTATGGCATTTTTTAACCCGCTTCTTTTACAATTATGAATAGCCAGTTAAAGTTGGGGAAAAACGTTTCGGTCCGGACTTTTTTTGTTACAGATGTTTGTTTATGAGTGACTTTTTTGCCAACTATTGATACAGAAACATACAGGTGGTCAACAATGTAACAGTGGCATTCTTACAATGAAAAACACCATACATTATACCACCTAGTGTAATTCCAGTAGTAATCTTGCATGGTGATAATATTTTTACCTCATTACATCTCAATAAGTCATTAATATTATTACTGGTATTATTATCTTTCCGTGAAGCCTCTACCCCCCTCCTGCTTAAGTCAGCCGCCAAATGACTCGTCGTGTTCCGGCTGGGAGCTTGAGAGCCAGTACCATCTTTTTAAACTTCTTCTCATTTCCTGGCCGACAACGCATCAGTTGTTTCCTGTGGTCTTGCTGATGTCCATGGGGCTCAGGCCATCAGGTGGCTCGTCTGCTCGTTTGTCGACTATTAACATAAAAAAAATCTAAAACAAATAATGAAATTTACACTTTGTGAGTGCAAGATTTCAGAACGAACTGGCGACCCATATGTCATGGTATTATCGATGTCCTCTTGCAGTAATTTCCACCTTGTATAGAAAATTGACAGCGGGCCTTGAGTGGCCCAGTGTCTCCCCATAGTGGAACCTGGTGGAGTACGTTTTAGGTCTCCTAGACTAAACAGAGGCTCATGCCCTTAAAGGCTTGGTACACACTATAACGCAAACGAAATTTAATAAAACTTTGTACTCTGTTTATGAATAATAAGTTATTGTAACAAAGCTTGGCTTTGTGCCAACACGACAAAAAGGCCACGCCGTGCTTGACACTGCATCGTAATTTGACGACGATTTACAGAAGTACACTGTATACACTAAGGCGGACTAGATGACACATTGTTAATGTTAATTAGTCAGATTAAGGGATTAGGCAGGGGTTAATTAACGCCGACGACGATGAGATGATTGAATAGTGTAGTTAGCGGAAGCCACGATCTATGTGGTAGATAGAATACATCGTAGTAGAGAAAATAATATGACTCTCTTCATAAAGCGCCGTTACTGCTATTTGATTATATATAAAGTACGGAATATGCAAATACGTAGTCACTCTACTCGTTATGTTAACAAATTGCAGCTGCTTATATCCAAAATGACTTCGTTTTTATTTGCGAAGTACAAAATTTTTATTTACCTGCCCTATTTTATTGTTTCAGGTGACGGTTTTTTTAGTACTACGAATTAGATACATGTTTATTATATAACTTAAAATTTCCAGGACTTCTATAATAATATTTATTTTCTATTCCGTCATTTACCGGGATAAACAGTTTTCTATATATTGTCCTATAATGTAATAAACTGTCATATAATAAAATTATATCTGTACATGAAGGATATATGAGAAAAACTCACAGAGTTATTATTCGTAATAGAGGAACACTCATCTCAAAATCGCGTCACCAAAACATAAATGTGCATGACTTTTAGTGATGTCAAATTCACATGCATTATCGACATGAATGTCGACTATTCCATCACAGGTTTTTTTGCTATATTTAATTCGATCTCTTAATTAATCATTACATGTTAAATTAATAATACCATGCTAATCCTAGTAACTTCTTTTTACTTTGCTGTATAAACTTAACTTTATTTGAGAGGATAAAACAAAACGTGATTAAATGGTACTAAAGAAAACAATAATAATGCTTATTGGTTTTGATTAATTCTTTGATGTAAATTGATATAACTTATTGCCCTCAGAAAAGAAATAACCAACACATTTTGGAGGATTCTTCAACAACAAAATAGTTGCCCTTAAAATGTCTACTGGAAATTTTGTAAGGAACCCTACCTATTTGGTTTAACATTCGAATCCATTTTTCTTTTTGAACTGCATTTACAGGAAACGTTGAAAAAATAAAATTTGTCTATAAATATGAAATCACATTTGCCATTTATTGTCATATCACAATAATAATAAATATAAAATTCGCCAAATTTTATCAATCTAAGGAGCTAATACTATTCAAAAGCCGAAGATGCACCTTTATATCAGTCTATATATACTTTCTGTCCAATGTGTTTACAAGCTGTAACCGAAACTAAAAAGGTAAAATATGAACAAATATAGGTAAAACAAAAAATATTTATTTATACCTATTTAAAAATTATCCACTTATCAATAGATATTGTGCAAGTCCTACACGAAACGGTATCATTTTCACGTACACAATATCTTTTTATCTTACACATAATTATGAAAAATAAGTTATTATTCATAAAATTGAGTATTTACTGCATTAATCTTAATTTTTATAATTTAAGTTCCAGTTCTATGAAAATAATCATCGTGAAAGTAGTATTGCACTATCAGTACTTACCTGTGTATTGCCTCTTTGTTTGGGTTATTGTTATAAGTAACCCTACAATTTAATACTGAACACGACACCATTATGTTTACTATTTTTAGTCTGATAAATATAGAAAGATTGAAGTGAAACTAATAAAATAACAAATAGCAATTTTTTGACAGGAGAGTAATGGAGAGTAAATAGTTTGAAAACAGTCCTACGGTAAATTTTCTTGCATCTCTTTCTCGCAAGTAGGATTTTCCGTAAAGCTCGAAATCTCACTCGCATACGGTGTTCCTCTATTACTTGTATATTAACTTTATGGAAAAACTACTATTAGGGGCCTTTATTAATGTAATAGAACCCAAAACAATAGTTGTTAGAATTTTTGTCTATTTGTCTATGCGTTTGTTTGCACTAATCTCAGAAACGGCTTATCCGAGTTCATCACGGTTTTCACTATTGTATTGCAATAAATGATACTTAAAATTAACAGCTCGTTTCATTTCAATCCGTCCATAAATAAAATAAAAGGTAATTAATTCATATATGTATTTCTAATTCTGAGAACCGGAACAACCCAGTCCAAAAACAATGCAGATGCTAGTTTTGAACGTAAGGCAGTTTTTCTGAAGCGAGGATAATTTGCTAGTAATATAAATTATAGTAATATGAATTAGAATTGTAGAATGAATTGAATTAGTCTTTTTTGTGAATTCAATTGATTCGTAGTGAATACAAAGTAGTTAAAAAATGAAAGCATTTGAGCCAGAAAATACTTACAGAAGTTTCATTTTCCGATTTTACTGCAAAAAGTTTGCAGCAAAAGTCAAATGCAAACCCGAAACATGATCCTTTTGCTAACAGCTATATTAGACCTCGTCAATAAAAGGAATTATAGTTATCCTGAACTATGCGGGTTATCAATACAATTCTTCACATAAAATCATCGAATCAACTTGACAGGGTTCAGTATGGTTCACATTTCAGGAATATTTTAAAGTTTTTATAGAAAGGATAGACCTAAGGATAAAGGAGAACTATGTAACGGACATATTTTATCCTTTAGTTCTAAATGAGTAGTTTTGGAGATGGAGGATGGCGGATTGTTAGTTTATTACTTTATCTTTTAGCTTTTATATAAATTAAACTACGCATTTTAAAATTTTTATCAAATATTGTCCTGCATAATAAAGTTTAACAAAATTTAACAATGTTTTTTTTCAATTACAGTGATAGGAAAATGCATTTTCCTGGTGTCATACCAATATAGTATAAGTTGCGAAGACTAAATATAAAAACTTTCACGGTATTTAATTTAGCTAATTGATAATTGTAATCCGTTTTTTATCGCAAACGTAATCCTAAAATTTTAATTTTAAAAGCGAAGCAACTTGCAGGTATTACTGAGTAAACAACATTCAACGTTATTACACATTTTTACTGCTAACAAGGCGTTATAAGCTAGGATTAAACAGAAAATACATAAAGATATTGTGCGTTGATTCCGAGGATAAAATACTAAGAAAGTGTAACGACGTATCCAAGAACTCATCGTTCGAGCTTGTGAAACCGTGAATAACAGGGTATATAGTATTTTAGCAGTCGCAACGGCATGACTTCTGAAGTAACTTGTGACGAAAAAATACACGAATCTCGACGACCGGACAGGACCATCTGAGCCAATGTGTTCTGCATTAGCCAACTTAACCCTGATGGTGCTCCATCGTAAAGTTCATCGCTTGTCGGGCTTTTTACCACATGCTTTCAACGTGAAATTAAAAAATATATCATATACAGCGCAAAGCATCGCCTAGTACTTAACGTTAAAGTAGAGCTTTTAAAGGAAGGCTCCACAAGAGGCCTTTAGAGTGATAAATTGTATTAACCTAGGGATAAATCAATTGGCGTACCTTAAGGGTCTTACTTTGTCCTCTGATTTACTTATCCCCGGCGGCTGATGTTATAGCCTTCTGATTTAATAGAATCTTGTTCGTGTAGATTTATGCTAACGAAACTCAACTCTACGTATGTATGTGTAGAAGTACGTAAGTATTTTTGAATGGAAGAAAATATTTTTCCACATGAAGTCAGCATGTAGAAGGTGAAGATAAACGTATGACATATTTTTATATGGACAAGGATTAATCAATACCTTAATAATTACGACTTAATACGCTATTTATCTTATTTATTATTGTTAACGGATTGTTTACATGTATAGTTCAAGATGGTTATGCAGGTCAACACAGAAAATCGATGTAAACATCGAGTGTTGAGTTTATTTAAGGGTATACTACACTTAAATACATTAAAAGAGATTACAGTAACTGTGGTTCTATATAAATAAATTCTTGAACATTTTTTTTAGGGTTTTGTACTCGTATATCAAATGAAAAATTGAAATCCTTATAGGATCATTAGCATGTCCGTCATTCTAAAGCTATTGGACGGAAAAAGTTAAATTTTGGTGAACTTATGGTGGTCGTTTGCCAAGAAAGAAGAAGAAAGAAAGAAAGAAAGAGGAACGTTTTATTGCAATACATCGACCAATACGGAAGGAATATATCTACCATGTCACATGACTGGTTGTAAAGCTCATCTATAACCAATGTGCATAGACCTTTGCACTTTGATTATCGAAATATTTGCGCATTAATTTCATGTAATACTTAATTTATTCTATCTTTTTTATGTCATAAACCGAGAACCGAATTTATTAGCCTGAAGGTAAGTTATTACTACCTCCTTTCGATGTCCATGGCATCAAAGACATCATTAACGCGTCGCTGGCCAAGAAGCAATCGGGTAATATGCTCGTTAAATGGCACTGCAATTGAAATAGGTTAAAACATTTTACGAATTATTTAGATAGACGATTATTGGCAATCCCTATTACGTCAATGTCGTAACGCCCAACCTCTTGTATGAGCCCAGAAGGAAACCTTTAAGTGACCGGTACGTCTACGAATAAACGTCGAGTGTTCCTTATCAAAAAAAAAGGTTTGGACTAACCTAGTAATGAACGCCAGCGCATTATTACGGTAATAGGCGTTAAAGTAAGACATCGTCGCTATCCTTTAATAACTCGTAGTTAGTTTATATTGTTAGATAATATGGTGGTATTTAGCCAGGTTTATAAAGAATCTAACCACCACCACCTTGTAGAAATCCTCTCGGGGTTCGTTATTTTGCGTAAAACTCTGCACCTCCACCAGACGGGACTACGTGTTCTTGCTCAGTGAGGTTCAGATTTTCGAGGACACCACCCTCAATGGTAACGTTTTACAGGCATTATGTTATTATGAACACCCCGCTCTAGATTTTTACGTTTACAAACAGTAATCAAATCCACATTGATATTAGTTTTTATGATTATTGCATTCAGACAGAGAGATAGAGTAATTACTTGACCATATACTCTATAATGTTCGAATGGTAAAAGAATTTTTCAAATTGTTGCCGCAGTTCCGAAAAATGGTGCCAATCCGACACATACCTCTAGTTTTTCAAAGTATGTGCATATTGTAAATTAATTATAACATTTCGGTGAATGTAACCATCGTGAGAAAACCTGCACTGTGAAATCTGACAACCCGCACTTATAATCCCGAATTACATCTCGCGTTTTCGAATCAAATTACCAGTGAGATAATTGGGTAAATAGCTTTAGTATTAAATGTCTGGAAAGTAATATCGAATATTCTATACTAATGATAAAACTGTAACAAGGCTGAATCTATACACGCGACAGAAGCCAGCCTGCATGGTGGTAGGCTTTCGCTTGAGGATTAGTTATCAGTATTATTATTATTGAGTCATTAATATTATTACTGGTATTATTATCTTTCCGTGAAGCCTGCCTGGCTAGCTACCGCCCTCCTGCTTGAATTAGCCGCCAAACGACTCGTCGTGTTCCGGCTGGGGGCTTGAGAGCCAGTACTATCTTTCTTCTGTGACGCCTTTGGTGTTAATAGTGTCCATGAGCGACGGTTACCACTTACAATCACATGGCTCGTCTGCTCGTTTGTCGGCTATTGACATAAAAAACATAAATATTTTTTAGAAGTTTTAATCAATGCAGACTGTTATCGATATAGAGACTTGAATCTGTTGGTTTGGAACTTTTGTCAGTCGAACTGTTTAGACACGTATACATTAACTAAAACCATTGAACAGATTTACATAATTCTTCACATAATCAGAAATTATGTTAATATATTATATAAATAAATCTGTTACGTCGGAATTTCCTAAAGCGAACTGAGAGCAGGTTACCAGTTTATTATAATACTGTATATATGTATATATAGAACTTCCAGTGCTGGAGTTGAGGTTTTGATGACATATCATCATTACATTTCACGGTTCATTTTAGAGGAAGAGCGGGAGGTAGCCAGGCAGGTGTGAAAACTCTACCATTGTTACTGTCAATACCTTTCAGTATAGTGATACTTCCATAGCGTATATAAGTTCTGAGAAGCCAAAGCGGTATCTAGGAGAAGGTATTATAAAGAAAAACTCTTACTCGCAACGCTGAATTAGGATTTAGGATGTATGGTGTAAGCATAGTATAATGTAGGTACAGAACATCAATCTCGGTAACAAACAATTATCTGTCACATAACTGGGAATGACAAACGAAGAAGAAATTGATACCAAAACATTTCCCTCGTTATCTCTCTGTCAACTGGACTAAAGTATCAAGTAATATAGTGGCACTCACGTCAGTTTCAATTACATACAATGCCTGTAAAGATAAAAGCTATAAGCGATACTGTTATTACGTTTGTATTTCGTATCAAAGCAATATGGCACCTCCGAATATTACATTGATACGATCATCGTATTGTCGGCTCCTTGAACATTATTTGATTTCTTTTGTTAGGGTTGAACAGATTCTAACGTTATCGCTCCTAGCGCCATCAATTCATTTTCCGAACAAATATTTATACAGTGCAGTTTATATTTATACATTTTATTGTATATATTTCGGCGTCTATTTTCTAGCAATATTACATTTAAAATAGATATTCATATACAGATACAGTTCAATTACAGTTTTATTATTGATATCGATACAGCTGCAAAGAAATATTTATAAAATCATCGTCGCATATCTGAAACAATTCGCCCAATCATTAATTAACTCCGGCATTTTAACATGTTCGGCCGTGCGTAACGTCAGACAGTTAAATGATATGTTTGTGCATTATCCCTTTTTAAGTCAGTGTCATTCTTTGTCATTTTGTGATGTGGGATTCCTAGTTTAAAAATTACATGTTGCGTTTATAAATAAAAATATGTACATGATGTCTTCTTACCTAGACATAATTTTTTGATATGAGATCGAATAATAAATTTTACTTTTTGTTAAGTCACACGTTTTTATTCACATAAATAACTGTCGTTAAGCTACGTTACTTTGCATATATCAGAATAGCAGTTGGCAAAAGATCATATGGTTCATCAGCTTTTTCACTAAAGTACTGTCTCAGCTACCCGTGAATATTCGCAATATGAGGTCTCATCAGAGATCTACCCATTAATGAGGAAAGAACGAACCTGCCTTTAAAACAGCTCTCCAATGCAATGCAAACTCTTAAAACCGTTTTAGTTACAGATACTTAAAGACTACTATACTTTGAAAGAGTAACTTTACACCAGCAGCAATAGCAATTCGTTGAATAACAGGACGCTGGGAAAGTGCAGTTTCTTTCTAAAAGAGTTTCTCAAATACCAGCAACATTTGCCTCGTTGAATATCTAGAAATTTAAAAAAAGTAACCGAAAGTTCTTTGCTTTATTTTTAAACTTTACGAACCATAAATCCATTTGTCGTCACAAACACATAAATATTCAAAACTTATGGCTCTTGCCCTGATCTTGCCAAACAAAATCAAAACCAGCTAATATAACGTGAAACGTGAGTCGTACAAAGAATATAAACTAAGGATGCCCTAAGGCTGGTATCAATAGTAAGTAGGTACTCCGGAAGCTGCAGCCGGCGATCCTAATTGTTATTTTAGGCAATAGTGATGAATCTTTGTCAGAGTCCTTTGAGTCGTATAATAAACTAACTAGTCGACAAACGAGAAGACGAGCCATCGCGCCAGTACCGTAAGGATTAAACTGTGTGGTACAGACTCCAGCGATCTCGTTCACCATAACCTCGTCCGTTATTCGGCAGGGTGAGCCCCTTACACTCCATACAAAATGAACTCCGGAGAATGGAATTTAGTAGTGATCTTTCACGATACGATTTTCATGATATTGAAAGAAGCATAATTCTGAATTTCAAAAAATGTTCCAGAGCTGCCGAGTTGCCGATTCCTCTGGTGTTACAGTTGTATATAAGCAACGGTTACTACTTTCATCAGTTAACTCGTACGGCTCTGTGGCTATTAGCGGCCCATTACAGGGTTTATTCTCGTAATGAGCGAGGTCAAGAGGCCTGTTAATCACGCTGTTCTAATGTAAATTGGTGAAAAGGTGGTGACCAAGTGTCGAAAGTTCTTAAAAAAATATGAGTGTTTTTTAAAAATTGTTTTCCACTTGTGTTCTTAAAAATGAAGCATTCACAACTTGGTCGTTTGGGGCTTCCTATCCACTTCTCGGAAACAAAGATGTTTCGGTCTCAAGAATATATGATCTCTCAACAATTGAAGACAAGGTCTGGTTTGAGAAAGTCTTCGAAAAAGGCTGGTTTTATTTGACGCCAGTTAAAATTGCGTTGACGTTTGTCATAAAAAACATGTGGCTATACAGGGACCCAATGAACGTTCATGGGAGATATCCTATCTTAAAACCCATGACCTGTTCACAGGGGCTACTTTTGCTGAAAACCCTCCCGTTTATTACCTCCATAAAAAAACTACGGGCTTTATTCCCTCGAGTCTGAATGTGCGTTAACATGTAAAGCGCAGACACGGATTTGCACTCTAGTAAAGGTAAAAGCTAGTCTTGGTATTTTCTGCTAAAGTTCTATCTCCACTTACGTTAAGTACAAACGAAACCGATTTAATAAAACTTAAATTCATTAAGAAAGTCAAATAAAACATTATACACCAGTTACGTTCAAAAATTTCAGGTACTCTCGCTCACAAAATTTCAGGTATACTACCAATATTTTCGTCCATTAATCCGCAAACTATGATCCGCAAACTATGATTTAATGAATAATATCTAGTTTCTATGGGATCTCAGCAAATCTTAAATATATATCTTAAAATATCTCGAAAAGAGCTCTTGATAAGATATCTATCAATGTCGCATAATATATAATATTCAAGTCTAAAACACCATTGCCATATCTGTTAAATAATATTGGCAACAGGATATAGATATACTTTGACTTAATCAATGTGATTGGTTAATATACATAATTATCGATTTGATATTATATAACATATATTAATTTACCAAACTAGAATTTATAAATGATTGATCACACATATTTAACACATCATTCAATTATTATTGTGACGTTACGCTGCTGAATTTCGTTTCTACTTAAATACCAGTATTTAATATATCACATGTATGTATCACCATCTTCACTATCACCGTTTAAAATTAATCCGTCTTTAAATCGGTATATACGTACATATCTGCTGTACTCACAGATGAGAAAGTTGAAAGCTATGTCCTACACACTAGAAATGACCTATCAATCAACAAGTTTATCAGCACATATGCCCCATGTAGTACTTAGATAGGTAATTTTGCAGCTTCATATTAGACAGCACTCTGTGGTTCGATGAAAAACTCTAATGTTACAGATAATTGTTTTGTTTCGCTTTCTATTGCTAGAGTTTTTGTTTGTATAAAAATAGGTAAAATACATAGGTTAACTCAGTGTCAGCTTGCGATACTTCAGAAATACCTTTCTCCGTTCAAAATTACGGCCGCTTCCATAACCGTCATTAGGGTCGCTTTCATAACAATTTCCTAACTTTGTTAATTATAACAAAATTAATATTTTAAAACCGTCAACCTGCCGCATCGGTGTATGTATGCATATAAATGTTTAAGTTTAAGTTTTCTAGAGAAGAAAATCGTTACAACTCGTCATGCGCTAATAAATAATTGATATAAATTAATTAATCGTATATTTTTAGAAGACACCAAAGATCTTTTAGTAATATAATAGAGAAACCCTACATTGATAGAAGCGTCTCAGATTAAATTCTTGGCTGGGAATATTATATTTTATATGGACAGATAAATCTCACCAATATAAACAATGACTGCTAAATAATAAATACTACTACATAGGAAGCAAACATTGTGCCCTCTGTTCTTTATGGTATAATGAAAAATATTTTGGGCCGTATTGGGACGGTCTAGAATACTCCCCCCCAATCCCATGCTGGCAGAACCGGGTGTCGTAGGAGGGGACAATAGCCAGCCTGCTTGGTGGTTGGGCTTCGCGTTAGTCATTAATATTATTACTGGCATTATTATCCTTCCGTGAAGCCTGCCTGGCTAGCTACCACCCTCCTGCTTGAGTCCGCCGATTAACGTCTTGTCGGGGATCGGCTAGAGGCTTCAGAGCCAGTACTTTCTCTCTTTCTTATTTTCTTCTTCTTTCTTGGCCGACAACTCATTAGTGATGTCTTTGGTATTACTAATGTCTATGGGCGACGGTGACCACTTACTATCTGAGTGGCTCATCTGCCTGCTTGTTGGTTTTTACATAAAAAAATATTTAGCCTTTCGGGTTTTGGTCATTTGTGATATTTGAATGCAATGTGAAATTTGTGTGCGTTTAATTAAAAAGACAACTTTTTGATATCCAATTCACTAAATTGCACTTCGAAAGAAGACTCGGAAGTTGCATCTAATATTCACATTTAAAACTGAACAAAGCTAGACGATGCAGACTTGATAACTTAAGCGGATTGTTCTGAAGTATTTTCAAGAGTATTTTCCTTTGAATTAATTTTGATACTAATTTATAACGAAGTAAAAAACCCATCGTAACTTTTTTATACTGCGTCTTGTTCTTCATAGCAAGCAGGTTTTGTATTCATCATTAAAACTTTAAAAAATCTATCATCTTTATTTTTATGAAATCCCGTCGGTCGCGTATGTCGAGAAAATTTGTTGTGGATTATTTCTCTATTTTTTCATTACTAACATCCATAACTATGCCATTCTCGCCTTCAATCGACTTGACAAATAGAAGATACTTGCGTACAGTCATGATGTTTTCCGTTCTGGAACACGTTCTGGGTACGAATTCTGTGCGTAACTCTAAATTTTTAAAAATATATGGCAAACATTGTAATGATGCCTTAACTCCTGAGATTTCTCTATAATGCTTTTAAAGGTTCGAGATGAACTATGATGTTTACCCAGTTCAACGTTGTGACGATGAATATGATAGTACAGGTGTATTACGGCTGTACGGCATGTAGAGGCAATTAGCGAGCATGTTCGCGTGGCACCCAGGTACCAGAATTTTTACTTAGCTATTTTGTTTGAATCTATTTAAACTAGAGATACCATGGGCAAATTTATGGCCAGTTTATGACCAATCTTAATTCCAAAAAGCGTAATAACGCTTACCGATCACTATTACATGATAACATCTGGACAAGTTTATGTGTCATCTGAAGTCTGTGTTACTGATGTGGTCATTGTAAAGCTATCAAGACGACATTTAGATAAAAAGCAACTTAATGTTCGCCATCAAATGTTTCTGCTAGGGAACATAATTATTTCAAATATCCATTTCTAATTATTAATCCCACATATATTTAATGTCTAAGTTTAAGTTTCTTTCGCCGTTTTCTCTCCTCAATGTTAAAGCATCTTTTTGAAACTGTAATAGATGCAAAAATGACTTGCATAAGTGTATTTACAGAATATATATATATATATATGATTAAATGATTTTGAATTTGAATAATATACATTCTAAGGTTCAAGAATTTTGAATTTTGTTCAGATCATCAATGTAAATGTACAGAAATGACCGTGCGAACAAAAATTTTTCACTGTTTAGTTACTAAATAATCAGCGCCATCTGTTAGAATACTCAGAAACTACCAAGGAACATAAACGACTACGTTTGTCAAAACGTTGTGTGTAATGCGGCCAAATTAAAAGCTTTGAATGCGATTCAGCACCAGTTTGGTAGTTCAATGACCCGGTCCGCACGCAGTAATATAATAAGTCTAGTGAGGTATCATTTTATTGTATTTTAAATTATAACTTATTTTTTAGACAGTTGAATGCTAAACTACTACCTAAACACCACAACTATACGATAGATATTTGACACTGAACTGACAAAATGATTACAGTTGGTTCACTGTTTTGCTAAGAATTAATCTCGGTTCGATGACCTTACGTTTCCTTAGTAAGATCTGAGAATAAAAATACATCAAACATACTTTTGGGTTGGAAGTGTGTTTAGTATTGCAAGAGTTATTGAAGACTAATTGAATTCGTCAGATAATTTTAGTATCAACATTATATTCAACACTTCATCGCTACTATCTACATGTTCTTCGTTACCATTATCATCATCTTGTTTCTCAAATGAATGTAGTGAACTAATAACCTCATCACGTTGTACAGTCGGTGTCGGTGACGGTGTCGGTGCTCACGCTGACGTTCATCTCGGTGGACCGCTGGTACGCCATCTGCTTCCCGCTCAAGTTTAAGTCCACCACCAGCCGCGCCAAGACCGCCATCCTCGTCATCTGGCTGCTGTCTCTGTTATTCAGTAAGTCTAACTGGAGCTTACACGTTTGTATTACTTTGCACCTGATTGTCATGGATTTATCGATTTAAACCTTCGCGGCCCGCTACAGAACACGGGTGTCTGTAATCGAAGTGGTCAAAAATGAACTCGTCTGTGCATTGTTTAGTCGTCAACCTTAGTGTCCGAAATTCATTTTCCTTCCGCAGATTTCCGACATCGTTAAAACACTGGCATCTAATTGATCCTGATGGTATCCAGAATTACAGAAATGCTCATGAAATTTTGTCCGCAAAGTAGCTTAGTTAGTTAGTTGAGAAATTCCCATTCTACCCCTGATCGTGACTAAGTTGCATAATTCGGTCAATTGACACAAGTAATCGGATTAAGAGCACTTTTGTGTGTTTTTTCAAAACTATACACTTTATTGGACAAAATTAAGTTGAAAAAATGATCGTGTACAGATTTTCTCCAAGTCTTGCTGTCGTTGTTGGCTTGACGTCTTTTATTTATCTTTCTGCCATTTGATTGTCACTCTGTATAAAATATTTTATGTTTTGTTTACAAAAGATGTACCAGAGTTCGTAGTATTGCAAGTTCAAAGGCGGATGCAGTTGCGATTCGATGTGCAGTACTTCATGCAGTGCACCTCTACCTGGTCCGATGACAGCGACCTCAAGTGGCACATCATCAAGGCGTTGTTCCTTTACACGTGAGTAATTTTTATAATTTAAAGAGATATTCGACTAACTTCTTCCGTTGTCTGTTAACCATGCAATTGGGCTTGGTTATATGTTGACTGCATTAGTCACTTTCAATTTCACTTCGATAAAATTTATAAGTATAATTAATGTTTTTTTATATCAATATCATCAATTTTCCATTTTAATTTAATAAACCTTTCGTAATTATTTCAGATTTCGGTTGTAATATGATCGAATGTCACAGAAAAACATACATACAGGCGATGATTCTACGGGATGTCTGTTTAGAAAATAAAAGTGTCCTAAAAAAGAAACTTCTATTTTGTTTGTAACAGTATCAAATTGTTTTCTTTGTAGAAATCTTTCAGATTCTGTTTCTACAGCAATTAAATAAAGCATTTGCGGTTCACTTTCACCAGTGATGAGAGACTTCTTTGTAGAATCGTTGTCTTTCAATGAAGAAAATCTTTGTTAATGCTCCTGTAAAGTTTAACTTACCATAATTCAAGGAACATGGAACATCTCATTAAAAATATTATGTGAAATACGTGGCAAGACTCGATTAAAATTATTTGCTCGTAGAAAGGCAACCCATTATTTTTAAATACATGATTTAAGTGACTTAAGAAGACTGAGACTTAAGTGACTTACGGCCATTGATTATGAACAGTTGAGGCACAAAAAATAAATTCAAAGTCAGATTTTTCATCTCAATTTCATGTAACTCGAGTAAAGTTTGTTATGACTTGTTTATTTTACCTTCTGATTAGTTGACTCTTGGAATTGAATTTGAGTTTAGACCAATATCTCAATTTAAATAGGTTTATTTTTTGGGAAAAAATAATTTGTAGAATTGAACGACCTTTTTTTTGATAGAAACCTAATGATTAATTATATCGGTTGTATTATTGGTTAGTAACCAGCTCTGGTTTCGCTGTAGTCAACCTATTAAGTTTAGAAATAAAAAGCTGTGGCATAGTTTTAGGAATATGTTTTTCTAGTTCTAAGAATAAATAACAAAATTTATTATAAAAGTCAGCCACTATAATGGGCAGACAGTCATAATTTTAGCTACTACTCTCTTAAAAGAATGTCACGTTAAGACATCAGAACTGTGCAGTACAATTTATACAGAACTTTGTTGAAAGCATATCACAAGTTAGCGTACCACCTCCATTTTTCTTATCAGTTGCCACCCTATATTTTAAAAGTGACTGTTTTATTATTATGATTACATTTGGTAGCGATTTATGGAATACAACAACCTTCAAAATTTTATACATTTAGTGTCATCTATGTTATCTGTACTCAATGCTGTAGAATAGAACGTATGCAACAAAATCTCAACTCAAATAAGTAGAATTATAACTCTTCCTAAATTTAATCACTGTTGAGACGCTGCGTAATTCACTTCATTAAATTCAATTTTGTAGCCGAGCTGTACTAATGTCAATGAGTGAGCGATAAGTGATTTTTTTCACATAAAATAAATTAATGCTTGCCAACAATCCCACCTGATGGTAAGTGTTGATTAAGTCTACAACATCGAACGCACTAACTTATAAAAGACTCTTTAATTTCCTCTCGAAAATTCCCAATTACGTAGTACGGAACACCAACGCGGGCAAGCTGTTCCAGTCGATTGTATGACGTATCATGTGCATCCCGCAAACTCCGTCGTACGTACAGGGTGGGTACCGTTGTACATAGCCCATAGAAGACCGAGACATTGCAAACCCTGCGCTTATGCATAAAGATTTATTAATTTTACTTCGTAACATATAAAAAAGAATATTAAATTTTACAATTTAACATGCAATTTAACATTTTTACAATGTAACAAATTAACATGCATTCCATGGATTCATGAATTCATAACTTGAACATTGGTAATTTTAATTGTATTTGACCTTAGGTTTGTATTACATAATGATTACTGTGACATTTAGTTATAAACTGAAAAGAGTAGCCATACTCTTTCCTAAAAGAGCATATAGGATCATTAATAAAAAAAGGTAATCCATTTCTGTCGACGGTAGTGACAATGTGAATAGAACTTAGAATCCATCTATTGTTCTCTTCGATGACCAATGCGTCCTTTCGTAGCAATAGTGACAAAAATGTAAAGTTTTAAACATAAATAACTAGGTATTATTTTAGTAAACACTAAAAATCTCGTGTATGGATATAAAATGCTTTATATAATATATTCGTGCTAGCTATTAGATACCAGCGACTCGTCCAGACTTTGTTCGGGTTAAACAATTGTCTATCTTACTAAATATTGCCTCGGTATAATCCATACTAATCTCTAAGAAATATAAAATAAAGTGAATATCATCATGATTATAGCTAATTAATATATTTACAAATGGTATACAATGGTAAAATACTAATATTTCAAATAGGTTCTGGAGTTTATCCTTCGCATATAGTATACAAACTAAAAAAATGTTCACTCACTGTTTATGATATTAGTAAAGAATACATGCCAACGCCTAAATATCACGTTTTAGCTGAGAAATAGATTATTGGCGGTTCTCAATATGTCAAATTACTTTGACGTCTGGAAAGGAAAATTAATTCAATATAGTATTTTATAAATAGAGGCCAAGTTGATAATATAATAAATATATAAAATATTATATATCTAAACATATATTTATAATATATCTTATAAATGTAGGTTACTTTATCGGTAGAAAAATAAATACATATGTAGCTTTAAAAAAATATATATATTGTTCGATTATCTCTTACTTACACTTAAGACATATTTCAATTGAATTTAATCCCTTACATTTCTTACACCAATCTAAATGATTTTCCAGGACTTGAATTGTGGGATATTCTATTGTATTCAAAAGGACAGAATAAGTTGGTTTAAGGTATCTCTGAGCTTTATCAAGAGTTTCTTATATTACATTTTAATTCATAAGAATTGGAGAAAAGCTTTATCATCCATATCCTAGGGTAAAACCTCAGAAGACGCGACCTCGAGATTTTAATTTATTTGAACTTAGAGTCGTAAGCTAAAGGACTGTGTGCGCATCTCCGATGACCAACGATGTGTAAACTATTTTTAACAGAACTCTATTTAAACAACTCTTTTACATATTATGAGTCAATGCATGACTACTATTCCACTTGATGGTAAGGGCCGAAGAAAAATGAGATATTAATCTGTAACAACAAAAAAGTTTCAATAATGGACCGCAAGTAGGTTTATAATTTACGTTAACGACAACCGGAAAAAAAATACTTTAATGAAAATTACATTTAAACTTATTAAGAAGACAATAATGAACGAACAACTTAGCAGCCTTAACTATCTTATTACAAAATCATCTAATTTATTACAAATTAACCAACTAAAATAATACAGTTCTGATTTAAGATCTAAATTGTGGATACCAGGCAGTGTATTAATGAGCAACATGTATACACTGCCTTATAATAATGAACGGTATATTAGATTCCTGTAACAAACACTTAGTAAGCTTTCGCGTAGTATTATACCTGTTTAACATATAATAAACGTGCTTCAGAAGAAGCGCTCTTATTTATTGGCGCTTCGACACCCACATTACACGCGTGTAACGACTGACGCGTGTGTGTCACGGTGACTGACGCGCAGTAACACAAACATAAATATTACTATACATATATATGAACTGTGAACATATATATATGATGAATACAATTATACAATAAAAAAAAAGTTGCCCATTGGAACTTTTAAGGGTCACATTAAAACACAACTTATAGGCAAAGGATATTATAGTATAGATGAGTACATGAATGACAAGGATGCCTGGACAAAATTAGTGTCGAAACCAGTTCCGCACAGGTTTAAACTTTTGTAATTACCATATGTTGTTTAAAAGATGTGCTGTTGAGTTTCTTTCGCCGTTTCTTCTCCTCATTGTTAAAGCACCTTTTCGAAACGGTGGTAGAAGCAAAAAATGACGTTCATAAGTGTATTTACTAAATATCTATATGGTTAAATGATTTTGAATTTGAATATGTAATTTGATGTGTGTGTACTCTTATGTGATGCGTCACATATTCACTTCGTATTCGTATTTCATAATTTTAGTGGGACTTAAGAAGGAGAACATGTATCGTGCACCATTAACTCGGAGCCAGTCTTCTGTACTCGTTTTGTATCTTCTTGACCAGCGAATGGAACAGTGGTTTTAGTTACCTTTTATTGGTCGTCAATGTCGGTGTAACCTCTATATTACCCACCAATATCGGCCGCTTTTCACTACGCGGGCCGCCACATTTCTTTTATAATAAATGGCGAAAATTTTAGTACGTGTTATGATTGCAGTAATGTGTCGTTTGATTAATGGATTAACGTGTTATATGAATACATAAGTACTGCTAGTTGCCACTCGGCCAGCGTGACGGAATACAACCTTAATCCCCTTCTATTTTTTAAAAAAACTCTGCAAGCATTTCATTCGGACAGTGTAAGCGATAATTCATTTTAAACGATAAATCATTCATTACAAAGGGCTTGTTTTTCATAAAATAAAATTTTACTTTTAAAATATATCCCGAGGTCATCCTCTCGAATTTAAGCGTCCGTCCGGTTTTTTTATGCTCATAGTTAGTATATATTAGGACGACCACCTGATGGTAAGTGATCACCATATGCCATGGACATCAATTAAATCTGTAAATTAAATCAACGAATTGTGGAAGTAAGTAGCGAAGAATTCGCTGTATAACTGGATCTTTGAAACACAATTGAGAAGTCAAGTTTTGGCTGTAGTGGGGCGACCTAGAACTCATCCCCCCCAATCTCATGCTGGCAGAAGAGGGTGAGTCGTAAGAGGCGACAGAAGCCGGCCTGCTGGTAGGACGGTTTCGCGTAAGGATTATATTATCAGTATTATTATGAAGTCATTAATACTATTACTGGTAACATTATCTTTCCGTGAAGCCTGCCTGGCTAACTACCACCCTTCTGCTTGAATCAGCCGCCAAACGACTCGTCGTGTGGCGGCTGGGGGCATGTGAGCCAGTACTTTCTTTCTTACCTTCTTCTCGTTTCCTTGCTGATTGATGTCCATGGGCTACGGTGACCACTTACCATCAGGTGGCTCGTCTGCTCGTTTGTCGGCTATTAACAAAAAAAAGTCAAGTCAAGAAAGAATCCTACCATCATGTATCATTACCATCGACATTAATCTTGGTGGTATACAGCCCAGCTAGATTCAACAGGAAGATCTCATGCAAAACTCATCCTGTTTCAGGAGGGTACATACATACACCAACAGCAGGGTAGGTTTACTGGAATCAAAGATGAATGGAGCTCCAATCCGTGATATAATTCTTGTTTTCTTTCTAACAGGTTTCCACTTCTGCTGATGATGATAGCCTACTGTCAGATCGTGAGAGTTCTGTGGAGATCAGACAACATTCCTGGCCACACGGAGTCCCATAAGCTCTGCACTACACCCACTGGACAGAATAATTGTGAGTATTTAACACCAAATGCGGAATGGACAAATTTAGTTTATATCAATAGCGTTAGTACAATAGCATAAGTTATTTTTCTATGGCATTAGCTGATATGAAAATATCTTTTTTTATAAATATTTTATTTTTCCAATAATTATAGGTAATGACGTTATGTTAAACCTAATCTAACACTCATTATTCATGAAAACGCCAAGCGTCTTAAAAGCATCACCCACGGTTACGTAGTCGGGATGAGAACCAAACGCAATGTATTTTTATTTGCGCCAAAAATAGTTTTGTACTTGAAAGTAATGCTACTAAATTATAAGATGTAACCAAAAAAAAATTTTACAAAAATGTAAAAATATTTTTTTACAGTTACATGCCAATTACAGTTGAAAGCATTTTTTGTGAGTTGTCACCACAAAGTGTTTTTAGAATATTACGTCCACTTCCACCCCATAGTTAAAAAGTTGAGATGCGACGCGGAGATACACGCAGGCGATCCTTTGTACCTTGTAAGAAATATATTTATACTATATTAGCCACTATGGCGTGGCGTCAAGTGCACTGTGAGGGAAGGATTCAATGAGTTAGGATATATATGACCAAATCATTACGATGTACTACAAGGCGCAATTCTAGGTCCTTTTCTATTTTTAGACTGTTTAACGATTGCCGTATTTCATATATTAATTATGCGAACAGTGTCCTATTTGCTGAAGACAAATCTTTAATCTTTAAGATATAAATTAAACGCAGACGATGTTAACAGTGCTTTATCCCGTATACCGTATTAGTTGACTATAAGTAATTTGGTTTTAAGTGCTAAAAAAACAGTGTGTACTTACTCGTAAAATTTGTGCTACCAAACGTACGAAAGGAGATAAAATTCTTGAATGAAGTAAAAAAAACATTAAGTATATAACAACTACGGTTCTTTTAGGTGATTTATGAAATATAATATAATTTCCAGACGCTTGGTAATAACAGTACCGCAACCGATTCCGTGTAGGTTCAAATTTTATTTTGTGATTTTTATATGTTCATTTAAAAATTGCACTGAGGAGTTTCATTCACTGTTTATTTTCGTTATTATTGAGGCACCTTTTCGAAACAGTAGTAGAAGCAAAACATGATATGAATAAGTGTATTTCCAAAATACCTAAACGACTCTGCATTTGAATTTCAATTTGAATATAACTAATCCACTTAACTTCATATATACGTCATATAAATTCTTTTAAGCTATACAAAACACATGAAAATTACATTTTATTTAATGAATTTGAATTTGCTTTTTATCAATTGCGTCTCTTCTATACCATATATTAAATGATATGTATTTAACTCTTTTTAGTTATTTCCACTATGGTTTTCAACAATTTCTCATAGTCTTCTCCTTATAATCGCGTAATGTGTATAGTTCAATGTAATGATATTGTCTAGTGTATTTTTTGTTGGTTTAAATTAAAATGTCATTTTGATTTACATTATATCGCTGTTTCTATGTGTTTGATCCCGAGCCAGACTTGTTCATGCGTGATGACATTTAACGAGTACCATCGTTTTTATTTCTGTAACTGTAAACTAACTTGCTATCATTATTTTAATAATCCTTTGCGTTTCCAATATCTTGTTAATCATTTTTATTGAAATATTCTTCTATCGTTACTTGTTTAACGTCTTGCTTATTCATACGGTCATTGGTTTTTTTTTTTAAGAATTTTGTTAGGCGTTCATAATTTTGTTCAACTTTGTGAACAGTTACCAGCTATTATGGAATCCGGTGTTCGTTTTCTTTGTAATGTACAGGTATTTAATGTAATGTCTTTTAACGATTGAAAGCTAAATTTGTTTGTGAGTAAATGGGTACCCCTGATTCTCGTCCCGTGATGAGACGTCGCAAAAGGAAGTTGCGAATAGGGAGAGAAAGTTTTTGACCTACCTCCAAACCGATCTGCAGCTGGCGAGCATGAACGTAACGTGAGTAACGGGATTGAATGGAGTAAAATGAAAAATGTTTCATTTATTATTTATTAATTTCATACGATCCACAACATATAATGGAACGAGGTGGACTAAATACTATAAGCATTCTCTGTCAGTCCACCTTCAGGCGAAATTGAGAGGCGACAATGTTCTAGTTCAATTAAAAAGCATTTAGAATTAAAATTATTCACAAGGTCAGTGCCAGAATCTTTAAACGATTGAACTAAAAAATATTACCACTGGTGTAGCAGGTAGTGGACACTTTACATAAGTTCTTATACCGTTGTCTAAAGCCTTTGAAGCTATATCTGTTTTTTTTTAATACGACTCGTGTTTTTTATTACTTTTGAATTTTATTAATAACAGCATCCGTTTCGCTTCGAAAAACTTATCCTTACATTTACAAATAACAATCCAAGTCGAAGCAAATATAACGTTTTACATCTAGCATTTTATCAATTTTTCCTACATTCCATACAGTCAAAATTTCCATGTGAATTAGTGTGTCTATTGATATAAACCGAATGTTAAAACGTGCGTTCATTTATGCGGTTATCGCGCTCAGGCAGACAGCCATGAACTTTTTGCTATGTAAGCATGTCGATGCAATCCACATGATATTCGAAAGAATAATGCTTCGCGTTAACATTTCATTGTTCCTCCATTAGAGGGTCGGCCCTCCTTGAACAAAGAAGGAACTGGCAGGTTGAAATTAGACATCAATCTTTATAATGCTCTTAGATAATATCGAAACACCAGAACCGATCACTTTACTTGATCATTAATCATCGGGTTTTCTAAAGGGATTCCTTATTTCTTCTCAAATTATATTTATACCTTTATTTTATGTAAACCGGATATTGCTTTAATCTGTCTACTGTAATAATAAACTCTAAGAAGGTCTGTCTATACATATTTACATAATATATAACAGTCTTTATTCGTATATATGAACGTGAATTTTCTTGCGATACTGACCAATATTGATCAGAGTAATTTTAGTCGAATATAATTGAAATACATACATTACATGAATTACATTACACCTTCCCGTCATCTTCTTTAGCTGTTTGTCCGAATATTATTCGTGTAAAACCAATATTAACGTGGTATGTTGTGAATCATGTGACTAAATTCAGTTGGATATGAACAATTTCAGCTTCGTGTTGGCATCACCATAGTTTCCTAAGATGGAAAAACGTTGGATTGATTAATATATTCTTATGGACAAAGTACTTATCCAAATTCAGTTCTTGAAAGTATTGATTTTGTAAAGTTCTGGTTTACAGTTCTTACGTCCGCATTTTCAGAATCTATTGGACGTGAAAGTTGAAGAGATAGGAACATTCATGGAAATTGGTGATTGATGAATTTTCATTTCCCTCCTTATTTGTGATACAACTGAGCTTAAATTTTTGATTACAATACCAAAATATATGTGCTTATGCTTAGGGAAAAAAAAATGTAAATACTTATTTAAATTCCATGTAAACATTTTCAAAAAAATACACATTTACAGTACAGCGCAATAATAAATCCGATTCAAACTTAACCGCTGTTTTCAATCAAGATAATAGATGATAACTTGAATAAAGATGAGATTCGAATGAAAATAAGGAAATTGAACTATTTATTATATTAAGTTATATATTACATTAATTTTAATTTTATATTGTATAATTAAATATAAATGAATACTTACTACTTCTTTTTTTAATATCGTACATGGGTAACCTACCCATAACGTAATATTATATTATAGGAAACATTAAGTTTTAAAGTTTTTTGGGTAAAACAGAAAATATTCTTCAACACCTTTACTGCATGCTACCCAAATCTTGTGTTCTCTGCGATTTGTATTTGACCCTTTTTTATTTGATCATTGCGCCAGCTTGAAATATGTCAGTTTCAAACACTTTAATGTCTTATTTCCTTGAAATACAGTTCGCTAAGAAAACGCGTAATTTTTAAAGGATTGTTTTTAAATCCTCCATGAACACAAATAAATATATTTTGTTGAGCTCCGAGCTTGCTTAATACAAACTGGATTATTCACACTATCAAACAGAATACAATACTAGAAACAACCATGGTATTGTGATCTTAAAAGATAAGATTGTCGGATTTGAGTTTAAAAACAATTTTCACGCAATTCATGTTACGCAATCGATAAATTGACAGATAGAAGCCAAAAAAAGTATATTTTGTGAGGTACCCGAAAAACAATTGAGTAAAAAAAATTTGCAAATTTTATTACATAATTACAATCAATAAGAGATTATATAAGAGACAAAAAAATCACATTTAAAACAAAAATTAATTAATTAAACAGTATCTGCAAATTGTGCTTCATCGGCGCGCAATACCATCTATGCAACGATGTTGGTACTAGATAACATTAATGCCACTGTACTAGTTTAACGAGCGAATATCGTATGCCGACAGATGTCAGCCCACTAATATTTCTAATTTTATCATTGTAACAAAACTTTTAATTATATAGTATGCTAGAAAACTACGCCTTACGCTAAGAAACAGTACCCGCATTATTTTAAATTAATTCATAACTTTTTTTATTTATGGACGGATTGCAATGAAACGAACTATAAATTAACTTAAAAAACCATAACGAAATCGGATACGCCGTTTCTGAGATTAGCGCGAACAAACGCACAAACAGACAAAAAATCTAACAACTATTGTTTTGTGTTCTATTGCGTTAATAAAGACCCCTAATAATAGTTTCTGTCATATATCCTTATGTACGATCGGTTATAATTTTATTATATGCATAGATTCCTAAGTAACAAAGATAAAAGACCAAGATGAAGTTTTATCCAAAGTAATATTATATTACTTAATATTACTGATTTTGTTGCAACATGTTTGAACTTTTGACCACAAAGGTGAGATATGTACCAGAAATAAAATAGTAATTTATTAATGGCTGGTTAATATCTCGTAGATAAGGTTTACTGAGCCTAAGGTAATGAATGTTGAGGCGAAAGATAAGTGCCTGAAGGGATGAAGTATAATCCGAGATAAACAGCTTTCTCACAGGCTTAATGTATCTCCGTCAACATTAACTCCGAAGGTTTTTCACTTTGATTCCAAGTTAATTTTTTTGATACAATTTATTTAGACCTTTTCCTTTAACTCGCAACTTTTTAAATATCTAATTGGTTTGATATTTACATCATTAATTAGTTATGGTTATAGATAATGACAGAGTTTAGGTAATATTGTTGTTATTGATGCTTGGATTAGAGTTAAATCTTCAGTATTACAAATTTACAGGGTTAAACGTTAAATTGTTGGCAACAACCGAATTGCGGCCATAAAATTATTGTATGTAACATAAAATAACAATATCTAAGAAGAAAAATAACTAGTTTTCTTACAAGTTGCTACTTTAATTCCCGAGCAAGCGAAGGATTCTTTGTTAGTTTTTAGCATAACGGCTTTCAATTTATCTTCGTGTATTCATTTATTTTTGGCTGTATTGGGGCGGCCTAGAATACTCCCCCCGATCCCATGCTGGCATAACAGGGTGTCGTAAAAGGCGACAGAAGCCGGCCTGCTTGGTGATATGGATTCGCGTAAAGATTATATATATTATCATCATTATTATTATTAAGTCATTAATATTAATACTGGTATTATTATCTTTCCATGAAGCCTGCCTGGCTAGCTACCACCGTCTTGCTTGAGTCAGCCGCCAAACGACTCGTCGTGCTCCGGCTGGGAGCTCGAGAGCCAGTTCTATCTTTCTTACCTTCTTATCATTTCCTGGCCGACACCGCATCAGTGATACTATTGGTCTTGCTGATGTCCATGGCCGACGGTGACCTCTTACCATCAGGTGGCTCGTCTGCTTGTTTGTCGTCTATTAACATTAAAAAAAAACTTTGTGTAACGTACTATTTTCCACCTTTGTCACGAGAAGATAAAAATACATGGAAAATAGTTGATTGATTTAAAACGACAAACATCATGAAATGTAGTATCAATTATACAGTCCACTTGAACTTTATCCTGTATTTAATTAGTTAACCAACATCTATGTATGTACATTTATTACTTGCTGTTTTTGTAGGAGAATCACTTAATACACACTTATAAAGAAATTGAGTATTTGATACTCGAATCATCTTTTAATTAACAATACCAATGAGAAAATTGTTTCTTTCGTGTTGTAATTGAACAGTTATTCAATTTAATTTTTGGAGTTCCACAAGGATCAATCTAGTGTCACATTTTTTTATGTTTCCGTTAACGTCAATTGCTGTCGACCAAGCAAACGGGCTACCTGATGACAAGTGGTAACTGCTGCTCAGTGATGTCTGCACCACTTAAGACTGCCCCGATACGCTCCCAGCTAAGAAAAGCCGGAAAAGTAAAGACTTCTATCATCAAGTATCACCGTCTTTAATCCAGGTAGTATTTGGTCCCGTGTCCTGAGAAAAACTGGTGCACTAGCTTCGTTCGTTTAGCGGGTCACACCATACGTAGAGGACGTTAGATGAATGAACTGAATGATTTTAATACATGTATAGTTTAGTTTGATTAACAGCATATTTTATTTCAAATTTAATTATTATATAAAAAATAAAGTTTAGATATAGATGACAAATAAACATTTTTTTTTATTCAGGGTTGGCTGTCAACCGCCGCACAACTCCTTCGATCCACGCCAATGCTTCCACAGAAGGTCAGCTTCGTTCCCGCAGAAAGGCAGCCAAAATGCTTGTGGCTGTGGTTATCATGTTTGCAGTTTGCTACTTCCCAGTTCACCTGCTTTCTGTTCTCAGGTAAATTAGACGTATAAGATCAGTTTTGATTGAATGTAAAAGATTTTTCTCCAGTTACAACTTTTTTTATGTTAAAAACCGACAAACGAGCAGACGAGCTACATGATGGTAAGTGCTCACCATGGACATGAGTAACACCAAAGATATCATTGATGCGTTGTTGGCCAGGAAATGAGAAGATGATAAGAGAGAAAGTACTGGCTCTCGAGCCCCCAGCCGGAACACGACGAGTCGTTTGGCGGCTCACTCAAGCAGGAGGGTGGTAGCTAGCCAGGCAGGCTTCACGGAAGGATAATAATACCATTAGTAATGTTAATGATTTAATAATAATACTGATAATATAGTCCTTACGCTATGCCCTACCACCAAGCAGACTGACTTCTGTCCCTTATTACAACACCCTGTTCTGCCAGCATGGGATCGGGAACATTTTATAGCTCCTTTGAAATGTGAATATGTAGTAGTACACGGCCTTATGTGGAAAGTAAAGCTGATATGCTTTAGACTTTGTATTATTTGGAGGGATTAAAACATTCAGTGTTTTATGAAATCAGCTCTATAGAAGCAAATTATAATTTATTCATCTGAAGTACGTAATCTTACAAAAAAGTTCAATTTGATAACGGTAAGTGATTGATATTGGACTATCTAGATTGTAGATATCTATGCGTATTTTATTTATTTTTATTTTATTTTTATGTATTTGGGAAATAAACAGTGTCTTATTAAACTTATAGATAGTACAAAGCAGAAAGACACACATCAGTAAGTTTCCACTGATAAATTTATCAGTAAGTAAATTAACCTATTTGGAGCGAGAGACACTAAAAATAGTGGAGACAATACAGGAAAAAAAAACAATAAAAATATGCTAGGTAACAAAATTAGTCGATAAAATATAACATCTGAGATTATTGTAAATCTGCTAGTATCTGCCGTATACTCCTCTTGTAGCCTTGTACCGAACAGCTGAACGGGTCAACACTCTGCAAATTATGATTATAAAAGTTACAAGAGCGGTATAGGAAAGTCTTGCTGATATACTTTGTCTTGGTAAGAGGAGTACAGAACAACGACCTATGACGTAAGTTAGTCCGCAACTCAATCCGGGGGCAGCAGAAATAAATATGACGAATTAAAAAAGAATATCCCACAGAACCGTTTCCAATGTTATACAAAAAAAGTTGATCTCTCTCTGCCCGTCTATTGATAAGGGTTGTTGAAGAAGGCACTGAATGATATCTTTATATAATATAATATAATATAAATAAAAATATAAAAAAAAATATCCAGTTTTGCTTGTTGTATCTTATATTGCGGGTTGCAAACGATCGAACCATATTCAAGTATACAACCTACCTACCTAACATACGCGTTAAAGAGTAGCGAAAAGGTTGAGCTATCTGTGAATTCGGTACTTGTTCTAAGTATAAAGCCAAGCGTGCGATAAGCCTTGGGGATGATGTAATTTAAGTGTGCGTTGAAAGTCAGCTTGCTATTCGTTGGGCTCGTGTAGTTCTATCATGAAACATGTTTGGTTTATAATATGAACAGGATATGTTAGTTGCCACAGTTATGTCAAATTGGATATGCGACTGGTTTGTTTTGTTTTTTTAAGTAACTAAACACCAAAGGCACCTCTGAAGAGTTGCCGACCGATAAAGAAGGGGAGGGTCCGCACTATCACTGGCTCTCTGACCACTACGATAGAAATACTTATTAAATATTTCACGGTACATTTTGTCCCATATATAGCTTATTATGTGCGCAATCATACGTTCTTCCTATATACTAATTTTCACCAAGATCGGCCAACCCTTTTTTTAGTTTTACAAGGAAATGCAGTTACAGACAGACACAGACATTTTTTTTTCAAATGGCAGAATTTGGGTCAGTGAATCATAAAATGATTATTTATCACATAATATGTCAATAAAATAAGAATTACAGTACTATAGATATAAATTTCATATACCGGGTTCTCACACGAAGTATAAAATTATAATAATTACCAAGATGTAAGATTATATACCGTATTTACCACACTGTTACCCTAAATAACACTGGCAGTTTTCAGCCTGGACACCTACAAGAATGTGACTTATACGTTCAAAAAATCTATTTTTCAATATTAAAAATTTAATTTTATAAAAATACAACCTTATTTAGATGTCAAAAGTTCATCTCTTGACCCTCGAATACGGTGATAAAACTTCATATAGCTAAAGTCTGACAAGTTCTAGAAAAACTTATCTATTACTATCATAATTATATTAGTTTTTATTAAAATAAGCTATTGGAAAAATTGGAAAATATTGATGTAGGTGATCAGGTCGAAGACACTAAGTAAAACCGCCGGTCTCCTTTATTAACTTAAATACAATTTAAATAACCCTTCGATCGTGCGTTTGCTATATCAATTCAGCGAAAAAATCAAAAAGATAGATCTTAATCTACAATGAAATCATAATGTCACACAAAGTTGGAACAGCATTCTTGAATCTTAAAATTCGCTGAGCTTTGATGTAAGGCTAATTTTCTAACTTCTAAATCTCATCATAAACACTGACTCATTTTTGGGGTCATATAGAATAATCAATTCAAATGTGACATATTTCTGCAAGACAGAATTTTCGGACTAAAGGATATTGCTGGCCTGTCATTATTCTTTGCCAGATCCTATGCAAACAGATTGTACCTCTACTGCTGAAATCTAATGACGAAATAAATCAACCGGTATACGTGAGCCAACGATGATATCCGACAGACTGTAATGAAACAAGGCGATTTGTCCGGACGGACATTCGCAGCGTTATTTGGCCAGAATATCCGGAAAACGGACATCAATCAAATTAGTCAGTCACGGCGCATTTGTATATCAGCTCTAAAACATTTTACATAAATTGTTCGACTTTTTGTCGATGGTATTAAGTTTGTAATGGCTCAGTTTTTGCCTGAAATATTTTATATACCATAAAGGTGTCAAAATTGTAATAAAGTTTGCTGAATTTTAATATCGAACTAAGGTTTTACTCAATTAATCAAAATTAAGTAATTTCGGTCTCGTAATAATTGGATTTAATTAAAAAAAAGACAAGTCAAGACTATGAAACTGCTTGAATTCAGTATATGCAGTTTTGCAAAAATAGTCAGCAAGAAACTTCCGACGAAAATATCTTTAAGTCACAGTTGTGGAGAACTTATTGTTACGTATGGGTATAATATTAAACCCTTGTCCAAGGGGTCCTATCTTTAAAATAATCATCCAATTTGTAATAACCTTTCACAAAAACCTTAACAACCAAAGTCTAAAAATATTTCTTAACGTACGTTAGTTATATTATCAAAAACATATTGTTATATAAAATTTTAGTACAGTATTATTTATCTTAAAAAGACCTCTAAGCGAGTCCATTGACTTCATTTCAAAGTACTTTAAGGATGAACATGAGTTTAGTATATAGCCATAAGTATTAGGCCTTTCTGTAACTGAGAATAGGAAAAAACCCGTCGGGAGTTTCTTGGCGCTTCTTCTTCCGGGACCACTCAGGTAGGGATTTGTTGAAGCGATGGCGTAGCGTGACGTGCGAAAAGTCTTTGTAAAAATGAACTTCGAATAAATATTATTTAAATTTTCATTCAATATATTTATGATTTAAGTCTTCCTCATTTGCAAACAATTCGTTTTGTTTGTTTAGAAATTTTATTATCTATTAGTATTTTCGCAAACTTTCTTTACATTAATATGGCATGTTAGTTAGTGTATATTAGTTATAGCGAACTTGCTAAAACAAGTTATAACATTTTCGTTATAGCATAAAACTTGTATATTAATTCTTATGTAAGTTTCGTCACGAGGAACGTTTAATTATATCGTATTAATTGGATCTTTAAAAAGACTTATTCGAAAAAACATTTAATTAATTATATCAAAAGAGCCGACGGCAAAATTACAATCACACTTGTATTGTCCCCCTTTATAAAAAAATTTAAGAAATGAAAAGAAAACAGTTTATTACTGACTTTTTAAATACTTTAAAAGATGTTACAATTAGCACTATAATTGCATAAAAATGATCATAAAATTATTTCCCTTCGAGATACATATATCGAAACCAAGTGTTTTATATATATTTTTTAATAAAATCAGTTATATTACAGCTTATTTTGTTTATTTGGATTCATCCGAATAGTTCCAGGACTGTCTGTGGTCTTTCTTCAGCAGTTATTCAGCTCAAGAGAATGTCTCCGGGACAAAAATCGGATAGATCCGACACTGAGTTTGAGGCGTTAGGGGGCGTCAAAGCCAATCTTCCCTGCTGGTGGTGCACCCTGTTCTACAACGGACGAGGCTATAACACCAGATCCCTCCTGCTGGACGTCGCTGAGCTTCGAACCACCTAGTTTAATCCCAACGGTACTTTAATAGTAATAGGATTTTTCGTCCGTCTGGCCAGCTACCATCCTCCTTCAAAATCTATCTTGAAATATTTAATACGTATATATGTTGTAGTGACACAGGGCCAGTCATAATGCGGTTCCTCCTTTTCTTTTTAGATCTTTGGTGTTACTGAAATCCATGGACGATAGTAACCACTTACCCTTAGGTGGCTCGTCTATTTGTTTGTCGACTAGTTACATAAAAAACTATTACAGACCGGTAATATACCCAATTTCACATAACTGTTGCATGCAAAAGATAGAAAAGACTGGCTCTGATGCCTCCAGCCGGAACACGACGAGTCGTTTGGCGGATAACTCAAGCAGGAGGGTGGTAGCTAGCCAGGCAGGCTTCACGGAAGAGATAAGAGATAATTATTAGTATTGAAGCAATTCTTGACTCATTAACCAACTTCAACGAAGAACCAGTAATTAAAAAAAAATCTGTATCTATCTTGGCCAGAAATGAGTGTTTGTGTTGCCTTTGGTGGCTTTGGATGTGCATAGTTAAATCCTTGCACATGAGGTCTGTTTGTGCTCGTTTGACCAATGAAATAATGAATATGTTTCTAATTTTTAGACAATCGGAAATAAAACGAATTAACTAAAAGAATAAAATGGGGTAAACATTAAATTTATAAACCGTGTGAAAAAATCCGTTTTGTCCACCACTAGTTTGGATTCATTCGTGGCTGTAGGTATTAGAGCGTTAAAAGGATTATTCGTAAAATTGGACCAAATGAAACACCCACATAGTAATAAAGTAAAGAACGGAATGTGCAACACTGTTGCATTCGAATATTTGAAATATAAATCTGAATTATTTGCCAATATCCGAACACGAAGTCCATTAACGCATTCCTAAAAATATTGCTCGGATTTTGCTATTTGTGACCAGTGTTTTCCCGTGCTGAGCATCTGGTGTATATTAGTTAAATGTGCCATTTAAAATTACAGTTATTACCAACATTTGCTCAAAATAAAAGCTAGAAAATTTAATATATTAAGCCTTTAAATAAATCGAGAGGGAACTCCGCCGACGTTCGACGTTCTGTGTAATTAAGTTAAATTAGAAACTGTCCTGTTAGTGACCCTTGTGGTTTTATATTGTCAATGGATCTTAAGTAATTTACTGGACGTCTTATCTCTAATTATGCTCGCACTGCAGCCTTCAAAACAAGTGGAGAAAAGTTACAGATTTCTGCATGACTCAACCTCACGTCACCCGTGCAGGAGACCGACTTTGAAATTAGTAGGCTATCTGTGCTGAATACAAAACATTATCTATACTACTACATAAATCTGTAGGCACTGTCTGTATAATTGATTTAATATTATATTTTGTCATAAATATTTATTAACTCACTGACCCAAAATTTCTCATTTTTTCCTTCGTCTGTTTTTATACCAATTATAACTCAAAAACATCTTGTCGGATCTGGATGAAATTAGCATATAAGATGAACGTGATTATGCAGATAGTAAATTATATATGATATCGTGCACGTTACGATTAAAAAAACATAATAAAATTAATATTGTCGCATTTCTTCGGCAGCCATATCCATTTGTTTCTTTCCATAAGCGTGTGCGTGCTATAATAGTTATAAGGTTTTCTATAATTAAAATAGTACTAAGTAGTAATATTTCATAATAGTACTAAGGTTTTCTATAATTAAAATAGTACTAAGTAGTAATATTTCATAATAGTACTAAGGTTTTCTATAATTAAAAGGTTATATAATTTTGTTTCTAACAGGTTTTCATTTGTTAGTAACCTACTCGTATAAAGTTGAAACGTGTGTATCAATTATTATTCTTTAGTATTATGTTAAGCCATATAAATCGTGTAATATTGTTGGAGAGATAATAATAAATAAATAAATGTAAATACAGATGAAATCAATCTTGCGATGGTAATCTATTTTAAAACAAAACTTGAACCTATTGAAACAACTGCGCAAACGAAGTTACTGGACTTTGGTAGTAAAAAAAAAAATTCAAAGGTAGTTCACTGAATGATTAATACTTTTTTACTTACAGAACTTGTTTAATTACCAACCCCTTGTTGCAGGGTGGCGTACGACGTGAAACAAAGCGACATAATGACGTGCATCGCGCTCATCTCTCACGTGATGTGCTACGCCAACTCGGCTGTCAATCCACTTATATACAACTTCATGAGTGGTACGTTTGTTATTCGTATCTTTAGAGCAGTTTTTTTTTTTGCATTGAAGGGCCACATACCCGTAGCCAAGGAATGGAATGCATTTGAGATTTGAGATATTCCCGGTGCGTACACGTAATCGTGCTTGCTCGCAATCTAAAATCGATTTATAGCGTTAAGTACCTTTAAGAATATGTCACTAATATCTTTCAATTAAATCTATGTATTAACTAAAGATAAAATATCTGTATTGTACAAAGTAAAATATGTTAGTTTTGTTGGACTCATTTTAATATAAATTTTACTGTATCAATTTACAGATTCGTTTTGCGTACAATTTTACATTTAAGTTATTTAGTTTTGAACACAATCTAATATTATACTATGAGACGCTATTTTGTGTGCGAGACATTTAATTTCGTAGTAAAGTAATAAGCAATGTTCTCTTTAGATTCTTGTTTCAATTAAAGGTAGTTTTAATATGCAATTTATACCATACCATATTTTTGTTTGTTTTTAATAGTGTTCATTTAATTTGCAGTATTTGTAAGTCTATTAGCTGTTCCTACAGAATCCGCAGCTAAATTGAACTATCTTCTTCATGTCACATTATCTTAATATTATAAACTATGTATTGCATTAAATTTATAGTTTAAATATACTGCAGAAAACTATTCACTAATATTTTCAAACTTTCAAAGGGTACAAGCATTATATTTTCTAAATCATTTACTTAATCATTAAATTCATATTCTCACACCATATTTATTCTATTGAGATCATAAAGCATAGGTAATATCGGAAACGAAAAGATGGATTTTTTAATGCTATATTTAAAATCCAAATGTATACTTAATATACTTAATATTGTAGAATAACGTGTCTTAGGCTAGCTGTTATACAAATTTAATAGATAAAATCTAGGCAAAATTGCATAAACATTCGTGTCACAGTCTGTGCACATAAAATCACATACATAAACGAGAAACGATAGACGAATCAAAAATTGATTTTGAATTCGTTATTCGACATCCGTCTCCATACATACTGTTATAGTACTGCATAATTGAATTTTAATGTTTAGGTGGAGGCATTAGAAAGTGTTGTCGATAGTGTGAGTCAAGAAAAAGCGGTAAATTCGCTTCGTTGAAGTCCTCCGTCACTACAACCGAAAGACAACAACATTTTACGGTTGCTTTTAAGAATTATAACGGTAGCCAGCCGGGCTAATAATGTTTGACGAACACAATGAAACAGTACCCTCACGATTACCCTGAACGATACAGAGTCTAACGACCTCCAAAAGAGGGCGTGATATCATTGCTTGATCCGTTGTTGCGCAGGCTACAACACGAGCGAAGAGGGGTGGAGCTCTCTACTACACATATATACATGAACATATGTCCACATAAACGCAGGTGTTGTTAATGTAAAGCGTGTAAAGTCGTGCCAAGTGATTTTAAACAATGTCTTTCTATTTCGTCATTATAACACAAGTTAAAGTAACAAAGGCCGTAAAGCTTTCAAGCTTAACAGTTTGCGTACAATGGAGAAATTTGTGTCAAGCAGTTTTCGGCGCTAAAGCTAGCTAATACATAATATAAATCAATTTGTAATATAAATGGAAATGTTGTTGTAAAAGTATAAAATAGGCTTGAAGCTTCAGTGAAGTCGAATAGACGTGTTGTAAAGTTCCTTTTAATTTGTGTGAAATAATTAAGCTGAAAACTAATGATGGATTAAAAGTTCCATCTTTCACGGCGGGCCCTGGATCAATCTCTATATACAGTAGTTTTTAAAAGACATTTGCATATTACAATAACTATCACCTCCTTGAGAACGTTGCTACGAAATCTAAAGTTCTCATAGAAGTGTACAAGTTTGTCAGTCCACTTATTCGCCATTCTGAGGGAACACTAAAAACTAGTATTGTGACAATCACGGCTTGATGATGAGTCAATTGAAGGCTTAAAGAAAACGGTTTCTGAGGTTAGCTCTACTGGATCTATAGCTGAGAAGTAGAATAGGCAACCACGGTACATGAGATGGAGCTTAAGCAATTGGCCGAACAATGCGTGGTCCCCGGTGGTTTCATTCATTTCCAAGTTTCAAAGTTATAGAAAATTTTACTCAGATAATAAATTCCAGTCACATCACAATGACTTTATATTGTAACTAGCGGCCCGTCCCGACTTCGTTCGGGTTCAACAATTTATTTTTATACACATCCATTTTATATATAGCCTATGTCCATTTGGAATAACGTACCCTTCAAATAGTAAAAGAATAGTTAAATATGTGCCATGGTTCTTAAGATTACTCTCCGCATACACAAACTCACAAAAATCACACTCTCTTTATAACATTTTAATTTGATATTCTTCGCAAGATTATCATAATCATATACTAAAGCACAAATCATAACAAGTTCTACAACGATGGTGAGCTCATCGTTGTCGTGAAATTGGACATTGATTACACTTTTATCTCCTTCGGCTTTGTCATGAATAGTTAACTACGAATTATAGGTTATGGGAAGAAGGTGGAACATATTTAACTACGCTGTGGCTAACTCGACCACTGAATTACACTTACTTCATTCTAATTAATCACTTAAATTGTTTTTTTGTCAACAATCAATATTTTTTTTACATAAAATAAATTAATGCTTGACAATAATCCCACCTGATGGAAAGTGGTGATGAAGTCTAAGATGGTGAACGCACTAACTTACAAAAGCCTATTTACTCTCCTCTTGAAGACTCTTACATTGTAAGAAGGCGGGAACAATTGCATTTCCTTTAAATTTTCTTATTATTTATTCGATATTTTATCTCTTTCTCCTATAACTGTTACGTTTCTCGTATCATTGCCTTCTCTATAAGACATTCAACGTTCACATTATTTATTTTCATCCTGTTATATTCATGAGTGATATACATTTTAATTTTGCTTTGAAAGATGCATCAAAGAATTATTTTTCTTTCAGGATTCCCAGGGTTTTCAGGTCAGTAAAACAAGAAAGGCCCCTGTATTGTAGAAATTGTTTCCACGTTTGATATAATTTGAGGCATGCTAACGTTTATATGACTTTATTTGTTAGCTACGATACTGGGATTTAAATCACACGCATGTTTGTATGATACAATATAACAAAACTTAAGTCGAGTATTACTTAACATACGAAGATGGGTTTTATAATTTTACGTTTTCAAATATGAATGGGCACCTTTTTGTTTTACATGCACAACCATTATCCATTTATGTGCTTCCAAAACGTCAACATTTTCACGTCACCTCAAATTATTTTTTCATCACTTATAACATGTCAATTCCGGTTTATTAAAATATTATAAACTTAATGGTCTCCATTGTTGCAGGCAAGTTCCGTCGAGAATTCCACAGATCTTATTTCAAATGTTTTTGCTGTTGCCACGGGTCTGCTTCACCTAACCAGAACGGGACTTCGTTCGCCCCTATAGGGAGTTCCAGAGGAACTACCAGAACCGTAGTGAGACGCAATGATTCCTGCGTCAGCTACAGGCTGACCCACCTATCTCCTTCTAACCACAACAGCGCCCATCGCGATCTTGGCAGGAATAGCAACACTTCATTCATCGAGCACATGAACGGCAATCGACGCCCAAAGATGCGAGATGATTGTATCAGCGAATCGGCTAGATTCACTCTCACAACCGACGTCGGCAGAGATTGACAATTCAGCAAAGACTTTCCTATTACTCACAGCACTGATCTCAGGAATCGTGACGTTATCGCCGGATATGTAGTAAGAAGCATCAACAGCATTGATTGTAAACCTTACTACGACTGTTTCAAGGGGCCAGGTGCGAGTGGTATCTGTGATTTCGATAAGGAAGTGAGTGAAAGGAATTATGTACTTGAAGATGAAAGACATAGTGATACGAATGCGGATTATGGCGGCTGCTCCGATGAACTAAGAGACGGGTTTCCATTCACCGACGAAACGAAAAACGGGTACAACTTTAAGTTTAATCGTAGTCTTAACAGCTGTCAGATTAAAAATAAACGTAAGATTAATTCGGTCTTTTAGGCATAAGGTGTATATTGTCTGTTAGAAATATAGGTAAGTTTCTCTTCGTAAGATATCTTCTCATTTATTTTATTTGTTACTTTCAACTGTATATTCAGCATTGTGTGATTTATGTAAATTCCTTGTTAGTTTATAATATTCGGTATGTAACGAGTTATATTGATGTTAAATTAATAGGCTCTTGACGAAGTGGATTGTGATGTAGTGTGTGAATAGTGCTTAAACAAAACAATATATAACAATTTATTATACAAGTTATAAGAGAAGAAGGTCAAATCATCACAGATGTTTTTTTTATAAAGTGACTCAATAATTTAAATGTTTTTCATTATGTTGTTTTGATTTAAATTGTGACCCAGCCCAAGCCATGCAGCTATCCTCAATGTTGAGGAAGCTTGGAAGCACGCAGCTCCAATTCGCAGTGGTAAATGTTAGTGTTAATTATAATAAATGTCAAAAAATCGTATGCCTGTTCTCCGTAGCCTGTTATCTAATCAACCGGAATTGAGGGCGCAGCGAATCCTTGGAAAGCAACTTCGTTAACATCAACGTTTACTTTAACAACGAAAACTACAAAATTTATCTCAAACAAGATTAATTAAAACTGAATCAAACGACGACAATCAAATGCCGGCGCAATAAAAATCCAATTAACATAAAACTATCGGTCTGCTTTTAACGTTTGACTCCATGGTGACTCCTCCACGGTGGAAACACCTCGGTTATCTAAGGTAGTAACCCTGTACACAGGGGTATAATATACACTCAGTATACCGCGTAAGATTTTCATTGCAGTAAACCGGTGCATTTATTGGTTTAACTACTGGTTGGTTACCTGGTTCTTTGTAGTACGTCATTTATTTATGTCCGTAATTAATACAGGGACGGATTAAGGCGTAGGCTTTAGTGAGATTTTGTATATTATTATTTGCTAGCAAATGCCCTCGTTTCGCTTTGGTAAAACTACCTTACGCTTAAAGATAGCATCTGCATTTTTCTGGGTTTTTCCCGTTCTGTGAATTAGAAATACATATAATAATTCATAACTTTTTATTTATAGACGAATTACAATGAAACAAAATTTAAATTTTAAGTGATGCTTACTTCAATATATTAGTAAAAACCAGAACGAAATCGGTTAAGCCGTTTCTGAGATTAGCGGGAACAAACGCACAGACAAACAGACACAAAATTCTAACAATTATTATTTTGTGTTTTATTGCGTTAAAAAAGCTCCTAATAATATTTTTTCTCATATATCGTTCATGTACAGAAATCGATCAGTTAGAATTTTATTATTAGTATAGATCATACATTTCAAAACCTCATGAACCCTTTGAAGTAAATCCATTGACTTTTGAAAAGGTCTCAAGTTAGAAGTAAGGCACAAAGGCTATTGTTATCTTGAGAGATTTCGACTCGCTGGAGATGATGGATCAACAAAGTAGCCGTGTCGAATTTTTTTTTATATATTGTTAAAGGCTAATGAGCAAACAGATCCTGGATCTAAGGAAAAACGGAATACTTATAAGGTTTCTGACTCTGTCGGACAGTTACATTAAATTTTCTCTGAACTTACTGAGCGGAAAAAAATGAAATTTGAAACATACATACACTTAGTTTACCCCAAGAAGAAAATCAAATAAACGAATCCTGACCATGGAGTCCTTTTAAGAAAGTTATAAACTGTGACATAATAATAATTATGATAAAAAATTATGATGTATCAAATAAAAATGCTTGTTATGACAGTTTTAGAATTTTAAAACCTAAAGTTAACAAGGTACAAAGTCAAATTACTTGAAAAATTCATCCCTTCCTCATTTTTGTATAATATATATAGGTCCATTCTCAAATTTTAAAGAAAAATCTATTTCATGTCTATCCTATATACCTATCGTCTCTATAGGAAACAGAAAACATACCGGACTGGATGGATAGATATTTATAGCATCCAATTCTATTCAATTCGAACCCAATATGTAGATTTTTATGCACATCAATCCCAGAAGTCTCATTCATTTAAAAATATTAAATTTATTTTCGTATTCTATGCGATTAACACATTTTTAGCACCATGCGTGCCCAGTAAAATAATATAAAATCGATTAAACCAGAAATCTCATAGGTAATTGAAGTATTAGTAAACATCGTACACTTAAGTGCGGAGGAAATGGCATATTCCCACGAACCATAATGTTTGGTACACATGCGTGCATTAAAACTATTTCCGTCGATTCGTAAATTTAGATTGTTGCTCTGCGGCTTCAAATGTTGCATTATTACATAGTGAACAGTTTTATTTTTATATACCGCGATACAGCTCAGCAGATTAAAATATTCTGTCGTTTTTATACACGCATTGTAATTGTGTTGCTGAATGTTGATCGATATGCGATTTGCGACTTCTTTTGTGACTATCTTTCTGTCCATCTCATATCTTTTTTCATGAAAACAACAAGGTCCCCAGGTATTAATATATTATATTTATGTTAATAGCCGACAACGAGCAGACAAGTCACCTGACGGTAAGTGGTCACCGTCGCCCATGAACATCAGCAAGACTAAAGGTATCACTGATGCGTTGTCGGCGAAGAAATGGGAAGAAGGTTAGACAGAAGGTACTGGCTCTCGAGCCCCCAGCCGGAACACGACGAGTCGTTTGGCGGCTGACTCAAGCAAGAGGGTGGTAGTTGGCCAGGCAGGCTTCGCAGAAAGATAATAATACCATATTATATACCATTACAAGGTTCTAATTGTGGTATCTATTTTAAGTAAACTCTGAGTTAAATGTGTGCGGGCGCAAAAGTTAGTAGGATGGGTGTATCCGATAGCTACTATATTCTAGAGCATTTCGGTGCTTGGGAGCATAAGTTAAGCTGTCAATAGAGGTTATTATCGCCGTATAGCCGTCGATGAACCATGTCGAAGAATAAGAATAAGAATAAGAGTTTCTTATAGCTGGGTTGATCTCCCACCAATCCTCACTGGAGCAGCGTAGTGTAAGACACTCTATGGCTCTTTAGTTACGGAGAGAGACCCGCGGTCTGTATTGGGCTGCTACTTGGTGTGAAGATTTAATTTCTATTCAATAAATTTCACATTATTCCAGTACCAAATCGCATTTCGATTTAACAATGACATAGAACAGTATCCTTGTTAAAGAAAAACGAAAGTATAATTAAATTTCACGGCCTACGTCGAAACTTACCTTAAAATAAATAAAATAGAAACTAAAACGAACTCGGAATTGTTCTCTCGGCAGGCGACATTACTAAAATCTGAGTTGCTGATGAAAGGTTGTGAAGATACATTATTTACATATGTAAGGTAGGTCTTACCTAATCTTACCTAATTAGAAGAAAATATAGTTAATACTTTATTTTCTCAAAGAATAGTAATATTCACTTAAAGAACATAATAACTTATAAACTACGTAGTGAATACGACAAACAAAACGTTTATTTCACCGTATATAATAAACAACAACTAAACGAGTTATACTCGTAATATTGGTAAAGTGAGGATCATAAATCGTGCAACTCGAGTTTTACTAATTTTTACCTCTGAAGTTTAAATAACATATCGACTTAAAACTTATTCAGGTTCATATGAATTTTTCCGAACGATACATTTTTTCATATTTCTCGTCTCACTTATGTTATTTTTGAGTCGTTTTTTCGTCGTATTCGTGGCACTTATTTCAGGATACAATCAGTCGAAATCGGGAGTAATAGTTTATAACTAATGCTAGGAATAATATTATTGCGTATATTAAATATAATTATTGTAAACAATAAGTTGTCTTTTAATAATACAATTGGTGTAATTTTTTTTACTAGTCCATAGGGTAGGTAAATTAAATTAGTTTCAGCGCATAATGCCAATCTCAAAATCATTTTTTTTCTAAAACTCTCTATAACTATAACTATAAAACTCTCTATAATTCTAAATGTCATTTAAATATAGAACAATATTGCTACCGTTTACTTATTTAATGTAATAGTTAAATTATTGAAGGCACGTATCAACATTTTATTCCTACAGTCGAATAAATTGTATTATAATTTCTTATTCCAACTGTTTATAATTATTCGATATGAAAGTACATGTGCCTACATTGTTGTACAAATTAAAAAAAGTTTCAATGAAAAATTGTAATTTTGAGAAGGTTATTATGCGTGAAATCGAATTAATTATGTTATATGATAGAAATAATTTTAAATATTTTTAATATAATACATTCTTGATGTAATGGTATTTAATATATGTAAATACATATAAAATTTCTACAGTATAATGTCTTAACTTTTCTACTTTATAACAGAATTGTCGTGTGTACAATTTAAGAACTGGAATAAAATAAATCAACTCTTGATTTATATTTGATGCGTCACTTTATTTTTACGCGATACTTTGGAAGCCGGCGCAGATCAAGTGTGATTTGATCTTGTGGGTGACGGAGTTTAAAAGCCTTGTTTATCAATATTTTAATAGAACAAATATACTATTACAAACCTCAGAAGTACAAATAACGATTCGACATTTCATGGCAACACTGCACTTTTTTCAAAATCTAATTATTGTGGAATGCTGATTATTAAATATTTTATTTAAGTAAAACATTATAAAAAGCTTTATGTTTATAGACATTTATTTATTTTTCATTAAGTATTGTTCACAATATGTCCAACATTGGTACCCGGCCAAATAAAACTTGACCTGCGCCATCCTCCGCGTTCAACTTCGTCGCCGGGGCTACAGGGGCAGATGGCGGCAGTTCTATCCTTTCTGTCTCGCATTCGTTGGATGGTCGTTCATTATTACACATTAATTATATTCTGGAAAAATTAATATGTTATGTAATTAACTTGACTGTTCGTCCTTGTTCTTCCAAACATATATGTGTATTCAGGCCGTATTAATTAATACCTAAGTGTCATACAAACTAATATAGTTACCAAAGATGAACTTAACGTTCAGTTTGACCTTTCTTCCAGTTATTATTACGTGTATACAGGTAAATTATGTTAGGTAAAGTATTTATTTGAAACTTTCAAAAATAAATGTTTAGGCAAACTTAACAATCGATTTGTTTCAAATGTTTAATGTTGAGAAAAAAATTGCATAGTAATAAATTTGTATTATTTTAAAAGATATTACGTGTCTATAAATTACATTACGTAATCCATCTGTAGCTTCCATCATGACAACAGGTAGGTGAAACCATATTATTATAAATTCGTGTAACTACGTAAAACAGCTTATGTTGATACAATGGTACGTCCAAATTGGCGTGTATGAGAGAGATTACTAGGCTGTTGTTCTATATCGTGGATATTTTGGAAGATCAGTCAAATTACATCCATTATAACATATAACAAAACACATCATAAACGTTGCCATGCAGTCAGGGGGCACCAGGATTCCTCATGTTGCGGCTAGCATGAAAATACACACAAATAAAACATCACAAACAGCCATGACTGACCCGAAGACGAACATTTCTGTCACATAATCATACGCTTGGCACGTAGAGTCATTACCAATTAGACTTAAGGAGCGTCTAATTTACTATGATAATAAATATTTTGTCTGTCTATGAATGTAGTTTCTGCAAGTTGTATTAATATAGACAAACCCTCATACTTAATCACTCTCGTTTACAAAAGCGCATGTATTTACATACCCAACGACCATTAAACTTAGTCAATGCAACTTCAAACACACATTTCACTGAATTCTGTTAAAAATACATCGCTGGTTGGTATTGTTCAATTCAAATGTTTTTAAAATTATTAGAAATAACTATAAGGCCCACATATTATTGTTATTTTCTTAATTGTATAAAATAAATTGCTGTCTCAATTTCTGTTGTTTGAATTTCCTCTGAATTAACGTCACAAGTTAAGAATTATGACTACACTCTATAGAGTAAGACTCCTTTGCTATAAATCAAATATTTCTTATATCTTCACACGACAATATTGTTTTTTTTAAATCTGACAGGAATTATTTCTTTCCTCGAGAAAAAACTTGACTGCCAAAAACGCTTGAACCAGTATTTCCTCAACTTCTCTCTCCTGGCTTCCTTTGGCTCACTGTACCTTAACCTGTTACCACACATTTCTCTTTTTCGCGTTCCAATGTTACAAGACGTTACACTTGTAATACAATAAAATCACAAAAGCTACACTAAACAGAGAACTGTAGACGAATTATAATATTCCCTTTAACTCATACCTGAAAATAAGCGACTTATGCATACAAGTCCAACAAAAACATTATTTTTGTCACAGTTTGGCCATATGGGAAGTACTTCTCTTCAACTGGACTTTCCATTTGCTGATTACACAAAATTCAAGATGAACGTGTACGAGACGATTTAATAAAAAGTCAGTTACGGTACCATTTTGAATAAACCTTTTAGTGGTGTTTCTCAATAACAATTTAGTAATAATATCCACAGCCGTCTACAGTATCGGATGTGTGATTTGCATCGGTTTGCAATTTTTAATACTGTACACGAAAATAGTAATGTAACTGACAACTAAAGGATAAACCTAAAGTGTATGCAAACATTTTTAGTTAATTTTTGGTTTACAACAATGTCCTATTACAGAGGTTTTAAAAAAACATGAATTTAGGAATTATAGTGAAATCAAAGTTTTTATTTTGGGTTAACACTCCGTGCACGGATGTATGGATTATGTATTTATGTGCAGTTATTGTGGTTACAAGATGTCTTAATTACCCTGCATACTGTCTCACAATTAGGCGTATGTAAATTATAAATTTAATATTATTCTAGGTTATAATTATTATTATATAATAGGTATTTGTATGTTATAATTTATCATTCATATTTACGGACGGACAGATGAATAATGAGATATTATTTTATATTGAAGAAAAATCAGCGAAAAGAAACTAGACTCTATTTAAAATAACAGAAATAACATCCAGTAAATATATTATATTGTAGCACCCTGACTGATTGAGCCTAGTGGTTTTACGTTTGACTCCGCGTGGGAGACCAGAGTTCAAATACCACAAGCATTTGTAAATTTTGAAATTATCTACATACTAGCTGGAACCCGGTGCACTTCGCTTCACATAAATAATCTACCATTTATTATACGTAAAAAAAATTATTGTTTACGACATTGTTATTCTAAAGCACTTGGGTATACAATATTTTTGATTTTGCCATCTTGAGCAAAACCAAATAAACTTGTCGGTTTACCGGCGCGGGAGCAATCTGTTTAGTGTGTTGTAGTAGTTTTTTTTTTTTTTTTTTGGTTTTTTAGGGTTCCAATGCTGTCACATGCATACATACAAACTTTCATATCAATTCGACCTATGGTCCAAAAGATAAAAATCACTGCCACCAGCGTCACCTATCCGACACTAACGTAACTATGTTCGTCGGAGTGGTCACGTCGCCCTTTATATGTATGCAAAGTTTCATACCAATTGGGCTGACGGTTCTCGAGTTTTAGGTGAACATACATACACATATACATTTAGATTAGGAATTAACTTTCACTTCACGTCAGAAAACATCGTGAGTAAACCTGCACATCTCACCGTTCTCCATACTGTTCTCAAAGGTGTCCGGTGTCTGCCGATCAGGTCTTGCCCAGCGTGGCTGACTATGGTCTGAGCCCCTCTAATTATGAGAGAGTTGAGTACTGATTGATTGGTTGTTTACTAGCAACTGCAGCAATCAGTATTAAAACAGAAAATAGCTAAGCCTGGAAGCTGTGTGCAAACAAAGGCCCCAGGGATACTGATCAATGGAAATGACTGAAATACTATATTAGGAGAAAGTGCGAATTTCGTTTGTGTGTATGCAGAGGATAATCTCCGTAACCATTGCACCTATTTGAATAAATCTCTTGCCAGTTTAAACTTACGAGTACATTGACATGGATTACAGAAGATGGATTGGCTATTTGAGCATATTATATTACCTAATATCTCCTAAGATAGATAATTGTAGTTTATAAACCTTTGACATCTATTTGAATCATATTTGGATATTGAATTGGCAATAATACAGTCCAGAATCACTTAACATTTTGCTTTTTTAGTCTTAACGGGATTTTTTTAAATTTGGAATGGCGAAACTGTAAAAGCTTGTTTTTTTTTCCTCGATTAAACCAAACCTTATTTGGATTCATGTAAATTGGTAAGGTCTTTATATTAATGACCCGGCGTCAATTAACTTTCACTCTGCATTACGACAATTAACATCAAACGAGACGGACGACACACAATACACCAAAGGTCGTAAACTCGGCTAACGGCTCAATAAATCTGATGGAAACCGAAATTACTCTCACGATTGTGATTATTCAAGTTTCATGATGCTTTAATAGCTATATTTTGTATCTGTTTTCGGAGTTCCTACCAGCGTGCCGCTGCAGGATCATTTGCTGACGCGCTTGTACATATGAGTATAATGTCATGAGCGGACGTAGACAAAATGTACGAAGAATTATCAGTCGATTCCTCATATTTTTAACGTCAAGTTTCAACAAAAATAAAACAGATATTTTATTCTGGTATCAAATTTTAATACCATGTCTTATTATCCTATACAATATCAATTAATACAAGTTCTGAAATAGCAATAATGAATATTACATATGAATATACACTCGTAGACAAAATTAGAGGAACGCAAAAAAAAGGTTTAATATCTCGTGTTATAATTATCGTGCGTACTGGCCACATACATTAATATACTCTATGAAAATAAAAAAAGTTTTGAAATGTTCTTTTTTCGAATTTCATTTGTTTTTCTGTCATTATTGCGTAATATTACGTTCTCTCGTACTGCGAAAAAATTTGCCAACTTTTGAATTTGAATGAAAATTTTGGTTTTGTTTAAATTTTTGCCTTGGCTTCCTTATTTATCGTGTAAAGTGTAAATTGTTACTGCTAATAAACTGAAAATGCCAGACCTAAACGCCACTCAAGTTGCCAGGGCTGTTACTTTAATTGAAACTGGGCACACCTACAAACATGTGGCCCAAACGTTACAAGTATCCAAATCTGTGGTACACCGAGTTGTCAAGAGGTATCGGCAGACCGGACGATATACGAGACTCGCATGACAGGGTCGTAAACGGAAAACTGTGGCGAGAGATGACCGTTTCCTTGTTAACCGGGTGCTCAGGAACAGGACTTTAACTTCTTATGAGGTAAGAACGGAGCTCCAAGAAGTTCGAGGGGTTACAGTAAGCACAAAAACTGTGAGAGGAAGACTGAAATCGGCCGGAATAAAATCACATGTGCCTGCCAGAGGCCCCCTTCTTACAACATGCCATCGAGTAGCTAGACTTAATTTTGCTCGCAATCACGAAAATTGGAATGACGAAGCTTGGAGTCAGGTTCTATTCACTGATGAATCCAGATTTTGTCTGAAACCAGATGATGGAAGGGTGAAAGTGTGGAGACGCTCGGGAGAGCGTTATGCTCAGTGCAACATCATTGGAAAAGAGGCATATGGTGGAGGGTCAGTTATGGTATTTGGAGGTATTTGTATGTGGGCACGTACGGAACTGCAAGTCATTGAAAATGGATCATTAACAGCAGTACGATATGTAACTGAGATTTTGGAACAAGTTGTAGTGCCATTTGCCCCTTTCATAGGAGACGCATTTGTTTTTATGCATGATAATGCACGACCCCATACTGCGGCCGTGGTTGTTGAATACCTTCGAGACCTTGAAATTAACACTATGGGGTGGCCAGTGCGCTCACCCGACTTAAACCCCCATAGAGCATGTCTGGGACAAGCTTGGAAAACAAATAAAGAAAAGAATTCCTGTCCCCGCTAATTTGAGAGATCTCAAAAACGCGTTACAAGAAGAATGGACCGCCATCCCTCAAGTTTTTATTGATAACTTGATTAGAAGTATGCCAAGAAGACTGGAAGCAGTTCGAAGAGCTAGACGGGGCAACACTAAGTACTGATTACAGCCCACATTATAGCCTTTTTTAAGCATTTATGAATAAAAAAAAATTTAATGTTAAGTATAAAGATGTTTTTCTTGTAAATTTTTCTTTTTTTCTGAATTTCGTGAATTTTTATCCTTTAACTTTGTTTTTTCGACTTTCGCATTTTTTAAATAACGAAAAATAAGCAAAATACAAATTACTATACTTAATTGTCACAAATTTCCATGATATTTTGTTTTACACGCACTTTTTTTTGTGTTCCTTTAATTTTGTCCATGTGTTTATAAATGTAATATAACGTAAATATTTTACGTTACGGGGAAACCTAAATCCAATTCCTAAGTATAGACTTAGGATTTAATTAAGCTACTCTTCTCTCCTTCTTTCTTTGAGCTTAGTCATAAGATTCGTATAATTTATGGTTTGGCACCACATTCAAGTCCCTTGCAGTCTTAACTAATTTTTATTAAAAGTCAATAAGGTTTAAGACAGATAAATTTAATACGTTTCAGCCACACATTTTTAATGTCGTGTGGTGTGCGATGGGCACCAAAGTTCCTTCTAAAGGAAGATAAACAGATAGGTATAGTGCTAAGCAGTAAAAAGAATTTTAGATAACTGCTATAAGTGTTTTAAAAATTACGTCATTGTTGAAACTTACAGTTGATTTTAACTCTTTAACTTTGGCTCTAGCCGAGTTTAATCTCGTTAGTGATTACGGCAATCTGTATGTGTGTGTGTGCATCGGCAATATAGGATGCTAGTGTGAGTTCGTCAGTGTTTTATTATGAAAATGAAGGTAGATCGGAGATAGAAATATAGATACATCTGCTTCACACTGATTTCCATTCATTGAGTAATAAGTTATATATTATCTCGTATATAAATTAATTGTAACGCTTTTTTTATGTTAACAGCCGACAAACGAGCAGATGAGCCACCTGAAGGTAACTGGTCACTGTCGCCCATGGACATCAGCAAGACCAAAGGTATCACCGATGCGTTGTCGGCCAGGAAATGAGGAGAAGGTTAAAAAGCAGGTACTGGCTCTCAAGCCCCCAGCCGAAACAATACAATACTATCCAATTTTATAAATGAACCTAAATACAAATAAAAACATATATATAAACTAAAATTACCTACAGTACCACAATGTCAGGGTACAGAAAAGGGTAATTGAAAAAGTTTTTATTGCATTGGTTTTGTAGATATTTAAGTTACGTACAGTTCAAACAGTGATCTCCGACAAGGCGCTGACTGGTCAGACCACGAACGAAACGGTGAGAAGCGAGATAATTGTATGGTAGAACACCTTATTATAAATCTACCATCATATAAAATATGAATTGAAATCCTGAAAATGATGTTTATGTGTACTAACTATAAGTTAATTTGTCATTTTTGTTAGGGTTTTTTTCGGCAACAGCTCTATTACGCTACTCCATATAGATAGGATTTTCCATTACGACAGACTCAGTGTAATCATTTAAAAGTGCTATTTACGATCTCTGTGTAACGGTTACCATATTTTAACAAGGAGGCGCGCGTTGCGCCCTTGGACTCTCGAAGAAGGCCTTCAAATAGAACCAGAACTAAAGTAGCCAATCTGCTATTTCTGTAAGCCGTATATCTGCAGTGATTGATAATATTTATATCAATAACAGCAATATATTTATATTTGAAAGACGCGGGTAACAGCTGATTAATAAGAAGTTTAAAGATATCGGAGAAAACGCAGGAAAATTCCGTCCTTCATTTTCGATGAAAGTACTGAACCTAAAATATTTAAAACAAAAGCTATGTTGGGTCAGTCCACGTACTTTGTTTTAGGGACAAATTTAATAAGAAATTAAAGGTGTAACTTTTATTTATATGATATGCAAAATATTCGTAATCTCATCGCTGCCGGTGGTCGAAGCGTCTACCGTGCTTCAAAGTCATTATGCTGAATTGGCCAAAAGTTTAAATTTAGCGAAATTGAGAGAGGACACTGGATTTTCATCAGCTCTAACATTTTCGTTTCAGTCGCTATAAATTAGTCAGCCCAAGTTTATTCGCCAGAACAAGTGAATAAATAAAAACTATTTTAATGAGTCAGGTTCGTAGAAACCGCGTGGAGTCAACTGTTATTTATGATTCATTTTAGGGATGTAATTGACATGAAATATCGTATCTGGATATGGATACGGATATATGTATGAATAGTATTTTACCGGTTTCGATTACGGTTAAAAATATGAAATTATTTCGGGTTATCTGATCGTTTGGTATAATTTCGGTTAGGGATATAGAATATTTTTTGTCTAGGTATTATTTGTTATTATATTCATGGAAAAAATACCTAAAAATCAAATAATAAAAACTGTCTAAAGATGAAAGCGACACGGCAAGTGTATCGGCGCAGCCTGCTAAAATATGTCATAACGTGTTTCATTTAGGCTTTGCCCCTGTCTGAAATTGTTCGATCCTATTTAATCGCATTCGGTTAGGGTTTCGGATATATTTTTATTACGGATATCCGGTTGGTCTGGGTTACGGTTACGGAGCTCCATAATATCCTTGGCTTAATTAAAAATTAACTTATGACTGGCGTACGTTAATATCCACCATTTGAATTAAGTAATTTTAGAAACAGAACCACTTTGGTGCTGCTTTTACTTGTAAAAGAGGCGATTCATTTTAATCATTTAAAGAAGTTAAAAGCTCGTATAATTTTTGAGTGCAAACCATCCCTCTTAATGTTTATGTGGTTCAAACTATAGTGAAATGTTAGCCAACCCAAGTTTCCGAAGGTCTCATGGCTCCCGGAGACTCGGTCATAGTTTAACAACTGCCGATTAACGATAACAATCTTGATCGGGGACCTTGAAAAATCAGTTTCCGGCGCCTCGCTACAATCTGTAATCTACTTATCGTACATATATAACCTTCAACGATTATATTTAATACTACTAATAAATACAATAAATATTCAGTAATATTAACTATTGCAATAATTCATTGTACTTAGTGAATGATTGCATTAACTTCCTGTATAGGCAATATTATAATAATAAAATATTAAAATACATTAATTATTAAGAATAATCCATAATCATAATAATTGATATTGCAGAATTATAATTTATTTATGACGTAAACAATAAAGTGTTAACTAGTGTTCGATAGTTCAAATACTAGCGTCCGCCATTTTTTCGGGCATTCATAAAGCAGTCGTCGAGCTGAGAACATTGCTGACAAGAACTGTAACAGTAGAAAACACAAATCCGGGTACTATGCTATGTTATTGACAGATCAATCGTCACCTCAGTGTCAATGCACCTTTCGAAACTTTAGTAGAAGCAAAAAATAACATGCATAAATGTATTTACAGAATACCTACATGATTAAATTATTTAGATTTTTTTTTTAATTCGATCCAAATTTAAACAGCTTTTGCACTTTCTCACTAGAATCTGTAAGTTAAATGACACGGATATAAACAATCAAAAAATTACAAGCCTGCAGAACCTGTGAGAGAAGTTCATTAAACCAAATCAAGGTAATCGCGCTGACCGAGTTAACTGGTCCCTTATTAATGAAACAATTTTTAATGTATACTTTAACATGATTTCTTATTCTTTATTATTGTATTCGTAATCCATAATTTTCATTGGGGAGACCTAAAAATTAATATTAATATGTACGCAACTAACTTTTCTTGAATATGAGGTAGAATGTCTGAACTATGGTTAAAACACACATCACCTTACCACGGAAGAATTAGGTGCCGTGTAGAGCGATTATGAGAAAAGGTATTATGAAGGGAGGCTGGTTGGTGAAAGTGAGTTGAAACTGTTGTATTGTGTGAAGCAATCGTCATAAATTTTTCGTTACTGTTAAGCTGTGTTGTTTTATTGTTCATAATCAGGTAATTTGTTCTGAACTTTACTGGTAATAAATACTCATAAAGATAACCGCCGTACAGTTCCGTGTTAATCAGCAGATCTCACGTATACATACTTTTGTTGACGACGCGTCGGTGACGTATCTCATGTTCTAACATGCATGAACGGCGGTAACTAACCGAGAATTAATATTTTTCTATCACATAGATATACTTCGACACGAATTCGGAGTTCCTAGCTCGGCAGCTAGGGTCGATAGCATCGGAGTTTCAGGGTCAACAGATCTTAATTCTGAATTATTATTATATAACAATTTAATAAAGAAAGACAGTTAAGTCGAAAGTATGAGTCGAAACTACAATAAATACTTTAATAGATGTAACACTACATTTTTTTATTATTAGCTTTTAGTTCTTCACAAGGTGGACTTTTAAGAAGGTGTCACGAGCGTTGGTAATTCTCCGAGCTGTTGCAGTGGATTAATAATAATAATTTTATAACGCGTCATAGATAACAAGTAGGCTGATTAGGTCAACGTAGTCACGGCACTATTTCCTAAAGCCCTTATCTCCGTGGAACCAGTGAAGCGAATGCTGCAGCAAACTGAACATTTATCATCACATCCCATCTCACGCTTTTGCATCGCTATCGTTAAGGGTGGCTTGATTGACGTGACCTCACGCTCTTATCTGTACTAACCTGTACGGGGAATTTTTTAAATTTTAACGTACGTAGACTTTGATATTGATGGTGGTCGAAACATATTTTTGTGGAAATTCTTGCCTGCCTGTCTGTCTGACCACGAATCGTACAAAGACCATTGAACTAATTTGGAAAATACTTGGGATTTTAGTTATGTTATGGGACATAATCTACGATGCCTTTTATCCCGGAATATGTATCTGTTTTCGAGGGACAAGAAACAAAAGTTCGGTGTTCGCGCCTACTTACGATGTGGAAATCCTCAAGAGGAGAATGAATAGGCTTTTATAGGTTAATGCGCTCGACATCTTAAACTTCATCACCACTTACCATCAGATGGGATTGTTGTCAAGCGTGAACTTATTTTATGTAAAAAAAATTATGAACATTATAATTAATGAGCAGTAAGTAAAATTTCGAATGTCTGACTGCAGCTATTATAATAAATTAATGTGTCTTATTAACAGAATAAGAAAAACCCATTCTTAAAACAATGCAGGTGCTATATCTTAGCGTAAAACGTAACTTTTTCAAAACGAAACGAGATTGGGTTACTAGTTCATTAATAAGAGAGATTTATATATGAATTATATGAGGCACTATGGTAAACCATATTGAAAACAGATGCGAGATTTTTTTTCATATCCTGAAGGGCAAATGATAAGGTAGCGTACCTGATGGTAAGTAATCATCGTCGTTTATGGACATATGCAAGACTAGAGGAGTTACCATTGAAACGCAGCATTCGCAAGCTCTGAGACAGGCCTCTTTTTACATATTTTTTGAAGAACTCTATACCAAAGCGTACCGCAAATACATACCTTAGAAGGTAGTTCGTTCCATAATTTGCATGTGAAAGATTTCTATGAATCCAGTTAATATGGATACATCTTCATTCTCCGGCGAGTGATGTGAAAATAGAAGGGCAACATCAAGTCAAACTGTTTCTCGGAACACTCACCATTATATTCCTCATAAGGCTTATGGGTTCTAGCTCGCCGATGATTCGTGGTTCGTTGACGATTGAGATACATTTTTTTACAACTTCAAGCTTCAAAAGTTGGTATTGTGTCGCCACTACCCAAATGTGGGTGGGAGTACTCCATTTGAGGCCTGATTCGTGCTTTTTAAAGCATAAGCCGATGACTTGTACTGAAGTACTGGGACGCTCTGTTCAACACGCAAAGCTTTTTACAAACTAGCTTGGCTTTAACTTAAAGATAACGCCCGCGTAGCAGCACATCACTCGAGATGTCAATTCCCAGAATCGCGACGCTTTTGTTAATAGTGGGCGCCGTCCCAAGGGACGTTCCAAGCACCACAGGCATAATGATAGATGGAGCGTTTTAGCGGTAAAAGCGCCAACTTCTGTCTTCTTGGGATCGAATGCGACTAAATTCAATTAGATTGGTATTTAGAAAGTGATCGATCACGATGATTTGGCGTAAATTAATAATGGAATTCAATAATGACTTTGCACACATAAATCTGTGAAATGTTTTGAACTTTATAATTGTGAACTATTTAACAAAAACTTTCGTTTCCGTCTTGGCCGATATGGCGTCAGTGATTTCTCTGATTTTATGTGTATGGATTACTGAGAAAAACAGTTTAAACCTAGAAACCTACATCGAAAAAGTTTTCATCGTCTTTCACTCATCTCCTTTCTCCGTCTTTTTTTGCTACTCTTAAATTCGCCGTTTTTTGTTATATCCATTGCTTTTCGCTTCTCTTCGGTGTTCTAAGGTCCTCTCCACTCCTCTTTGCTCCACTGATAATACACCCGTCCTATATAGTACATTATTCGACGAATTCGCTGCATTATTAAGTCGCTGTATTATTTTCAACAGTAGTAATACATGACAGTACTAACTTGATTTGAAGAAAGACTTGTTTAATACTATTATTTTGTCACATAATTGTATTTCAAAAATCTTATTCTTGTGTAAATTTTTTTCTATCTACTAATTCATGCTTGACGGCAATTCTACTTGATTGTAAGTGAAAATATTGCCTTAGATGATACTGAGTTCTAAAAATATCAACATCATATATAAAATTCATATCAATTTATTCAAATGGCAATCACTCACGTATACTTTTTTGTTTTTGCTCCTCCTACTTCAATATATAATTCATATAAATTTAGTTGTTTGACTTCAATAGACTCAGATACCGTTTCATGAATCGCTACGAAAGTTGGAATACTCTTAAATTTTTCATGTTTTAGTGAGAGCGAGCGCATTTTGTGTGTGTATATGCGGAAAGTTATCTCCGAAACGATGGCACCTACCTGAAAAATTCGTTTACCATTTTAAAGGTACATTAATGCGAATGAACAAAGGTTATAAAGAAGTCGGACCGCTTGTAAGTTATAAATTCCTTGGATGACGGTTGGTTAACGTAGAAATTTGCAAGGATACCATTTGTTATTCTTATGGTATTAAACTTTTATACACATTGCCTTATATTTTAACTGACAGGGGTATTCATGATTTTTGTGTATTTTAACAGTATTTCGACTCAATTGCAATATTGTTCATGGCGAGATTGCATTTGCGGGGAGAAACTATTGACAATTGATACTTGACAGACACGTATGACAAAAAAGCCTATGTTAAAGGTTTTTTTGTTGGTTTTCTTTTTTCTTTAAACTTGACGTCTAATTCATTTTGCGTTCTTAGGTGATATAGTATCATGACACACAGCACCAACGACCTCTTGACTGAAATTCACCCTTGAGTTAGTTTATTCACTAAATAGCACGATATATGGGTAAAAACACAAAAAAATTACGTGCCCGTTACACATAAAATGTATCTGTTATTTTTCTTTGCTTTATAGTGTAATCTCTTTTACTATAGTATATGATGTTTTCACACACAACTATACTATTATTGGACGTACTACAGCTATCTCACGTCAATCATCAAGCATTATGTACTGTAAATGATTTGAAATGCTGCCAGCCGAATCAAACAACGACATAACGCGCAGTAACTGTCAGCGTGCTACTGACAATAGAATCTCATGGTGCGTGACTTCTGTCATACTCCCACATTTTCTACGTAGAAATATAGATTTTATACATATAATTTGACGACCCCGTAGCCCAGTTGGTAGTGACCCTGCCTGCCGAGCGTGGGGTCCTGGGTTCGATTCCCGGTCGGGGCAGATATTTATGTGACAGATAAATGTTTGTTCTCGGGTCATGGGTGTTTGTGATGTAATAATTGTGTATGTCCATGCCACCCGCAACACAGGGAATCCTAGTGCGGGGGTGTGAGTGTGTAAACGTTTATTTATTATTATTATAAAGATCTTACTTTCGAACAGAGAAGCAGAACGACGTCTGCTGAGTTTTCTTATGAAATATACGTACATAAGTAGAACAAGGCGATAAAGTCTCTGAATATACAACAGATGGTTTAGAAATTTACGTTCGTTTGACCTATGAAAAGTTCCATTTGTATTTGCGTGTTTTAACGTAATTATAATTTTCGAATTAATAGTCTGCTAAGCCAAGGTAAAGCAAAAGATAATGAAAATTAAAGTATTTGTAAAATATTTAATTTTTGCCTTTGCTTTAGACTAAATATCTCTTTAGTATGAAGTTTGTGCAAGCGTACAAATCTGGTACGTCAGTTTAAGTCATATAATCTTGTGTGGGAGTCTCAAGCTTCATGTACCACTTGTCTTGGGAATTGTTGAACTTATTGAGGAGTGTCGGAATGTGGTGTGCAATGTCAATTTGCTGAGCAGGAAAAAAGTTTAGAGAAATTTGAATTAGGTGAATTTGAAACATTTCACACGACCACTTTCTATTCTGAGGAATATACGAGGTCTCACGAAATGAACGAAGATATAAATATTAGGATGGGAAATTTTAAATGATTAGACAGACTTTTGTACCTCCGAACTCCGAAAACCGACTCATAAAAAGAGAAAATGGTGTGGACAGATAATTAGTAAATATGTACTCGACGAAAATTATTTAGGAAAATTATCAACGCTAATGAAATAATTTACATGTTTATAATTAAACAAAAGTTAAATATTTCCGTCAAATAATCATATTTATAACATTCCTGTTAGTCTTTCATTACAGTGCGGTATGTAACTCGGTATATCGTAAGCATTATATAATAAGCTACGGTACCGCAGTGGTCTAAATCCCGAACCAGCACGGGGAACTTGATTTCGAGTCCTGCTAGCACCTTTAACTTTTTTCAAAGTTATTTACGTATTACAAGTAATTACCTCTTGCTCTGGTAAAGGAAAATATCACGAGGAAACCATACCATACCTGAGAGTTTTCTGTTATGATAGCATAGGTGTGTGAAGTCGGCCAATCCGTGTCTTGGTGTGGGAGGAGACACGAGTTCATCAGAAAAACAATTAACTCTTTCAATGAAGATTTAACTCTTCAGTTCACTATATTGGGCAAGTACAAAATGGCAGGCGTTACACTCCTTAGAAAATATTATGCAGCTTTCTCAGGTATACAGGTGTCTTCAATAAATTTTCCCGAATCGAACGGTAAGTATTTACAAGTCATTAAAAAAAACAGAGGTCCTTGCAGAATTTGACCCCAAGTCTTTCGTGCCGAACGACTCTCAAACCACCACGTTACCACTAACCACCATTCGTTATGAGAGAAAATTCAAGCCCAGTATTTCAAGCCCAACATAACGGTTGAGATGATGACAATGATTGAACTCCATTATCCTGAACTAAACGGATAACCTAAGGATTACGTTTGACGAAGCGAAAATCCAGTTGTGTTATCTAAACAGGTACGAACATAATTATGTGGATTATAGAAACTTAGTGAAAGCTAGTCTCATTCCCTGCGGACATCAATCACATTCTGGATCATTGCGTCACGAAGGACTTTAGTCGCTTCGAAGGCAGCTATTTTCCATTTTATTGATGCTTTAAGGAGACTGTTTATTAGTTGAAAACTACGTTGAAACTTAATTCGAGGAGCGTTATATAATGGTAATCAACGTTTATAGTTATAATAATGTTAGAGAGCGATTTAATGCGTAATAAAATTTTCGAACAAAAAAAATACCGACTTAAGTTTAAAGGAGGCGAATTTCTTTGTTTCTTCTCCAATTTTTTCTTCAAATTTAAATGAAACGAAACGGGAAGTTATGCCTTTTCAAACAAATAAGGAATTTTCCAAATCGATTAATAAATTACAGAGTTGTAAGATAAGGTAATATTTATTTGTCAGATAGACCACATTGCTGGCATTACGGTCAGACATCTTCGGGTGATCCTAGCAGAGAAATGTTTTCACAAAAATTAACTGTTTTAACAATAGTTACCAACGAAACGAGCAGTTCCGAGCAGAGACCCATTAGTCTCCACCACGGTTGAAACACAAGCAAGGCTGACCATAGGCTTTGTCCTCAGCGAGGCTCTGTTGTCGAACAAGTCGTGGTCTGTCGAGTCCTAGCGACGGTGCTGCCATCCTCGTGTCACGCGCCCCGTACTATTCAGCAGCCGTATTAATGACTGTCACCATCACGATGGTATATGTCAACAAATGGTAGATATGTGTCCACGACGACATCCAAACTGAACAAAAATTGCCGAAAGATGAATAGTGAAGACGCACTGTAATTATGTATATTAATGAATATTTTTCAGTTGCCGGCCAAGATGGAAGTTACGAATCTTTAAAATTATACAAAAAATAGGAATTATTTTTACTTTACGATGAAAAACATACCAGTAATATAGTTCATAATCCTTAGTTTATAGGTAATTAAGTCGTTGCCCAAACCCATATGTTATTCATTTCTTTATGATATATTACTTTTCTTCATTAGATGCATAAGGCATTGTTACGGATATGGTCGTGAGCGCCGAGTTTCATCCTTTTCGACAGGATATGCTAAATCGATATAACTTCCGAAATTTAAATTTGCTTACGATTGCAGCATACAGAGTAGAGTAGAGATAGATTGGTTATTATTCATTGTAAAAACCTTAAAAATAGGAATACAATGGGCGGACTTAATGTCTGAAGGCATTCTCTTAACCCTAGGTTAACCCTGGGTGCTGTTGGGAAGACATACGTAGAGAATAAGGTGAAGTTCATATTATTTTTCCACTTTTCATGTCTTTATATTCTTTAATGTACCCAGTAAAGCGTATTCCGTCAGTACACGTTATAAATATCAGTCGTTAGTTACCTGATATTTATTTGTATAGTACCGAAATGAATCAGAATTTCTGGATTGTAATACATACTATTAAGTCGTTTGTGTTACGCCATCTGTCAGCGGATAACGCGGATTTACGCCATCTTGCGTATCCTCACGCGCGCAAGCTGTTATCGCCATTAACAACTTGATCCGAGGGACTGACGCGTGACTGTCATTAGGACGTGTTCGTTTTGGCAGGCTTACTTTTCTGACTGTGTTTATTTATTTATACATTTTTTTAAAGTACATGTAACACAATTTATTATAATTATGTTTTAACTATATATTATATACTTATAGAACGGCATTTTATGTTGTTAGCTTCAGTTTTTATGTACGGTGCATTTTTTAATATCACTGGTTAATGTATTCACCGTCACGGCGAAAACCAAAATAAGAACAATACGAAGAAAACCGAGGTCTGTACATTTGATTTTATTGTCATATTTCGTGATAAATATTCGTTTTATGACTCGTTGACCCAATATATAATTTTGTTCCTAATAGGTTGTTATTTGTACTAACAAACTACGTATGTTACTAAACATACTCCTATAAAGTTGAAACGTCTGTATGTCTTATTAATTATTATTCTTAATAGTATAATGATAATTCTTAGTAATGTATTAAACTATATAAATGGCGGAATTTTGTTGGAGAGACAAAAATTAATAAATAAATGAATATAAATACATACAGATGAAATGAATTTTGCGATGGTGAATTATGTTAAAACTAACTTAAAACTATTAAAATATTTGCGAACACGACGTTGCGGCCGTTTGCTATTACCGTAGGTCTGTACATTTACTGCTACGATTGCGTTTTAAGTTTCCGTCTTATTCGAATGATCATTGATCCAAATGTTCCACGGTCGGAATTAACCAATATTTATATTTTACTCGTGCTAATGCTTGAGATCTTGTACCTTCTGAACGACTTCACCGTTCGACGTTCACACAATATATTTGTTTTGATAGATAATATTTTGTGTTATCTTTCAAACTCTTATTACCTGGAGACACCCAACGATTACACCCTGTATGTTTAAAACCAAAAAGTTTATTTAATTGTTTTTAAAAGTGAAGTTAAGAGCAAAGCAAAAGCGCAAAAGTGAAAACTCTTCGAAATATACGTAAGAACGGTCGCGCAAAGTGCGCGTAGAATCGTCGCGACATCTGCGCTAGAGAAGTATAACATGTTAAGTTATATCTACTAAGTCATGCTAATGGCGACTGCAAGTAATCAACTTACTTCGATTCGAACTTCGAATGCGGTCGAAGTTTAAACCGGTGACCGCTAAGGCAGAAATTCTTAATTCCATGGTAAGGAGCTCACGAAGATTTGTCAGTCAAGCGACCCTGATTAATATGGCTCAATGACCTCGTTCATTGTTCAGGTTGCTTGGACCGAGCCCCGGATCTAGGGGGGGGGGGGCAAGCCGGGGCCCATGCCCCAGGTGGCAAGTTCAGAGGGCGGCCAAATTCACACTTTACAAACGAATGGACAACTCATCATTCACTTAACTTTGACCACAGAATAAATTATAGTACAAGTAGCTGAAATTATAAAGATGATAAAGGTAAAAACAAATATAAGTGGGCGGGGGCGGCATTTTTCAATTTTTGCCCCGCCTAAAAAAAATTGAAAATCCGGGACTGTTGGACCAAGGATCAACCAATGGCGGGTTCTTACGTCAACATTGCTGGCTGTGTGTGTAAAACCTCACATAAGAGTCGATGTCATTAATCGATAAATCTATAATATCCTGATAATTTACAAACTTAGTCACAGACTTTACGAGCTTAGACATATCAATAAAATAAATACTTCAAACTAGTTGAAGTCCAATCATAAGAACTATTCTTATCCAATATTCAATCTACTTATAAACATTCGCTGGCAATCGTGTCACGCACCCTTATCACATGTCAGACGAGGGATCCTATAACGGTTTCACCTTCGGGGTGATAATATCCTCAAGAATTAATTTCTACAAGCACCCGCTCAGGTTGCACCGTAACGAGCAATGCCTGTTCGAGTATGCCCCTTCATCATATTGTAATTTTACCTCGTCAAGCCTCAAGTTCATAGGTTCAAGGAACCAAGGAAGAAACTAGAGATTCTGTGTCTAAAAGATACTTCTATTAAAGCAGAAGATTTAATAGAAGTATTCTTTAAGCAGGGATTTATTTGATTTACACTATATCTAATAAATATTTTTGCTGATAATAATTTTGACGAATGTTTATTATTTCATTGTAATGATACGTCAAAAATTGGTCGAAAAATATTTCATAATTGAATTTCGATTGGATGTGCAATCCGGCCTCGCTTCTCTTCAGAAAAACCACGCTTTACGATATGAAATATCACCTGCCTTGGTTTAGATTAACTTATAACTGTTTCATTATAGCCGGATTGTAATGAAACCAAAACCTTTAAATATTAAGTGAGGCTTACTGCAATACATCAGAGAAAAACATAACGATCGGTTAAGCTATTTCTGAGATTAGCGCGCACAAACGCACAGACAAACAGTCAAAAATTCCAACAATATTTTTTTTGGATTCTATTGCGTTAATAAAGACTCCTGATAATAGTTTTTGTCATATAGGTATCCTTCATGTACAGAAAGCGATCAGTTAAAATTTTATTATAATTACTAGCAAAGTGCCTTCGCTTTGCTTCAGGAAAACTATGCCTTACATATTTTAAATTCGTTTATAACTTTCTTATTTAAGGACGGATTGCAATGGAACAACTTTAAGTATTAAGTTACGCTTACCGCAATACAATTTTAGTGAAAACCAGAACGAAATCGATTAAGATGTTTCTGAGATTAGCGGGAACAGACAAACAGACAAAAATTCCACCAATTATTTTTTTGGATTCTATTGCGTTAATAAAGGCTCCTAATAATAGTTTTTGTCATATATCATCTACAGAAATCCTTCATGTACAGAAAGCGATCAGGTAGAATTTTATTATAATTAAGTATAGATTTCGTTTCAAATGCACACGCAACAGTTACCGATTTAACTTTTTTATCACGTTTCTGGCGAACGTGAAAATGTTTGTTATGTCACAAGTCGACAAATAAGCACACGAGCACCGCACGGGAAGTGTTCTCTGCCGCTCACGGACAACCTTAAAAATCAAATAACAAAACTGTCTAAAGATGAGAGCGATATCGGCTCAGACAGCGAAAACCTGTCATAACGTTTCATTTAGACACTGCCCCTATCCGAACTTATTCCAAACTTTTTTATCGGAATCGGTTAGCGTTTCTGATATATTATTATTTCGGATATCCGATAGTCTCGGTTACGGTTACGGAGCTCCATAACATCCCTGGTATGATGATGTTCGAGGGGGATATTGAATATGCGGTCACTGTATGATGATGGCCGTGACTGTGGTGATCATGTTGGGACGGTGCTGTAATAATCATGTCACTCACTATCGTGGTGGTAACCATGGATGTCATACTGCGGGAGTGATGTGGTAAATTCAAATTCGAAATCATTTAATTATGTAGGTATTCTGTAAATACACTTTGAACGTCATTTTTTGCTTCTACCACCGTTTCGAAAAGGTGCTTTGACATTGGGGAGAAGAAACGGCGGAAGAAACTCCTGAGCACATTTTTTAAACAACACATAGTAATTACGAAGTAAGAAATCTAAGCCTGTGCGGAACTGGATTCGACACTATTATTTCCAGGCGTTCTTGTCGTTAATATGTTCGTCTATACTATAATATCCTTTGCCTACAAACTGTATTTTAATGCGTCGCTTAAAAGATCCAATGGGGTATTGGTTTCAATTGTATGATTGTTAATTATTAAAATTTTGGAAATTCAACACAATGTTTAATTACGTAATGTTCGCTAGATACTCAGTCTAATTACCTTTAACGAATACAATGGAACATGATCAGTAAGCATCATCTGCACAACATGTTTAGTTTGAAATATTAACCGCAAAATAGAGAATCACTTATATTGTACAAATTAATACACATTCCAATATGAGTCGTTCTATTTCTGTTTCCTAACAATACTAGATATCGTTGCGGGTAATATGCATTGTGACTGTAATGAATAAATACTCTTTATTTATGTATTACTAGCAAATTCAGAAAAACTACCTTACACTTATAAATAGCATTTGCATTCTTTTACGACTGGGTTTTTCTCGTTCTGTGAATTATAATTACATAATTATATTATATTATTTATAACTCTTTTATTTATTGTCGGATTGAAATGAAACGAACTTCAAAATATTCACTGACGCTTACTGGAATACATTAGTGAAAAGCGTAACGAAATCGGATAAGGCGTTTCTGAGATTAACGCGAACAAACGGACAGACAAACAGACGTACATAGAAACAGATAAAAATTCTAACAACTGATGTTTTGGATTCTATTGCGTTAATAAAGGCCCCTAATATTAGTTTTTCTGATATACCCTTAATGTACTGAAAGCTGATCTGTAATTGATCAATTAGAATTTTACTATTTGTATACAAAATATTTAGCAATATTTCGATGTATGGAGTCGGATGATCATGTAGAGTTCGGACTGTACGTGTCGCACTCTTGGAATGAAAGGGACTTAACTCAAAAATTGCAATTTATGGGAAACGATGAAGAAAGTTTTCAAAAATGTATGGTGTTGAGTAAATTTAAAGAGACTGATGTATGAGGTTTTCCCTTTTTCCCTATCTCACTCATAATACGGGCTCTTTTTCACCATAAGGTTTTAGAGTAGGCTTTTTTAAGTAAATTTATCGTAAAATCTGGAATTTCAGGAGTTTTGAGTTAAGTCACTTTCATTCTAAAGGTGCGATTATCACATCTTTCGGTAAAAAAAATCTGGTGTGACACTGCGTATTTCATAGCTTCTTATGAAACTATCAGAGGTGTTTGAAGTTTCCCAATTCACACTTGGCCAGCGTGGTAGACAATGGCTATTACCTATTTCATTGTGAGAGACGACTGGAGTCCAGCAGTTAAGGTATAATAAGCATTAATGTTATCATATAGTTCTTAATAATAATTCTTATAACAGTAAACTTAATTTTAATTCAATTGTCGTGCTGAACCAGGCGAAATAAAGCCTAAAGCCTCTAACCTAAAAATTGAATAGACTTTTAAATGTTTATCTTATTTCCATATATCTGTCTGGTTTCAAAGCCTTTTAGCTCATTAATTAATGTCGAGAATAATTTCGTCGATTGAATCACGTGAGGTTCATCAAACTCCTTATAAAATCTACAGTTATTATTTTTACTTCGTTCGGTTGTAATATTATTAAGCCCATAAACGGATCCAGTTGTTGCCAGCATATGCTCGCATGCTGCATATGCCTAACTGTATATGCGCGTTAAAGATAAATTATCAGAGTTCTACATAATCACCACAAAGCTATACAGCTGCCGATCGGTACACGGTCAGCGTGATGGAATACTAGCCTTTTCACAGTGAATGAGACCGTAAGTGTAACTGTTACTAGTTGAGTTCTTGATAAGCTATATCGTTCAGTATCATATGAGAACGCTGTAATTGGTTTTTATGAAGCTTTGGCTGGAGCTGCAAGAGTACATTAAGAGTTCGACGTTTAGCGTCTTCAAACGGCGCCGTGCGTCCGCCGTCATACACATATATAATATTTCCCTTGACGTCGTAAACTGAGCGACACTTTACAGTCAAAGCAATAAGACCACAGATAAACACCAGTGGAATAGATGTACACATAGATTGATGAGGTACAGAGATGTAGCATTGACAGTTTCGAAAAAAAAATTTAATGGTGAAATTTGATGGTGGTAGATGCTGGTGTAATCGGAAACCTCTTCTATAATGAAAGAATACTTAGATATAAATAGTTTAATTTTTTTTTGTTAATAGCAGACAAACGAGCAGACGATCCACCTGATGGTAAGTGGTCACCGTCACCCATGGACATCAGCAAGACCAAAGGTATCACTGATGCGTTGTCGGCCAAGAAATGAGAAGAAAATTAGAAAGAAGGTACTGGCTCTCAAACTCCGAGCCGGAACACGACGAGTCGTTTGGCGGCTGACTCAAGCAGGAGGGTGGTAGCTAGCCAGGCAGGCTCCACGGAAAGATAATAATACCACTAGTAATGTTAATGACTTAATAATAATATTGATGATATAATCCTTACGTGAAACCCTACCAAGCAGGCTGGCTTCTGTCGTCTCTTACAACACCATGCTCTGCCAGCATGGGATTGGAGGGAGTATTCTAAGCCGCTCCAATACGGCTAAAATATAATATAATAATATGAGTAATATAATTTTGCACCATTATTTGTGCCCTTTCGACTCGAGTCGAAGATATCTTTCTTCGATTTGAACGGACGTAAAAGAACCACCTGATGTTAATCAATCACCGTCGTCCGTGGACAAGGGAACCCCAAGGGAGTATTTTTATTATGTTCAATATTCAGATTACGCGTTTTTGTATGGCGTCAAATGGATCGGTTGATAATGGCGCACCTGCCGACAGATGAGAACAGGCGATAAATGCCACATGAGGCCTGACTTGTAATTTGTTAAGCATGATACTCGGGGCTCCGCTTGCCATTGAGAGGCGTTTACAGTCCTTTGACATTTTAAACAGTAATTTGAAAACTTTGAGAGATAACAGAATTAAAATGGCTTTTTCCTTTTCACGAAGAAGTATCTCTGTTTGGAGAATGAGATAGATCTTTTGCCGCGATAGCTTTTTTACCATATACGTAAAAGCTTTGGAATAAGCTGCCTTCGGAGGTCTTTCTGGAGTTCTATGCCATGGGGTTCTGCAAGAGAGGCGTAAAAAGAGCTCCTTTTCAGAGCCGGCGATGCATTCACGGACCCCCGGGGGTTGCACATCTCTGCTGCGACTGTTTAACATCAGGGCGCCCATCTGGTTTTTCGCTAGTCCTTAACTCATAAAAAATGAGATAAATATTTGTATCAGAACTTTGTCGACTAGTATTTCTCTACCGCCCATCTCTTTACATACATATATCTATACCAAATGAAATTGGATGGGTTGTATGACACGTTACTTCAGATATTTGCGGTATTTTAAGTGCATGTGCTATGGTTTATGAGCGTATTGCCTAAATTAACAACAAATAGTGATAAATGGCACAAAGATGATAAATCGCTTTGACATAAAATATAAGAGCTTATAAGCCATTGGCTATCACGAAAACGACCTCATCCTTTTTCGTTTCTTCTAAGGTCCCTACCAACGGAGCTAAATTTAAATAATTCAACATTCTATCCCTGGTCGCTCAAGTGAATATACTAACTTTAAAATGATAAATCTGTCACTAATCCAATTTTTCCAGTAACTGGAATAAGACAGTTCAAGGTTAATACAACCGAAAATCGCATCAATATATTGCTAAGACCGATGATAAATATATTTCCACAGTATAAACTATGACAAAATTGCTAGTGAAACCTAAACTTAGAAAAATAAAGCAATTTAATTATGATATATCATTTTAAAATGTCATCATTTATTACCAGTTTGACTATTTTATTTTGTGTTAAAAAATATATTGATGTGAATATTCACGCTAAAAGTAAATATAACTTTGAATTTAGATTTATTGGAGAATCCTCATGCTTTTAGAAAAACAGGTGTTCTATAATAAGATATAATAATAATAATAATAAAATTTATTGTTTACCGTTTATTTATACATAGATCTTACCATACAGACGATAAGAAGTTCTCAACAGTCCACCCTATGTGCGTATAGAATAATTTATATGTCGATTCTAGATCGACATTCCAGTAATGAGCAGATAGCTCACACGTCATGGACATGAAAGACGGGCAACAAGAAAGACACCATCCTACTAACACTCCGACAACCTCTCGAGCTCTGCAAGCGATACACGCAAAAATATTTCGTTGTTGTTTCCAAAGCTTAGTTACTAGCCAGGTGGGTAATAAACCTTTATTTAATGTCCTTTCATTCTACACAGCTGGCTTAATTTTACCCTCACTATTAATTTAGTCGGCTAGACTCGGCTCAGCTGGAATTAATTAATAGATTCGCCGTAAACCGGTACATCTGCTTAGTTATAATTTGTGAGCTGTTCTAATTTTCTTTTGAACGTTTATATTTTCCAAGATTTTCTTCGGTTTAACTATACTGTCTTAGTTATTTTGTTAAGTTTAACTGCAGTATATTGCTCTGCACCTATAAGCACTGATAGTCTAGAGATGTGCATATCGGTATCTTGTTCGATGGCTGGATTCTAGTTCTGCTCTTAGTTCTAAGTTTTAAAGTTATACGCAAATCAGAATTTCTTATATGACTTTCTTCAATGAAAAAAAAAACATCATGAGGACACCTGCATACCCGAAAGGTCTCCATAATCTTCTTGAAAGTGAACGAAGTCTGTCAACCCACACCTGACCAGCGAAGTGAATTATGACTCAGATCTTCTTGGAAGATTGATAATATTTCAACCACATTTCAATATTATTAGGAGCAATTAAATAGAGTTATCAACGTTTTTTTTCTTTATTCTTTCATCCAAGCCATCTCCTCCTCCTAGCGGATGTTTTCGTGGAGCTTGTGATGCAATGGCGCCGGATGTCTTTTGGAGATTGTACACACTGTATTGCTCTGAATTATTCCGCTGACAGACTTATATGCAAAAATTTCTTGCCTACTTATCTAGCTACGATTTTTCTTCACAAAATCAACGATTAAATAATTAACATTTTTCAGTTAAAAGTTATATATTAGGTTGTTTAACGACTATTTTCCTATATCTCTATACAAGCAACATAATGAAAGGCACAAATCGATTTGCTTTGATGAAGTTTCACGTTTCAATTTAATCTCAATATTATAATGTTTAATGAATGAACTCGTTACAATGTTATTGTTATTGTAAAACCTGTCCATAATTTGTTTGCCTACCCGAGTAAGAACTATTTACCCAGAAATTGCCTAAAACTTCGTGTAATTTGTTGTTTACGTAAGGAAATTTGTGTTTCAAAGTCGGAAGTTCAAGAAGACTAGTTTAAGAAGAAGATAAAATAAACTATTTTTTTTATATCTTATTAAAACATTCTCTTTCTGAACGACTTATTGGGTTAATTAGGATTCATAGAGTCTCTAAAGGGTTGTTAGGTATTAGAAATAACATTATTGCAGAAAAAAAATTTTGAATTATTTGTGCTGCGACATCGCTTAAAGGGCTCTATGAGTTCTATGAATCTTTAGTAAACATGATATACGATGTACGTTATTCATAAGGTTAAGAATTACACTATTTTTACTGGATTACGCCTAAGTATAAAAGTCCAACTTCATTACCCTCTGTGGCATAGTCCAACTTCATCACCCTCTGTTTCATAGTCCAACTTCATCTCCCTCTGTGGCATAGTCCAACTTCATCACCCTCTGTGGCATAGTCCAACTTCATCACTCTCTGTGGCATAGTCCAACTTCATCACCCTCTGTGGCATAGTCCAACTTCATCAGTCTCTGTGGCATGCTTAAATGGTCCGCCAGACACAGTATACACGTTCGATTTTAATCACCAGTAATAATGTAATTTCAATATGAATTCAATTATGTAAATCCTTTTATTATACTTCGGTATGCATGATAATAAATCTAACATTCATATAATTGAATTGATACAATTCATTGGTAATATATTAAATGATATTAAGAAAATCGATATTATAATTAAGGTGACTTATTAATCATCTATTATTCTATACATTTAATAAAATTTTAACCGATCGCTTTTTGTATATAAAGGATATATGAGAAAAACTATTATTAAGAGACTTTATTATGGACGCAAAGTTTGCGCAAAAACTCAGAAACGGATTAAAAAAAAATTTTTATAAAAAGTTATAAATTAACATATTTATAAGTCATAGAACGAGAAAAATCTGGTCCTATACCAATGCATTTACAATTACTAAGCACTTGCGCAACTTGGTGTATTTTTTCTGAAGCGAAGCGAGGGTGGTTTGAGAGCCATAAACATATTTTATTAAAATTGTATTATACACACCATCACTAACGCTAAATTATGAACTGTGTCTAAACTTTAATTAACATGTTATTTAACTACCATTTATGAAAGTAAATATTCACTCGTTCAGTTAATATATTTTCTATTCCTCCAGCTGTGTAATGCATTTAACACCTGGTAACTCTCCTTAAATTTCCTTCACGTGAGTCCAGCTTTTATTCCCGTTCCTTTTCAGTTCACTGGTTTGATTATGGAACTCGCTACCTTCTGCTGTAAGAGATTCCGAAACATTATTGTATTATTATTATTATCTTGTCGCTTAGTTTAGCGTAATGGGTAGCTGGTAGAAAATGCTTAAGCATTAAGCTCGCTATTTGTACCGTAATAATATCTTGTTATTGTGGTCAATTAAGTTTAAATAAATAAATTATCGGTATTTAAAAACGCGACGTAGATTTCTATTTAGCTCACGCTGGGTGATGATTATCATTATCATCATGATGATGAATGATGATAAGAATGTGATATGAAAAAGATACGTATCACATATATTAAAAATTGTGTAATATCTGTTTTATAGATATTATTATTTGAATACATACGTAATAACTTTGTCTCACTGTACGAGTTAAAGTCGTAACGATTATGAATTGATTAATCGTACACTCACTGTGTCACTTTTCACTTATTGGGCCTACTGGAAGAATTGGCACTGATATATTTTGTTTCGTGTAATTTTATTGCATGTATAGAATAAAAAAATCCAACTAGACAGTAGTTTATAAGGCTTTAAATAGTTAAATGTAATATATAGATGGCGCTAGCATGTGTCAACTATGTTATGGGCGTCGTACTTTATATGTTACTTAACTTAATTAGTTCCGTTTGTTGTCATTGTATGTTTATTTTTTGTATTCGGAACTGCGCATATATTTTTGCTTTCTGTATTTAAAATCACCATTTCGTGTCGTGTGGACATACAACTAAAGCTATTATTAGTTTTAGTTTTGTAAATAACTCATTACAACGGCAATAGAACTTTCGCGTGATGACACGAGGAAATACGAAAATATTCATATTTACAACAAGTCATAACAGTTTCTGTAAACGCATTAATGTCAAATTTATCTCCGTGTGTGCCGCGCACCGCGCAGTCGGACTGCGTAGAGAACTATTAGCACTTTTACAACCATCTATTTATAAAGGCTATTAGTACTATATCTAAGGCAACGGTTTCAGTTTTAATCCCACGACCAAATCCTTCGTTCAACTTATATTATTCGACTTCGTACTCCTCTACATTCCACCTCCCTATATCAGTAGTCCTTCACTGTCTCAGCCGTCCGCCTGTGCAATTCCCTACCCCTACGTATCCAAACATGTGAATTCCTACATTCCTTTAAAGAATAAGAAAAATTGTATTTACCTTAGTGTTCAAATTTTTATTTTTGTGTCTTTTTCCTTGTGCTGTGGGTTTGTGATCTAACGATGCAGATACTGCATACCACAATTGATATTCAGTGATGTAGTGTGTATTTATATAATTTTGTGTATGTTTATATTTGTTTATAGATATGCATATATTAATTCATTTCATGTATGCAACGCTAATGTATTACTCGATTTCCAATATCAATTATAGTCCAGTATGTTTTAATTGTATTCAAATGAGGAATTTATTATTAGGATCTATAGATTTTATATTAAATGAGCTAATTGTTCAAGCTCATTATTGAACCAAATTACTAGTAAATTCTTCCTCCTTTTTAAATCGGTACCCCAATGCTGAGGGTCTTGACCTAATCATTAAATTGGTTGAAAGAGAAGACTTTCTCCTTAATAAGAGCCCCCCCATCTCCCCCGGTCTTGTGCAATATGCAGAGCATCGGCTACTTTTGTGTTGAGTGTGGTGCGGATCTGGTCTACCCAGCGTATCGGAAACCTGCCTCTAGACCTTTTGCCGTCCACTTTTCCGGTCACGATCAGCTTTTCCAAGTTGATAACGGATTTGCGTGCGATCTGACCGAAGAATTCGAAGATTCAGCGGAGGCATATATTTCATAGGCGAGGTCTTTTTTCTGTCTTAAGTTGTTGCAGGATTTACTTGTTAGTCTGATGCACTGTCCATGGGATTCTGAGCATTTTCCTCCAGCACATCTCAACCGCATCTATGCGTTTCCCATCTGTAGCTTTTAAAGTCCATATATCTGCACCCTACAGGAAAATGGAGAACACGAGAGTGTTGACAAGCATTATCTTTGTGTTTAACGAGATGTTACGGTTTCACCAAATTCTGTCGAGTTGGGATATGGCCTTCTTTGATATTACGGCTCGTCTAGGGATTTTTGACCCACAGGAACCATTATTACTGATGTTAGAGCCCAGGTATACGAATTGTCTACTATATCCAAGTCAAGTTTACCAGTGAGATTCAGTCTACCTGTGCGGTCTATCACCATGATCTTGGTTTTGGATCTGTTTATGGAGAGCCTTTACTTGCTTTGCTCGCTAATTCCATTCTGTCCTACAGTGAACACATTTCATCCTCATTTGCTGCAAATAATATGATGTCGTCAGCTTAGCCCAAGTTGTTATCTTAGTGCCATTTATGGTAATGCCGCCTTCCCAGTTCTCACAAGTACTTCGAATGATGTATTCGCCGTAAATGTTGAACAGAATAGGTGATAGGATACATCTCTGTCTGACACCTTTGTTGAAATAGAAGGGTTTTGACGTTATCCCATCTATACGAACTGATCCTCTGCTGTTTGTATAGAGGCCTTGCAATAGTTTAACAAAATGTTTGGAGACTCCCATCTCATCTAGAACTCTCAAAAAACAGGTCCAGTCGACGTTGTCGAAAGCCTTACTGTAATCCACAAAACACATCATAAAGGGAGTGTCGAACTCATAAGCCTCCTCTACTAGTTGCCCTAGATTCAGTATTTGTTCTCGTGTGCCCTTCTCTTCACAACTCCGCTTGCTCTTGCGGAATCTGTCACATTTGTGGTGGAGCCTCTTTTATGAAAAGGTAGTATAACCAATTCACTTCAATCGTTTGGCCGTTTTCCGCCAGATCTGATTGCAAATTCTGTGAAGCATATTGATCCCAGTTTTACCAAGAGATTTGAGAATCTCAGCGGTTATACCCTCAGGTCCTGGGGCTTTTCTGAGCTCGAGACTTGCTAAACCAGCTGACACTTCTGCTTTTAAAATAGGAGGTTCTAGATCCTTTTTGATTCCAGGATTTGCATTCATTGCAGGTATTTGTATAGGTGTATACTAGTAAATTAAATAAAATTAATTTGGGGTTTTCATGAATATTAAAAAAATATTCAAATCTATTTATATATCTATCAACCTGTCATATTTCACTGCTGGACTTAGGGTTCCACTAACTGGAACCACTCTGACTGGTCCTGGAACAGCTGAGTCCCCTGGCTATCCGCTGTTTTTCTGGTCATCAATCTCCCTGGTCGGGGAGCGTAAGGTGCTATTTTTAACTTCGTATTCAATAAGCTATGATAGAATTAACGAAATATACCGGTATAATAAGTACCATAGTACAGAGGAAATAATTTATATAAATTATTTAAACCTCATTTAAGAAGATTAATTTGCGTGTACATTATATTAACCGCAGTAGTTGTAAGTTTATGTTGGTTTTTTCTTATTTGTTATTTTTCTCTTTGTTATTTTCAATTATTTTTTTATATTAATTTACTTATTTATTAAAATTGCGTCTCAAAAGTGATTTGCATGTAGTGTTCACTTCAAGAAGGACTAAACACTGAAGAAAAAGAAATCAGTTTATTTTTTATTTTTTTATTTCTGTATGTAAAGTGTAATGTCCAGTTTAGGGAATCAATAACAAAATTACAATGTAAAACTTAATGAAACAAAATGAAAAATATTTTTAACGTTTGTTTTTAATACAAAGCTCTCATCGCATCCATCTCGAATGGAAATGCGTTGAGGGCGCCTCTGTAGTTCTAGATATCCAATATAGAGATGGACAGTTCGTACTTTTGCTTAAAGCTTAAAAGATTAATGTAAACGCTCACACACACATAACTTCGCACTAAAATCCCCGTGTCCACGCTTCACGATATCTCGAAGACTAAACACTCGCAATTACATTGCCATATAATTGTTATGGATCGAACTCGAGAACACTTCGCTGCTAATCTAATTCAATGAAAAGAGCTACAGGATCGGCTCTAACAATATGACTAATAAAATATACACTTAAGATAAAATCCTACGTTATTGTTATTCGATCGATATATGTATTCGATCGTTAATTAGATTTTATGTTCAATATAATATAAGTAAAAAAGAAATATTAACTCGCTGGTCAATGATGTAAAATGTCAATTCTTAACAGAAAAATGTTCAAGGGTGCGTACGCTGTCAATCTAGTAGCACTGTTCCATGTTGTCATTTGTTTAAACTATATGATGTCACTATTATCGCGCCACAAGCAATAAACAGAGAAGATAATTAAAGAGACTCTCTTACTTTTTTAATGTTATATAAAATGTTTAAATAAAATTAATTGGTTATTTCGAAGTAACAGTATACTTTCGATTGAAATGGAATTAGATATGATGCACAATAATTGCAACGCGTTATATTTTCCATAACACAACGTTAACGTTTAACAACTTCTGAAGAAACTGTTTTATTTATCGTATTACTGTTCTATAGAAGCTTGTTTTGCTTCAATAATATAAAATCCATCTACTATAGATATCACGAGTGTAACATGCAAACCTTAGAGACGGGAATTTGGCTCCTGTTTAACCGACTTCAATGAAGGTTCTATATTCGTGTGTATGTATTTTTTATCTATGTACAGCGATAACTCCGTTTTTTATTAACCAATTTGCATGATTCTTTTTTTAGAGTATACCAATGGCTTTCACCTGGTTCTCTATGAATATGATGAGGATTTGACTGCAGAACACATCTGCAGATAAAAGGTGGAACTTCTCAACAGATAGCAATCATTAAGCCATGTTAGATATTCGCTGTGTTAACATTAACTCCTCGTGAATAGGACTTGGTAACAATGTGATTAGTCGACAGAAACTACTCGTAGTTAGTGGTGACTGGGACAGATTTGGCGCTTAAAGTCGGCTGCGCAGTCTGCACGTCCTGTCATAATAGTGTAAGTAACATCTGGATGATCGGTAATGACAAATTTCTTAGCGCTTTCGTGCGTCGTAGACCACGTCACACCACCTCTAGTCTTCCTCCATTAGGCAGACTGATACTTACCCTGTACATAGATATCACATGAAAAATTCAACGATAAAAATATTTATATGTGAAAACAAATAACTACATTTATGGACCCGCCATGACGGCGGACACATCGGGCACTCAAACAGTTTATTGGCAATAACGACGCGAATCTGTCAAGTAGCCATTAATCCGTCTCGCTCTGACAATAATCTGGCGGGATTACGATGCATATTATAAAACTTTAATTACAAACAAAACTAGTTCTAAAACTACTATCAAATCCAGTAATAAATCAATTTTGAATAAAAAGAAAACTATGATTTGAAACTTACCACGTGCATACATTGTACTCGCTGAGACCGCGACCTATTGATTAGGTCGAAAAGCGGTAAAAACAAAAATCGTAAGTATCCATATGGTTAAAACGGAACAAAAATAAACTAATCTGAAATTGTGTTCCTAGTGTATGCTTGAGAAAACAGAACAAATTCAAGGATGTTATGTATTTTCTAAGATAATTAACTTTACCATATAGAGCTACATTGCTATCAGGTAGGATAGGATAGGTAGGATAGGTGTATCAAACACTGACTTATAATGAGTAAAACAAATTTAGCTGGCGCAAAGGCGTGACTGTAGTGATCACTTTTGTTTGTTGGACTTTTCATCCCCCTCTATGAGAAAAATAAATAAGATGCTTTTAATACTCCGATACAAAATCATTTAATCATATAGGTATTCTGTAAATACACTTATGCACGTCATTTTTTGCTTCTCCTACCGTTTCGAAAAGGTGTTGAGGAGATGAAACGGCGAATGAAATTCTTTAAACAACACATGGTAATTACAAAAGTTTAAACCTGTGCGGAACTGGTTTCGACACTATCATTTCCAGGCGTCCTTATCATTTAAATATTCATCTATACTATAATATCCTTTTCCTATAAGTTGTATTTTAATATCGCTTAAAAGTTCCAATGTAACTCACTAACTCAAGGTAACTCACGTATCAACTTTGGAACCTTATTGTAAAAACGAACTTGAAGCCCCATAAAAGAATGCTAAACCTTTTGAAGACGACATGGAGACATAACCAAATTATGCCTATTTCTTGTTTCGTGATTTTTAGCTATTTGTCAAGTATCAATTTAATCAATGAATTGACATTATTGTTCCTATGGAGGTTTTATATCTAATCACAGCCAACGTAAAAGCAACTGAGTGCGACAACCTGAATGAAATGAAAACTGAAACTTAAATGAATTAGCGAACATTAAATTAGGCTCGTGTTACTTTACACGATCCAAAATCTTTATTCAGTTTTTAACTTGTTTTAAGTAGGTATTTATTTCTTTTTAAACTACTAAGATTAATTAAGTAAAGTTTGTCACTGTCAGTGTTCGGTGACAAGTTGAAACTTTTTGAGTTTAGACATTCTTTCATTCGGGATGTATGACCCTTCTGCGACTCTCAGACTTTGTCATAATTAGTGTTCGAGGAATCTGTTTAGTCTTCCATCATCGCAACATTTTCCGAAGACTAAAATTCCATTCACGACAATTGGATTCATGTCAATTCTCCACCGTCCTTTTTTGAAGATTTGTTTTGCCGCGTAAATACAAAATGCGTACTGGCTTCCTTCTGAGATATCTCTTGAGTTCTTTGACATGGCTTCTCAACAAATTCTTTGGCTTTTTTCGTTTGGCTCTTTCAGAGACCACGATGTATAATCTCATGACAGACTTGCTTCCTTGTCTGTTCCCAAACTGCAGAAAAAATATTACAAAACAAAAGTAAAAACGGTTATCTAGCCTAAATAATAAACCCTACATCCCCGTTGATGATTCCAGGTTTGATTGTCAACAGTAGCTTTAATTTATGTGGCAAAGGAATATGTGATCATCGTTTCTGATGTATGTTTTATATGTGAAGTTCTTTTTTTATATATTTAGCATCTAAGCAGAGTTGACCTATCGACTAATAGACGACAACAAGAGAAAGCCACCATCGCGGCCGACGGAGAAACTTTTTGAAGGACCACGTCTTAGCTCTGTGGGAACACTACGTAAGTAGTTAGTTGCACAGTGCGAGATTGAAAGTGTCGTGAAAAACTTCAGGAATCCAGTTGGTATTAATGGAACTTCGTTTTACATCGATTAATCGTTTTTATTTTGACGGAAATTGACAATTCTTTCAAACTTTCCTTTTGTAAAGACGCAAGAGGTTCGCTCCAAGTTGAGCTTCGTTCAAGTTGAACAATCTTAGTAGATATTACTTAGGTTCAATCCATACTTACCCCTGAATATCAAAGTGAATATCATATTGATTTTGGCTCACTTATGTCCCCATATACATTATGCCTTTGTCCATCCGGAATAACGAATGTTTCAAATGGTAAAATAATTTTTAAAGTAGTTGCCTTGGTTACCGGGATTAACTTCCAAATACACCCAAAACACATAAAATTCGCACTCTTTCTTTATAATATTAGTATAAATTCGCATACACCTGTGTTTTTATCTACGTGCAATAATATTTCCCATAAAACGATATGACTTATACAAAATAAACCGATTATCAAGTATAAATAAACTAAATACTTTGCATTTTTGTGTACGTTTATATTTTTAACAGTAATAGTAGAGTTTATGTTCAAAGAATCAGAGGCCCATAATCTTTCACTTGTCTCTAATGGTTAAGTGTACTTATACTTTTATGCTATTATGATACTAAATGTATTATCGATGCTTCGCTGGCCAAAAAAGAACGACCTGCGTTTCACTTTTCTTAAACAGTAAAATCGCTCAAGTAGCGCCTTACAATTAAAATCCATTACATTCTTTTTATGCCTTAGGCATGCAAACGAGCAGACGAGTCACCTGACGGCAAGTGTTTACCGTTGCCCATTGACACTAGCAACACCGGGGGCGTCACCAATGCGTTGCCAGCCTCGAAGAAAATGGTAGACCCGCTTCTTGAAGGACCCCATGTCCTGAAGTTCGTTCCACAGTTTACACGTGCGTGGTATGAAGCTACGCGAGAACCGACCTGTGGACGAATGCCAGGTATCCAGGTGGTGTTGTTGGAACCTGGTACTCCGTGATGTGTGGTGACGAAAATTAACCGCAGAGATTATACCAAACAGTTCTTCAGAACATTCCCCATTATACAGACGGTAGAATGCTCAGAGAGAGCTTACGTCTCTCCTCAACTCAAGCGATTCTAGGCCGTCTGTAAGCTTGGGATCATTGACAAGACGAACGGCTCGCCGTTGAATGCGGTTAATCGGATCCACTTGGCTAGCTGGGGCTCCAGCCCATAGGTGGAAGCAGTACTCCATGTGCGGTCAGATTTGCGCTTTATAAAGCATAAGCTTGTGCTTAGGTATGAAATACTGCTTAGTTCTATTGAGCACTCCCAATTTGCTTATAGCTAGTTTGGCCTTACTAACCAAGTCGTCCCGAAACTGAACTTCGTTCGAGATGTCAACACCAAGGATCCCAATTTAGAGATGTTAAGAGGAATGTTCTAGAAGTGTGGTGCTATGACGAATGGGTTTTTAGCGATTAACGCGTAAACTTGTGTCTTCTCGGGGTTGAAATGGACTAAATTAAGTCTACCCCATTCCGAGACCCGCTCCAGAGATGTCTCGACTTCAGACACAAGTTTTTTCCTCTTCTCCTCAGTTTGCACCCAAAAAAGGTTTGCCCGGCCTGTGTAACGAGTATCACCCGTACCGTCATCAGCATAGCAATGGTATATCTCCGATGTCGAGCATATCATTGATATGCATGATGAACAGTGTAGGTAAAAGAACAGAGCCATGTGGGACGCCAGCATTTAAGGGCTTCGTATCCGAGCATGTTCCATCAACAATGACCTTGATGCTCCACTCCGATAAAAAGCTGACAATCCATTTTCACAATTTCCGGGTACTTCCTACAGGTTAGACAGTAATGCTTTGTGCTATGCTCTATCGAAGGCCTTTGCAACATCCAAACTTACAGCCAATGCTTCTCCCTTGCTCTCGATTGCTTCTGCCCAGCAATGAGTTAGGTATACTAAAAGATCGCCAGCCGATGTGCCATGGCGGAAACCGTATTGACGGCTACTAATCAGCTGGCGATCCTCTGGATACCGGAGCAGTTGGGTGTTTATTACACGCTCCATTAGTTTGAAAAGCAGAGAGGTATTGGTCTGCGACGTTTTAAGGTGGTAATGAACAGCTTTGAGGATTGAATGTAAGCCCCTAATGTTACAAAAGTCCAAAAGAAATGTGGAAGGGGGTGCCGCTGGTTTTAACCTTTTTTCGTTTTGGGACTTTCTCATTAAATTCAAATTCAAATTCAAAATCATTTAATCATATAGGTATTCAGTAAATACACTTATGAACGTCCTTTTTAGCTTCTACCACCGTTTCGAAAAGATGCTTTAACAATGAGGAGAAGAAACGGCGAAAGAAACTCCTCAGCATATCTTTTAAACAACATATGGTAATTACAAAAGTTTAAAGTTTAAACCTGTGCGGAACTGGTTTCGACACTAATTTTCTCCAGGCATCCTTGTTATTCATGTACTCATCTATACTATAATATCCCTTGCCTATAAGTTGTGTTTTAATGCGACGCTTAAAAGTTCCAATGGGCAACTCGCGTAACGACTTAGGAATCTTATTGTAAAAACGAACTCCAAGCCCCATAAAGGAACGCTGAACCTTTTGAAGACGAAATGCAGATGTAACCAATTTATGCCTATTTCTTGTTTGATGATTGAGTGTATCACTTTTCTGCTTATACGTATTTAATTTTTTTTAATAAATACTTAATTACTATATATATACTGACTGGCTATTTATATGGCTATATATTATGGCTATTTATATTATGCTTGCGGGGAAGAGTTGAAAGAGTAGGAGTGGTGCAACGTCGGTACTACCCGAGTCAAAGAGTCGTCATAAATACTATCTCGGGAAGGTGGGCAGTCTGATTTGCTGGCTCATCGAACGGAACGACCTCCGATCCAACCCGTGATTAAGGTCCTCGTCCAGGTCCGGCTCTCTAACCGGCAAGGAAATTAATCGACGGGCTTTTGACATTGGCGGCGGGACAGCCTCCCAGGGCGGAATCACCTGGGTTCGGGTTCCCTACAACCAACGAGCGCCAGCGGTAACGTTTCATCGGCTCTTCCTGGCCGCCGAGCCAGTCCATCATGCCCAACCGCACGAGAGCAGTCGGTAATGACATTAACGGACTCGAGAGACACCAACAGAAGTACATATATCCAGGACGGGTAACAGACGAACAATGGGAGGGAAGATGCATAAAAGTTGAGGGAGAAAGAAGAGAGGAAGACTGGTACTCCTACACTACAACCGAAACACTGTGGAGAACAATTCACGATTGACTCTAGAAGGAGGATGGTTGCTATCCACGGTTGCGGTTGCGGTTCCCACGGAGACAGAGACGGAGATAATAATAGCAATAATGGTATTGATGTTGTTAAAATCAATACTACTAATATAATCCCTCTGAGGGGCCCTACCACCAGCGAGCCGGATTTAGTCGGCTTTTACGTCACCCATCCGGCGAGGGATTGGGGTTAGTATTCTAAGCCGTCCCAATACAACTTGTTTATAAAGAGTGAACATTTCTTTATGTCATTAATCTCTCGCATGAGTTTCGTTGAAATTGATAAAATATTCATGAGCTTAATTTTCCATCAACACCGATCCTCTGATAAAATTTTAATAAATTTCAAATTTTTAACATGATTCAACGTTTGAACGCTGGCATATCTCCGTTAAAGATAGTGGGTTAATTGAATTTAGTGAGTTAATTGATGGATGCCCTAGAAAATATGTTTTTGTGTTAAGCTTATTCTAATTAAACCTTTTCGTGGACAATTCGCCCTCGGCCGTCACTGACACCGTTGCCAAATTAAATAAATGCCTCAGGGAAAAGGTTAATTTAAATTATTCAGACTCTTTATTGAACAGCTGATACAAACACCGAAGGGGTTAAATATACATTTTTAACATGTCTCTGCTTTCAAACGGTGATTGCCCTTCACTGTGACAAGGAGTTTATGAATTGAGTTTCGAGAATTTATATGATTGAATATTATGTGATTATATATATTAAATTCAATGGAGATTTTTGGATTAAACTAATTCAGGATAAACAATTTCCTTATTAGATCTCGTTTCCGGCTGGTATTCGTGTTGATGTGCAAAAAAATGTCAACAACCACGTTTTCCCACTCGCCTGTCTCTCTGTCCTTCTGTCTGACGGATCTGTATAGTGAATAGAAATATACAGCTCGGTAACTCAATGCAGAATGTATATCATACATAAAGAAATGAAAAATCACACAGATTGCTAATCACACAAATACCTGTTAGTACCGGATAGAATTTATCATAAGTAAAACAATCCAAAATTCCCGGATACATCCGAATTGGGGAATCTTAACCATGTAGGTCCGATTCGGCCTTGACTGGTCCTTATATTATCTAGTTGTAGTCTTAATGTCATGTGGGTCTACAAAAATATAAAATTAAAAAAGTTACACTATAACAGGTTTTGCTTAAACAAAATATATAATTTTACTCTTTATGTTATTACAATTTTCAATAATAATTATTATTCAGTTGTAATATGCTTAAGGACTAATTATAAATTATGATCAACTTCTAACTCTATGACTTGTGACAACCATAAGGGCCTAAGTTAATTAAAATCATGTATGTACCTCAATTATTTTTTAAAGTACCGATTAGAATTTTTTTTATCATTTACTAAGGTGAAGGAAAATTTCGTGAGGACAAATGCACACCTCAGAGTTCCAGACAAAGATCTCCAAGGTGTGAGAAACCTGCCACTCCTTAGATGGGCAGCATGATAGATCAGGCCTTTTTTACCAGAACAGCTCCCATCTGTTAGTCAGTTACGATTTGTGATAATGATAATAAGTTTACCTATTGCAGGATGGTACTGGAAAATAGTAGGGTAACTTTTAGAACTTAAACTTTCATAACACTGAGTATACTTCTATGAGAGATCTGAAGGATATATTTTTTTATGTGACTAGCCGACATACGAGCAGACGAGCCAACTGCTATTGCTATATTACTGCAGGGCAGAGTGGTGAACAAACAGGTTTTATATACGTTAAAGAGAAATTCTCTAGAAATATAACAAAAGGGGTAAAGTAAACATAACCATAATCACTTGTTTCCTTATATTCCCTCCTTACTTCGGTATCTAGATTTCATTTACTGTGATACATGTTACTGTGATAGATCTGTGTACATAATACCTCCCGGTCAGTAACGACGAAAGTCGACGGGTACCAATGTGTACAGTCTCAAACTCGTGCCAGGGAACAAAGAGCGTTCAAAACACGGCCATAGCATTTAGAACGTTTCAACGCTGGATGCTAATGTAGCAGATTTAGAAACTTGTTACAGGCGATGAGAATAGCCAACTTATTATAACTCAAAATTGTCAACCATTGAGTGCTATTGCTACATCTCATTCTCATGACCTAATAAATAATAAAAGTCACCCCTGATCGTAGCTGATAAATAATAACGCCTCAATGTTGACTTAGAAATTTTGACACTAGCGAACACATTTATCTAGTACCGCACTCGATTACCTTCAATCAAACCAGGCCACTTAGTTGACTTCAGTCAAACCAGCAAGCCGACTGATGTATCAGCGTTATCTCCCATCGACTTTCAGTTCAAATAAAACGTACCTATTTCAGTTTTATTGCCGCCATATGCATCACAAAAGCTTGTCCCCGTCTGCAAGTGAGTTTACGACGACCCTTTTACCTCTTTCTCGATTCCTTTGCAAATTAAGTCAACATTTTATGTATGTTTTTATGATATGGCAGTAACAAACGCGCGAGCCGTCCATCTGATGTCGAACTTTAAACGTGTTCTTTTATGTTATATAACAACAAGTGGAATAATAATAACAATAACACTCACACACCCGGAACTATCCAGGTCACGAATCAACACAAAGCCCTCCATACACGGTAGAGCTTTTGATCGAACTGGAGCTGATATATGTATATTATATCATATTGATGTATATCGTTTTATTGGTGTTCTATATACATCAAGTATAAAAACGTATTCAATGATTAATTGTGTATCTGTCTGCTTTTCTATACGGAATGTATCAGAAGTTAAAGATTATAGAGTTAAACTTAACATGTAACTTAATTCCGTAACGTACATAAAAAATAATTAACCTTTTTACATATAATAGTAAAGTAACATCGCAGTGTAAAACATAGAGATTTATCACGTTTGATGTAAATGAAAAGATGTCATCATCTAGACACTGCGTCTTTCAGCAGAAGCACATAATGTGACACACACACACTAAAATTACGACATAAGTGGTTGTGGTGCGGGCGGCCTGCCAAGGGCTTGCCTTCAAGCCCTTCAACCGCTTATAAAATGCCATACCTACTTATGTTTTAATAAGTTTTATCATGTACGTATTTTGCATTTAGAAGGTGTGCTGAGGAGTTTCTTTCGCCATTTCTTGTCCTTAATGTTAAAAGACCGTTTCGAAACGGTAGTAAAAGCACAAATGACGATGATGATGAATGATGAAATAACTATATCTTTCTTCTGAGGCATTCCCGGAGCGCTGTGATATGAAGTTTTCCAAAAAATTTGTAAAAAGAGCTATATACACTCAAGTGACTTCATTGGTGTTGCCTACGTCCATAGGAAAATAGAGACCACTTACCATCAGGTGACCTGACTGCCTTTTCACCTGTCCTAATGTCTATAAAAAATGTAAGGTAATATTTACAATAGGTCGTATATAGAAAACCGGCGGTATATAGGATTTATTAATAAATGCCTCCAGGCGAATCGCGCCTTTTCACCACCCACGTTATTAGCATAACGATCAATCGGATATTGTGTGAAATTCGTAAAGGTCGACCCGCTGGTGAATTTTAATGGTACAGAAGTATTCGTATGCAAAACCTTTTCGCTGTAGACTCTCCAAATCGACGCTCAATGAAACGAGACCTATAAAACGAGAAAAGAGCAGCGGCGACCACTTCCATATACATATTAACTATCGGACCCGAACCTTGGCTTACCTGTTATTAGCATGTTTTTACTATATTCTAATTTTTGAGAAATTGTAAAATACTCGTACACTGAAACTTGATGCTCAATCAAAGATTATGTAATGACAAACTTGGTTTTTTTTGTACTTTCCCTATTACAATAAGGACTGATTGAAATATTATATGAGAGCAACTGTAATGTACATGCACCTCGCTGGAAGGTTCAATTCGATTATTATCTTAATTATAAATCTGAAACTACCGACAGTTTTTGAACTCCTGTAGAAGTTAAAAGGCAAATACGCCATTACGACAGTTCCTGCCGCAAACATAGACTATATACATATTAAAAGACGTTTCCTACCCGATCTAATTGTAAATCTAAACCATCCGAAGACCCATTTAAACACACAAAAAAAATCATCAAATTCGGTCCAGCCATATAACAAGTTCAACGACATACAAAATATTTTTTTATAACACTTTATATAGCGAGTACATTTAATGTTAACTGGTTTTTGGCGCATATGGTCGACGGTAAGACCATCATTAAACTGTTGCCAATCTGGAAGGAATAATTAATGATGATAATCTGTATTGTCGAGTCGAAATCCATATTTCGACTTATCCTCAAATTACTCGTAAAAGCTTATAAGTAAGGCAATGAGGCCTTTGACGTGTGACAAGCGTTTCAAAGCTCAATGAAATAAAGCTGTACACTTTATAAAGGGTGTTGTTCTTTATTAAGGACGTTGAGCTTTTAAAAGGACGGGGAGTGATTGACTAAGGCTTTCAGCATTGAGTGATTTATTCACAGTATAATGTTACTTCCATACATTATAAAACTATAAACGCTCGTAGGGAGACGAAAGCAATACATTACAAAACTGTTTGACTGGCAAACATTATCTGGAGTTTCTTTCGTCATTTCGTCTACTAAAGCACGTTGAAATGTTTGTAGCAATGAAAAAAATGTATGATGAAACCTCAAATAAATAATTTTTAATTTGTTTGTAGAACTTTTTTAACATGCCAATATTTAAGATATTATAGTCTATCTCCATATTTGGACTCAGTAGCATGGGTCGTGGTTTCCATTAATGCAACAAGAGTAAAAGAACTCTAAGATATGGAAGTTTTCTTCACAGAATTTAATTAATATGTCATATACATATCTTATGGTGATGCAATTATAATTCGAAACTAAGTTCCAAAATATTGTCTTTTAAACCAGTTTCACATAACTCTAATTAGTATCAGCCCTAACTACTGAGGGAATACTCTTGGGTTTAATTCCTAAAGCAGACGTGATCTTCCATCAGCCATACTTCATCTTACTCAATTACTTACGACTGGCACAACCGTACTGGGGCGGCCTAGAATACTCCCCCCAATCGCATGCTGGCAGAAAAAGTGTCATAAGAGGCGACAGAAGCCAACCTGCTTGGTGGTAGGGCTTTGCGTAAGGATTATGTTACCAGTATTATTATTAAGTCATTAATACTCTGATTGGTATTACTATCTGTCCGTGAAGCCTGCCTGGCTGGCTCTCACCCTCCTGCTTAAGTCAGCCGCCGAACGACTCGTCGTGTTCCAGCTGAGGGCTTGAGAGTCAGTACTTTCCTTCTTTCTTACCTTCTTCTCATTTCCTGGCCGACAGCGCATCAGTGATACCTTTAGTCTTGCTGATGTCCATGGGCGACGGTGAGCATTTACCATCGGGCGGCTCGTGTGTTCGTTTGTCGGTTATTAACATATAAATTAATCATACTTGTACTTCACACTCCATCACGTTGACCATGTCTAGCTGGGCAGGCTTTTGTACGTTTAGGAACATTGTGTTAAACATGATAATTTTTAGGAGGATAAAAAACTTCTGGGAGTTTCTTACCGCTTCTTCTTCCGGGTTAACTCACGGTAGGGATTTGTTGCAGCAATGTGTGTATGTTTGTAAAAACCAACTTCGAATAAATATTATTTCAATTCATTTCATTTTATTTTTTCCCTTCACCACTACCGAAAAATTGAACGTTCTTTCAGTAATCGAACTGATGTGACTAAACAGACAAAAATGTCACGTCTATGGTAAACTTGATCTAATAATAACACACAGAAAATAAATCGTAATTAAAAATACCTGAGGCATCCGCAAGGCTTAGAGTAGAAGTTTTTGGAGCCCTTTAAATTGTTTCCCAGTCGGAGAATCTATGAAGGAGAACAAATTAGTGATTCAGTTTCCACCAAAGAACATATTAAATAAGCACCTAAGAAGCTGGGATTCATCTGGATTGTACTGAGCCCAGCAACATTTAATAGAGGGAGTTTAGAACCACTGTTTCGTCGGCTTTGTTTCAGAGTATACGGCAAGCAGACGAAGTTGCTTTGAACTTTAAGATAAATAAAGCCCGCAAATCCCAAATATTTCGCATGAAAGCCATTTTTCGTAATTAATATTATTGTTACAAAATTTTTCGCAATTCTTGGACCGAAATTAATATTGTGTGCGTCCAAAATAATCAAATTACACGATTCGATATATAATCACCGCCGTAAGAAAAGAATCGACATAATTGTATTCACTCCCATTGTTAGTGAATGTAAAGATTAAATTGTACAGACGGTGATTTGCTCACGGAATTTATTGTGAAGTTTTTTTCTATTAAAAAAAAATTTTTGTTGAGAATACTGAAAAATCTGGATTGTAGCAGACATTCAGTTGAATATTTTACTTTTAAGAACGGTATCGATAACTAACGCACAATTATTTGACTTTCACATTTGAAATATCGAATAACTTGTTATCCAATTCGTTCAAAGAATTATAATGTACCTTATGAAACAATTTAATGGATATCTCTTCTTAGGGTCACAGCACACATGTCTATCTGTCATGTCATGTGGCAAGGGATCGTTACTGTATCGACTCGCGTCGTCCAGTATTCTTTGTATGAAACTCCTTACTGCAACGCACACTAAGAGGAATCGTACAAAATCGTATCGCCGTGGGACATCTCGCGAACCGCGGTGCGGCTCGAGTTGACCAGAGTGACGGTCCCATTCGGAGTTCATATGTGTGCTATGACATTTAGTGTCTTTGTATCTAAAAGTATAAAGTGCTTGGAATTTTAATTTCGATTTTAACAATGGTATATTTGTTTTCAAATCAAAATATGCTTATTTACGATTTACGCGTACGACCATATTGAATGATCAAACTATAAATTGTTATACATATATGTGTCTTCATTGTAATTTATTCCACTCAGTTCGCTCAAAGGGAGTTCGATGTAATAAATAAATGTTTTCAGCCATAAAAAGGTCAAAACAGGCCACACCGCGTGACAGCACCTCGGTCGGCAACCGACGGCACCGTATAATATTAAGGCATCGAACGTTTCAGTAAGGTTATTGCTCTCATGATGGACATTACATAAATTAACATAAACTCTTGTTGTACAAAATGTTTACATTCATTATACTAGTATGTAATTAGTAGGGATGTTATGGATATGAAATTTCGGATCTGGATATGGATACGGATATATGAATAATATTTTACCGGTTCCGGTTACGGTTAAGGATATGAAACTATTTCGGATTATCCGGTTGTTTCGGATAATTTCGGATATTTGCAACTTGGAAAAATAATGTAACGTTTTAGCAAAGCTTGACTAGGTATTATGTGATATTATAATCACTGAAAAAATAATAGCTTTAGAAATGAAATATTAAAAACTGTCTAAAATGAGAACGACGCGGCTAGTGTATCATATCGGTGCGCGAAAACCTATCATAACGTGTTTTATGTAGACTCTGCTCCTATCCGATTTTATCCGACACTTTTTTATCAGATACGGTTACGGTTTCGGATATATTTTTACTTCAGATATCCCATAGTTTCGATTACGGTTACGGAGCTCCATAACATCCCTGGTAATTAGAGCAGAGGAGGGATATAGGGATATAAGTTGTTCTTAATTTTGTAGCTTCACAAGAAACCTTATAAATCAAGCACATGATTTCATTCCACTTTTTTATTCGGTATCTCGACGATGACACAACGGAACCCTTTAACTGTCAGTCACCGGCCATTTGTTTCTTGCATTAGATTTTCTCTGAATATTGGGAAATACATATATTACCTATATTACAATATTAAGATCGCGGCGAGACTGTGACGGCAGGGAGAAACTCTCGACACTTGACAGACACTAATGTCAGATAAGCCTGTCAACTTTACGTCTTATTCGTTTTAGGTACTATATATAGCCTATGCATATATTTGATAGATAATATATTGTCTCGTATATACCAGTAGAGAGGTAGTTGTCAATGGGTACGTAGCTGGAATGAGTAGTTTTCCGGCGGAGAGTCTTATGATGAATAGAGACAGTCTCGTGACGGACGCGAGGCAGCCGTGCAGTAACTTTCCGCTTTTCCGGATGCCGCTTGAGCCAATTTAAATCTTCTTTACTAATATTTTTGAAATATTTTTTGATCTCAATGGCCTCCTCCTTAAACGTGTTATTATTGTAGTTCAGTCGAGATCACCCAAGGGCTATACAACTCTATCCAATGATTTGAACGAGATTCAATTCAATTAGATCAGATCTACTACGGATTTCTTCGGATCTTTCTTTATCACTGCGCTGCTGTATTCTATTATCCGTTGAGAGACAGCCCGTTTTGTTTGACAACATTGGAGATAATGCATCTATAATCAACTTTTTAACTCCTAGGGCATTGTTACAGAATAATATTTATAGGCAAAAGTACGCTGCTCCTTTTTTATATTAGAAGAATCCTACCAATTTTATCAGTTAACCCATTGATATAAGACGAACATACCGCTTGCTGTTCTACTGTACGGAAAAAACATGTCTGTGTGTATATTTTGATATGATCAAGTTCTTGTGCCAATTGATCACCATCACATATGACGTAAACTCCTCGTGTTAGTACTCTGGTAACTGCCAAATATTTAAGAAGATGATGAACAAAATTGTGATGATAAAGAAACTTTAATGGGTACACCATTAAAGTCAAAAATATATCCGCAACGATATAAATAAGTTTAAAATCGTAACATTTTTATGTTTCAAGTAACAAAATTAATTAAAACTAAAAATCGTTCATACGAAAAATGTCATCACCCAGTACAAGTAGCCTACATAAGATTTGTGAATAAAATGCCTCATATATTGCAACTATGTGCCCTTAAAGAGCAATAGTACAAAATTGCCTTCGGGAATTCAATTCACGTACAGGATACATTGTCACGCTGTTGTGTACCGTGGATTATCGTGACACGTTATATCGATGATACGACCTAACGAACTCGAGACGGCTTACGGAGGTGGCTACGCGGAGTCAGCCCAACGTGCGGGCCGGAGCGGGAGAAACGAGACCCCAATCACAAATAACTAGTTAGACGGTTACATAAAAATTTTCGTTGGTTAAACATAAAATCAAACTAGACCCTTCTTCTAACAATTAAAGCTGTAACAGGATATCTAGGCGTTCAATTTACACGACGATATAATATTTTTTTTAATTGTTCGAAGTGCATAAATAATTGCATATTAAATAAAACTTTACTTAGTAAATAGATTTGCACCCAATATGAATGTAACAACGAAAAAATACTGATTAAAAAAAATTAATCGCAGCTTTTTACGTACAGAAAATATGAAGAAAGCATAAAATATAAAGCCAAAAATAGAATTTCTCAAACTTTGCTAGACAATGTCTTTTCGGATAGAAAATCTGTCCGTTTCGGATATAGGTATAATAGTTGTGGTTAAAGAATGCATATAAATCATGAAATATATCGTTACCCCGTAATCCAGATCAAAAATAATTATGGAATTCAGCAAATTTTTAGAGAATACCCCTATTATACAATGTATAATTTTACTGGTTTAGTATAAGTGATTAAGTGTTATTAATTGATTTAATGTGGTAACAAATCATAGAACAAAACAGTGGATATTTGACAGAAATTGGTAATCCGGAACGTGTTAAATAAAGTCTTGAAGTTCACGTAAAAATAATGGATTTATTTTTCCCCAACCTGTTATATTGGACTGATATCATTTTTATCACGTTGACCTGCCTTTTTATTGATATTATACCCATTTCTCTTCATTAACCTCACTTATGTATATACTGGACTGACACGCTTGTTTGTTGGGTGTTTCGCAGAATGGTTCCTGTTTAACCTGTTATTAAGATAATTCCTCGTGAAACACTTTTTATTTTGTGCTAAAATTGTGAGTACTTCAGTTCAGTTAATAAATAGTCGAAATGTATTTGAATGCTTGAAAAGACACTGATACTAAACAAATACAATATTTTTCTTGAAGCTGTTTTTAACTTTTTTAATAACTATGTAATGCAAAATTTTATGATAATTTCTATACCTATACCTAATAATATCTTTTTTATATTTCTTATCTGAGTATAAATATTGTTTACGGAACACACAAAATAGATAAAACAGATTAAAATGTGAATATAATTATCATAATTAAGTAGAACTGACAAGCTAGTTCATATGATTGCTGATAAAGAGACGTACCGACAAATGATCGCGAACCTCCTTGATGGAGATGGCACGTGAAGAAGAAGAAATAAAAGACTTGGCCAATATGTGCCTTGTAACTTGGTAGAAGACTATATCGACACATAAGAAAAATGTGATACGTATTATGATAAATTAGGAAAAACAATATACATTACAGTACACTTTGTCTCTAATGTGTTACGTAACAATTAATACGGTATAGCTTTTATTTGTTCCCCGTTTATTGAAACATTACTCCATTTAAAGTACGTTTTGTTTCTACACTCGTAAATATGCAAAATATTTTAATTCCATGATACTGATAAAAAATTACTAAAAGTGTATGTACATAATAATAATACAGTCAATTTTAATTTTACATCATAACATCACATTCATGAAAAAAAGTAATAAGTTATATAACATTTTATTAATTATATTTTAATCATTATTAATATTTAACGTATGTTGTACTTAGTTCACTTTTTATTTGCAAAAACTAAACGTAACAATGTGATAGGTGAATTGTATCTGTTTGGAGATGGATGAGAGATAAAGCAGAACTCTCCTTCGCACGTTTGTATGCCGATGAAAGGGACGGATGTAAGTTTAAAGCGTGTTAACAACATGAAAGCAAATGTAAAGTAAAGATGCGCTTACAGTAAGTTTGTTATATTTAATATTTTATTAAATATATTTATTGTTATTACAAAACAACTTTCCAACTATATAGAAAACAGATTTTCGTATTAAAATACAACATTCTTGCTGAGGTGTTTCAAAGTATAATATTATTATGTATTTTACATCATTTAAATTTATTAAAATATTTAAAAATATTTTAAATAAAATCAAATATTTGTTATTGCTTTTTTATACCCTTTCTGTGTCATTATGATAATTATATTCACATTTTAATCTATTTTATCCATTTTGTGTATTCCGTAAACAATATTTTTACTGAGATAAAAAATGAATATAAATATTGTCTTCAGATTGAGAAGTTTGTCTATTTAATTATATTTATCTAAATTATTTTCGGGTGTAGAGTCAGAGCGCGAAGCAGGCCGGCGGCAAAAGTCACCAACTCGACTCGCGGAAAGCCAAGAACCCGCTAAAACACCGTACTAACGTAACTGGTACAGAATACAGAGTGATAAAAGCTCTCATCATCTATATATAAGTGCCTTGAAACCTTCAACCTTCAGTTTGAATCACGTAACAACGTACAATCAACACATTTCGTCGAGGTAAATATTGATTTAAAAATACAGAGTCCTCACAACACTACACAGTACACTCAACGCAATAGTGGCTCTGAAACTCGGTCGTTAAATCTCATCAAAAATTTAATTTGACGGATTCTGACATAGTCCGTACGACGACACCGGTTAATGAATTTCGTCAGTGACAGTGAAAAATTATATGACATTCATTACCAGAGGATTACGTCTTAGCGCCGTGAAGTAAGCCTTTGTGAACGTACTAAAATTATAATGAAATTATTATAAAAAATCTAATACGTCTTAGCTTGCTCAGCTGTTGATTCATAGTCATCGATATCAAAGCTTTTGTTTGTCGCACTGTTGGGTGCGGATCTCCTTGCACAATGACTAAATGACCGCCAATTATCTGATTTTACAGACCTTTTAAATATATCATGGTTTACTTTTAGAATTCTCGGGTTTCTTCATCATGTTTACGTTCCGTAAAGCAATCCGTCGAAGAAGCTTGCAGCTCACGTCACTCGGGTGGACTGCCTGAATTGGTTTTACTGGAATTCATCGAATATCGTTGAGTGTAACCTTCTTCATCATTCTGAGCATTAGAACTAAGTTTCTTTTTATGTTGTACTAGCATTAATTTGTTTATTATTAATCATAGTTTTGGTATAGTTAAATACTTTTCTTTCTTTCCTTCTTCGTTTCTACAAATATATCTGCTAATATTAAACTATAAAAGGAACATACATCGAATATTTCTTGGACACTTTGAAGTTGGTACCTTTGTTAACGATATACCAGAAGAGGCCCAACATTAACCTTTTTTTTTTGTTCTGGCGGGAAAAAATGCACCTAACTGCACACCCCGTCGTCCGGGGAGACAACGGGGTAGTGTGGGACCCTCACCCACCAAAATAAACCGCCGTGCGCCCTCACCCGCCTTAACAAGGCGGGCCAAGGGTACCGCGTACGTTGCTCCGTGGCCCGCAGGCGGCTGCCCCATCGGGCACCCTCTCCTGTGCGATGCCCCGCGCACTTGGGCGTCGCATCTTCGCAGTAGGCTGTTGTTTGCGCGGACGACGGGCAATCCCCGGCCCGACCGTCCGCAGCCTAGGCTAGGGAGGCATCAGACGCAGGCCCAACATTAACCTAACCTAACCTAACATTTATTAGGATTTTTTGTCTGATCTGCCTGTGCCTGTAGGACGCTAAAACCAGGGAACAGATTTTGACGATGCTTGGCATACTTGGAACCTAAATTCAAGGAGATAATCTAATATATTTCACTGCGGAATTTTACAAAGACAAGCAAGAGAGGGTTAAACGCATATAACTTTTAAAGTTTAGCATAGAACGAGTAAAAGTGAGCGAAAATTAAGTTTTCATTATTAATATATATATCATATTAACTATAAGTAACCCTTTGACTGCAATAAATATATTAAAAAAATAATTTCAGGTAGGTAGGTACTCATAACGTAAAAGGATTTATATCTATTAAACGCAGACCCCTTCGCGGCTCAATATATGTACACGAAGAAACCCGAACGTATTCCGGCATACTTTTCCAAACGGTGGATAGATCAGTAGCCAATAAAAGTTCTCATGTCACACAAAAGCTTCTAGAACTGCTAAAAGAATTGAGGGATAGTTATGTAACGATAAACCCTGAAACCGACAGCTTTACATTCTCATCGAAACAGAAACGCTTTAGAAATCTCACTTTAGATCCAATTACAAACAGAGCTGGAATTTACCCGATCAATCACTTACTTAACACAAATCATCGAATAATGAGCGCTTGTAACAGCGTATTAGACAACAAAGCGTTGATAGCAATTTATTGTAAATGAAATGAAAAGAGATTTCGTTATGCCTAAATGTTATAATAAAATCAAATGAAGCTTTAATAAGAACACAAAACATTATCGATTCAGTTATTACGCGTAATTTGATCATTTTGTTGATATTTCAAATTCAATTTTTTTTTTCAAATTCAAAATCATTTAATCATATAGGTATTCAGTAAATACACTTATGAAAGTCATTTTTTGCTTCTACCGTCGTTTCGAAAAGGTGCTTTAACATTGAAAAGAAACTCCTCAGCACATCTTTTAAAGCAACACATGGTAATTACAAAGTAGGAAATCTAAACCTGTGCGGAACTGGTTTCGACACTATTATTTCCAGGCGTCCTTGTCATTAATGTATTAATCTATACCATAATAACCTTTACCTAAATTCTGGGCTTTATCTTAGAACGTGTAGGTTTATTAGCATGTTACTACAACTTTAAGTACTTTATAAAATAAATAGTTTAAATGCCAATCCAGTTTGAACACGTAATGGTATTGCAACTGGTGAATGTTCCACTTTACTTATATGGAATTATTGTATTATCATCCGTTGTTAATATCTAGTTTTGGTGCATAATTGGGTATATTTTTGATAATCATATTTTGTTTGTATTTTGATAATAACATAAATAATCACGGGCATGCATCCACGAGCAGACGAGCCACCTGATGGTAAGTGGTCACCGTCGCCGGTGGTCATTACTAACACCAAAGGCAACACTAATGCGTTATCAGCCAAGAAGCAAGTAGAAAGAAAGAAAATACTGGCTCTCAAGCTCCCCAGCCGGAACACGACGAGTCATTTGGCGGCTGACTCAAGCTATCTAGGCAGGTTTCACCGACAGATAATAATACCAGTAACAATATTAATAAATTAATAATAATTATATTGATAATATAATCCATACGCAAAACACCACCACCAAGCACGCCGGTTTCTGTCGCCTCTTACCACACCCTGTTCTGCCAGCGTGAGATTGGGATCAGTATTCTAGGCCCAATACGGCCAGTCGATGCTGCAGTACTAACATGACGGAAAGGGGTCGTACTATAAACATGTAGCGGACAAGAACAACGGCTTGTGACACATCAGTGCGCCCGTCGGTCAATCAATCAATCGTGCGTACACACACGAATTTACACATATATAATTAAAAGTGAAACAATAAAATATATTTAAGGTAAATATAATTTTTGCAACGAATTAAAATGTATAAATAACGATTATAATTTGAGAATCACTCGACCTCACCTCACATGACGGCACTGACAAGGGTTCATCTCAGACCCTTACTTCATTTACAAGCTGCTACTGAGCCATAACGGAGGAGTCAAGCGCCATATGGCAATCCCACCATTTAAAATATGAAATTATGCATAACGGGTTTTACATAGATTAACGAGAAGAAATGATGGAACACAGAAAGGTGTCTAGCGTACAAAACATACGTTAAAAAATTGAAAAAAAATTATAAACACAGCTAAGGCAATATAGTGTGCTCTTTAACTCGTTTTTTGAATGAATATATAGTTTAAGAACCTCTCATATAAGGCGGAAGCGAGTTACACAGTCTTACTGCATGCACGAAAAAGGATATCCATAGTTTTAGTAATGATAGATTTTTTTTCGTAACCAACCACAGAGTTTGTTTTTGTAACAGTTTTTTGAGACAGCAGGTAACATTTTGTTATGGTAACATGTACTATTTACTATGGTACTATTTGTAACAATTTTATTGCTCAAAAAATGTTCGATGGTGCACTACTGTTACATTACGAAGGTGTCGTTTTTCAAGGGTAGGTAATGAGATGCCGTGCGTGCTTTCCCTTGCATGCCTTTAATTAGGGTATCTTTGTGGCATCTCTTTACCTCAGTAATCTTTGGAATATCATAAATGATTACCATTACATTACTCTTGTTCAGAAACATTTGGATGTGGTCACAGAAACCTTATACGTTGGCGACTTTGTCAGTGAAAATTTAAGTCCTTTACCGAAATGACCTACAAAATGGCACAAAAGAACGAAACCGAGATAAAACTCTATACTGTTCAATCTATACCAATAAATAAAGTTGGAGTGTCTGTTTGTAATATTAAAATATCCGCTTTTTACTACATGCATATGAATGTGTATACGGTACATATACCAAAATAACTTTTTTTACAATTTTTGTCTGTCTGTCTATCTGTTCCGGCTAATCTACGAAACGGCTGTACCGATTTTGACGGGACTTTCACTGGCAGGTAGCTGATGTTATAAGGAGTACTTTTATTTCTACCATATAATTTTTTTGGTAAATTCCACGCGGACAAAGTCGCGGGCACAGCTAGTTATGATATAAAATGGATGGTTTTCATATATGTTTTCAATTATATATACGCATGTTTAAGATGAGCCGTGTTAAAATCGTTTCAGTTTTGGCGATTTGTTTTAAAAAGAGTGCCATAACACCTTAAATCCTTTAAGAGTATTTATTTTAATTATCCTTATTTCACATAGTTACAACGTAGTTTCACAACTGTGCACGTAAGCAAGGTGCAGGTATAAGAAGCCAGCTACCAGGAGTTGTGTCAGGAGTGTCTTTCGATAATAATAAACGTACAATAATATAATACTTGACTATTCCTACAGTTTAACTTGGTAGTAAAACTTGGTTCGCTCTAATACAATATTCTTTATAAATCTGGCTCCCTTGCCTGTCTAAGACCTATTATCAATAGATTCCATTCCCACCGATAAATTCAAAATCATTTATTTCAAATTCCAAATCATTTAATAATTTAAGTATTCTGTAAATATACTTATGCACGTCATTTTTTGCTTCTACTAATATAACCATAACGCCATAAAACCTTGTAACCATAAAAAAATATCGTTTATTTGTTCTTTGTTTATATACCAATGAGATATAACATCACCATTTAACGGAACCCTAAACTAATTACAGCAGATTATGTGAACAGATGAGATAACAGGAGTCGATGTCACTTAAACATATGAATTCTCGGAACAAATTTTAGAACCCTAACACAATATTACATTCCTTTTAATAAAATAAGAACAGACAAAGGTAACATTTTACGAGTAATTGATTTTATTGAAGTAATAGGTAACTTTAAATAACGTTTAGGCATAGCCTAACAAAGATCTTTTTTCCAACAAACGAATGATGGAGACAATAGACAGGTCGATCTAAAGGAGCGCGCGGCGTACAGTACCATCCCGAATCTCTAAAAGCGATTCGGGAAAAGTGTTGACTCGACTCGATTCTCGAACTTAAACAGAAACTCAAACTCAACTCAACTGAAATGGGTACTCACAATTCTTATTTAGCTTTATATCGACCGAATTACATAGATCTTGGCCACTGTGAGACTGCTGCGGCGAGGAGAATCCTTTGAAATTGACACTCGACAAACTCTTGTACCTTCGACAGACATTTGTAGATTAATGTAAGCAACCCTATTTGAAGTTACCATAGCATTCTATAAATGACATGACCGTCATTGATTGACCTTTCCTTTACCTTTGTATATTATGACTATTAAATATTTTCATCATACTTGGAGTCCTACTTACTATTTAAACCCCATCCACATGCACTCCCACACACTATTGACTGACGAGTTTGTAAACTTAACATCTATTTTTTAACTGAAATCCAACACACGCATTATAATTACGAATTTTTATCATGTGCCAACCCTGCAGAATGTAAGCGATGTCTAGACGGCGTTTGCTTGACTAGCGATGTCAAAGATGAGGAACCACTGTACGTTCTTCCATTGTGGTTCTGCCACATATACATATAGTAAACCAATTACATTAGGGTCGTGTAGATCTTTTAAGAAAAGAAAATAAATTCTGAGCTCGTTCTAGACCTCAATTTGATCGTTAATCAGCTACTTGCCAATGCCGAGTGCGCCCTGCGGTATTACGATCATTTACCGCTTACTTTATCATATATGTGCGTCAGTACAAAATTTTGCTTAAAATATTTATTCCACATAATACTTTTATATCACTCAAAAGTTTAATACTTTGCTTTAACAACGATGCACCAAGCCCTAGGTTGGGTTAGTCACTGTTTCCACTTATACACCACCGATCGTCGAGCGTGGAACTTCCGCTCTTCTACTTCCGTTGGCGAGGGTACAACTCACCGGTTTCGGATCTCCGAGCGCCACGTGTACAATCGTACGAAGTGCTTGCGGAGGGTCGACTGACGGTTGAGGACGAGTCTTCGACATGAGTTCCAATAGAACACTACTAATTGCATCGACTAGGGCTGGCGAGGTTCGCAAATAGACCAATTTTCCTTCTTACAATTTTATATGCGTCCTTCCTTTTTTATGTTAAAAGCCAACAAACCTGCTCGAGCCCCAGTAAGTGATCACCGTCGCCCATGGACATCAGCAAGACCTAAGGCATCACCGATGCGTTGTCGGCCAGGAAATGAGAAGAAGGTAAGAAAGAAGGTAATATCTCTCAAGCCCCCAGCCGGAACACGACGACACTCCCTGCCGTGTTTCAACTGTACATTGGGTAAGTAACAGTTAGCATGTCAAGACATGACCACTACATTAGTTAGTTGTTATGCAGGATCTCCTTTTGAAGTTCTATTTTGATTAGAACAGCTGGTTAGAAACGCCCATACATCTACATTACATTTATGTAATTATTGATCGAATACACACGGATATAGATATGAAAATACTTGTTAAACCCAGATCCTGTGTTGAATAGCCCGCACAAGCGGGTTTTCGCTTCATTCGTGGTCGGTAAACCGTTAGTAATTCAGATCACGCTGATATTCACACGAGCGTCTCGCGCAGCCCCTTTTCGCCAAGTTTGGACTATTACTATTATATTATTAGTACTAGGGATCCGCCCCGACTTGGTTCAGGTTGAACAATTTTAATTTTAATCTTGTATACAATGTTGATATGTATGTATCTATGTATGTATTATATATACAATACATGTATAAATGTATATATATATATATATATATATATATATATATATATGTCGGAGATGGTCATTAGTATAGACGTGAAATGAAACTCAGCACGATATCCGAGTGATGGCAGCACCGCCGCGATGACGTCGATACTCGGCTAACATCGTGCTACAACAGAGCCTAGCTAGTGGAGTGACGTGGATGGTGCCCACAGTTTACATTCTGCGGTCGAAGAGATCGGTTCCTCCGCACTGGGAACTGTTACTGGTTTCGTTTGCCCGGTGTGAAGTGTTTGTGAACAATTAATTAAAAGTGTTAAACGATTATACGCCCACGCTATGTTCGACAATGCTGCTAAAACTACCGCCATTGCCGACACATATATATACATATTAGCATAGTAACCTCTGAATAATATTAATCAATATGTAATTTTTTGATGTAAATGTTAAAAAAACTGCTTTGCGACTATATTGTAATTGGTAGCGACCGTGCCTGACGAGCGAGAGATTCTGGATTCGATTTCCGGCCGGGGTTAATATTTTTGTGTCAGATAAATGATTGTCTTCATTTGTGGACGTTTATTTCTCACTTATGTATTTCTACCTCGTCTACATACAACATAGAACAACAACAACAACATAGAACAACAACAACAACAACAACAACATAGAAAATCCTAGTGAGGGTGTGCGTGTGAACGCGTTGCGAGTTTAAATTCAAAATCATTTAATCAGTTTGATATTGTGCTAATGCACTTTTGCACGTCATTTTTTGCCTCCGCTACCGTTCCGAAAAGGTGCTTTAACATTGAGGAGAAGAAACGGCGAAAGAAACTCCTCAGCACATCTTTTAAAACAACATATGACAATATAATTCGACAATAATCGACAATAGACAATAGTTTCGGCACTGTTATTTCCAGGCGTGCTCATCATTTACATATTAGTCTATAAAATGACGTACTTTACCTACCAACTGCGCTTAAACACGTAGCTTAAAAGTTACAGTACTTAAATCACGTATCAACGATGGAACCTTACAGTAAATATGAACACCGAGCCACCATAAAATGACGCTCAAATGGCTTTTCAAGATTAAACTCATAAATTTTTGTTTGAGATCGTCACCAACTAAATTTCCGACCACGCCCGACTTTTCCCGATCGTTTATTTATCTTCCTCGCTCAATGAACCGTTAGTAGACTTTCGATCAATCATAGGCTCATCCGAATACTGAAAGCTCATTGCCAACGATTCGAGGCTGTTAATGAATAGGGTTTGTTATGTTAATGACGAGTGAAAGTAAATAGACTATTCTGAATCGGGTGGATTGTTCTGTTATTATAGTATAAATATGATATGATATATCGGATTTCAAGGATATATGTCCCTTATCAATATTACCTCACATCAACACTTTCAATATTTACTTGCGTTAATATTTTAAGCAACCCCTAATGGTTCCCCACTGCCCTAAGATTGACTGGCAGAGAATACTTAATTCTAAATTAAATTCAGCTTTACATGAACTAATGGGCAAATAGATTAAATAATTATTCAATGCCGAGACGAGGCGTAGGTGTAATTAATTCAAAGCCTCTCGTAAATCGTCAATGCAGAATCCATGTTTGTATGATTGTTTAGTTATTCCACACATGCAGTGTCGGAAAATCACTTATCATAATAATGTGGGTCTCCTGCTTCGTTTTCGGTTGGTAACGCGTCGTTATGGCTACGGTGACCACCCACCATTAGTTAGTTTGTCTGCTAGTTCGCCGACTAGTTACATAAAAAGTATTCTCCGACTCCTTCTTTCTTCTTCTTAATTCTTGGACTCCGAATTCCGTTTTGTGAATCTGGACTGATAACATCAACAGGTGGACGTTAGTTGGCTCTTTCACTCTTACGGCGATTATCCGTAAATGAAACAGGCATAATAATTATATCTCACAAATAACCCGACTTTGGAATGTTTCGGGAAACCTATTACGTTTAATATATTACTTTTATAATGGAATACTCGGATAAAAAACATTTTTAACTTTCTTTAATTAGGCGTTTTATACATTTCGAATTAATAAAAATTTTTATTATGTTAATACCTGACAAACGAGGCACCTGACGGTAAGTGGTCACCGTCGCCCATGGACATCAACAAGACCAAAGGTTGTCGACCAGGAAGTGATAAGAAGGTAAAATGAAAGTATCGGCTCTCAAGCCCCCGGCCGAAATACGACGAGTCGTTTGGTGCCTGACTCAAGCAGGAGGGTGGTAGCTAGCCAGAGAGGCTTCACATAAAATTACCTTGTATTGTCCCTTTTTATCTATAGTTTATTTTTGTCTTTGACTGTCTATGATTTAGTAACATTTATATTTATTTCAATAACTACAATAATGTAGTCATAACACTTACTAACCTCTTAATACACCTTTCGTAGTAAACGTTATATTCTATTTCGCGTTTACATTGTACTCAGGACGAAACTTGTCCATGGCATTGACCCTCTGTCGACCTCGTGTTAACCAAATTCGCTATCCAAAAGGATACATACTGTATAATTTTGGATTATTTAACTAATCTAACTTAACGATGAACGCCTGCATGCCACTGATAAAGATGAATCAAATGTTTCACCCGTATTACATTGACTGAGCTTAATAAGGCCTTTCAATGGAGGTATGTTCAGAAGAACTAGACAAGTGAAGTTTGAAATATCGTGCAGAAGGGTCCGTACCTAATATTAATCGTTCCATTAACTACCAAGTCTGTGTAATGTAACCTAACTATTGTTGTGGACTATTACAAAGTATTACGATTAAAATATTTTGGTAGGGTGATACACTGGCACGAGACCGTGTTGGCTAAGTTGTTGGCTTAATAACAAGTAATGAGTGTTATCTATAACAACAAAAAGTTCAATTTGGAATTTGTGGACGACTTCGAATTCAAATTGCCAATGAAATTAAAAATAGGTCGAATACGAGTGCGTTAATAAAGCCTTGTGTCCATAGTTTATTGGAATGTTTTTATGCCGTGAACGAAATATTGTTATAATTACAAATCTTACAAATGCATTCTGACTATAACAAAAGTAAATAATCGATTATTACCACAATATTATTTTAAATTAGGATATCTTATTACTGATTCTATGTGTTCATTATTTTGATTAATTATACAAATATAAATTATTTTTGAATTAAATAATAAAGTGAAAATATTGCACGCTATAGATAATGGCTAATTGTGAGATGTGACCCAATTATAATTAAGAACGGATGTAGCCACAATCACCGCAAATAAATATTCTATTCTACATATACCATTCTTGTTCCAGTACCGTTCATGGTAGTGACTTAGTGAAACGATGGCGTAACGTGCCTTTCGTAAAATGTTTTTAAAAGCTTACCTCAAACTAAAATTTTCAAATTCAATTTAATTTGTTTAAATGAACATTTATCTATATTATCATTAGACACAGGTTCGCAAATGACGCCGCAGCGACAGCCCGATTCCTCGATCCAAGGACTATCCACTCGCAGGTGTAACTAACTTAAGTCAATTAACAAATCGTACAGGTATCATTTTCTCAAGAGTTTACGTAACCAACGTTACCAAATTACTCGGTAACAGAACAAAACCAATGCAGAACAAGTAATCTCGGCTGAAACAACGATAAATTCAAACCGGTAACGAGTTTTTCCACTGCAATAATCAGTGACAATACTAGTAATAGTTTACCATTTGCTTGACAAAGAACTGGAGGCCACGCTAACTGTCTATTACCGCAGTGTAACAACACACAGTAATACATTGTGGTGAATGTCAGTTAAACTGCCGGCAATTTTGACTATTGACGACATAATTTATCGGGGTTATCACATGACAGTATTATCGGATCAGTGCAAACCAATTGATTCTGCTCGTGATACAATCTACTTAACAGTGGAGGAAATGCAGTCATTAGGTGCTTTACCAGTCAGCTTAATTGCGAACCGGTTGTTAGTCGTCTGATCGACCGCGCTGTTACCACCCCTCCGGAAAGCTTCAGCCAAGCTTCCTCCAAGCTTACTTCTTGACCGATAACTAGTCGGTCATGCCTTTGATTTTACAGCCGTTCTTTAGATGCAGTGATAACTTACTATGAGATGGCTTCTTTGCTTGACATCCATTTGGAAAATATACAGTACTGTTAAAAAAATACAAACAATTGTAAATACAGCCTAAGGTTTGTAAAAGCAGGCACTTGCTTAATTACTTACTTAAAAATTACTTTAAATTTTAAAATAATACCTCAATCGTAACTGATAGACTTGTCCTTTCCTGTAATCCTGTCCTGTAATATGTCCTGTAATCTACGAAATATTTATAAAAGACTACCTTTAGTAAGGTTCAGCGTTCTTTTATGAGGCTTGAGATTCATTTTTACAATAAGTTTCCAACGTTGATACGTGGGTTACTCATTGGAATTTTGAATTGACGCGACGCACAGCTAATAGGTAAAGGATATTATAATGTAGATGATTATATTAATGACAAGGACGGCTGGAAATACCAGTATCGAAATCAGTTCGGCGCAGATTCAAACTCATTTTGTAATTACCGTGTGTTGTTTTAAACGATGCGCTGAGGAGTTTCTTTCGCCGTTTCTTCTCCTCATTGTTAAAGCACCTTTTCGAAACGGTGGTAGAAGCAAAAAATGACGTTCATAACTGTATGTACAAAATACCCAAATGATTTTGAATTTGAAAGAATATGTGGAAATTAAATTATTAATAGTGATTTCTGCTCAGTCGTTGAATAAACAGATTAATTACGCAAATATGGACACTCAGTCGATGCACACACATCGGAACACACTGGAATTCTAAACCTTTGGAACAAATCGAATGTTAGTATAAGTCCTTATTCATTATAGACTCAATCCCCAGTTTGTAAAAGTAGCTACTGGAAACTTACAATTGTTTGCAGGTGATTCCTCAGTTGAAACATTTGCTATGAATAAAAACTTTAACTAAATTAAATAAACAGACAAATATTCTCCTTGGCCTTTAGTAGAAATATTTTACTAGAGGTTCCCTTATTAAATAGAATAGGAAACTATACGTTCAAGTTCATAAAACAATTCATTTTTCACCAACAAATATAAGGTGTTACATATCAGGATTTGTTCCGGAATAAAGGTTGTCTGTTTATAATAATTTTCTTATATAAGCACAATGATCTTATCCTCAATAGATTTTTTTCTATTCACAAAACTGTTAGTGTTACAGGAGCGCGTTCTCTCTAGACGACTCCTTTGGTCGACTGTATGACAGTGCCTTAACCTATGATATATTTAGATATATTTCTATATATGATATATTAGATATATTTCTATATTCCTATGATATATTAGATATATTTCTATATTCCTATGATATATTTCAGGTTCACGAGGTATATTTGTTAGCAATTAAAATAAATTTACACGTTGCTCGTTATTCTTTTATTTATTATTTTTCTAATAATATCGTTTTCATTTACAATCATTTTGCCAACCATTTACATTAGTTCGCATGATGCAAACTAGATGGCGTGATTAAAAATCTTAAATCCTGAATCACGGTATCGTTTGTACGATGGAGACTGTATAAATAAATAGGCTCGGTAAATTTTAGTCGGTTTACAGACAAGCCTGTACACATATACCTAACTGCCAGTAAATAAATATTTTAATATTTGGGAGTAATAGCACCTCCTTCCAGAGTTCCAATTCGGGGTCAAAACATTTCAAACTTCGTAACTTATGAATATAAGATGTGACAATATTGATACAATTGCTAGAAATATCTGTTTAAATATTAAACTTTAAAATCGGAATACGTTTCAATTGTCTTTCTACTTGTCGGACTGATTTGCATTTTATTACAGGAAGTTTCGAGATGCTGTACACCGCTCCGAACAGGTTCATGCACGCGAAGATGTAGAACAGAGTGTACACCCCAATGTTCTTGTCTAAATAGTTGAAAGAATGAATGTGTGCCAATTTCAAAAGTTGTGAATAAGTGTATATGCAGCCTAATATCGTGGATCGGATCTGAAAAAAACATATAGTGTTTACACAACTATCCGATCCAATATATACGATATGGTATGGTAATACGATATCAATATTTTAACGCAATTCCCAAGAGGTAAGGTAAGGAGGTTAAAAAATGGTTTAATAGCTTCCGTCACCGTCTCCAACGCTTAAAAGGCCGGTCCTAGTATCAGAGATGACTATGGGTGACAGGCATCACTTACCATCGTGTGACTCATCTGTTCGATTGCTGTCTGGTAAATACGGTTTCAAAAAAAGTAAAATGCGCTCTATTTACATTATTGTTACCATAGTTACAATAACCAGTGGTAGCCTAGTGTTATGAACATCGGCCTCCCGCTCGGGAGACGCGAGTTCGAATCCTGCACGTACCTCTAATTTTTCAAATAATGTGGGTATTTATCACTTACTTTGGCGAAGTAAAGCATCGTGAGGAAACCTATACATACATATATTAGTGTTTGAGAATTCTCTATAATGTTCTTAAAAGTGTGTGAAATCTGCCAATCCGGAAGGAGTCCCGAGACCAGCAGTGGGACAATTGTGGGATGTAACGAAAATGATGCTTCTTGTTTACCCTTAACTATATTGGACGGAATTCATTTTCACTGAACTTCAAATAAATTCAAATTTTAATGTTATCGTGTAGAAATTAAAGGTTATTTTAGCTTAACAAAGAACAGTGTTGTTTACTACAAGTAAGTAAGAATAATTTGATTACGGCACATGGGAATACCCTTCTGAGTCTCAACTCATTAACAGACCAATTCCTGGAACCGTTTTCGTCATTATTGAGGAGCCCTGCAGTGTAATCAATTACATAGCCCACTGGGTAGATGGGGCTTTTGTGGCCAGCTTGAAATTCGCTGCCATTATGGCATAAACTAAAAAGTCATTAAGTACCATCGGATACTGTTCAGCGTTAAAGATAAGCGGATTAAGCCCTTTTATATGTAAAGACACTCGTCCTTACTTCGCTACGGGAAACATAACCACAATCGAAACACATATTACTAGTTTTTATCAGGCATTTTATAACTATTCCATGTTTACTTAACGGGTTTTTTCCTGCTATGCTATGCTATTGGAAAAAATCTAATAAGCCATATTTCAGACTATGTAATAATTTATGACCCATACCTCAATATTCAAAATTTCGGCCATAATAACCGTCGGTATACCCCATGCCATGCCATAGCTGAACACCAGAACTGCCAAGCTGATAATGGGTACTCGTGTGAACTGTGTCACAGTTAGGTCAGCCTGGGTGAACACTGCCAATGTTCCCATGGACAGCACCATCGTGGAGTATGCGAATGTCAAGAAGTACTGAAACAGGAGAATAAATATTTGCATCCATAGTTGTTGGTTAAACTGACACCAGTTTGTGTGCAACTATACATTATAATGGTAAATTTAGATTTGTGGCTCCATCTGTTGTGTAGTATAGAGAACTAATTACTGTGCTATTCATTGTCTGCGGCAGTCAATGTTAGATTAAACAGTTGCATCCAAAGATATTATAATGTATATATTTTTTCTTTCACTATAATGACCTAGTACTGTACTATAATTAGGACACGGTATTCAAAATATATCTGATAATTCCTTACATTTTCATAGCTAAAATCTCGTAGGAGCTAGGATACCTTTTTTTTGACGAGGGGGAAACCTTCAAAAGGTACCCGGTACCGTGGGAGCGACGCCGGGGTATGTGGGATTTTTACCGCACTAAAACCCCCCCGGTGGCCTTTCTCAGCGCTGTGATAGGACTCCGGGATCTCCAACGGAACACAACCGGAGTCCTATGAGCGCGTGCCTCACCGGGCTCTGCTCGGGGTGATGGACTACACCCCTTGCTTCCTGGTTTTACGCCAGTATGTGGTCACGCATACGGACGTCCTTCCCGGGGTCGTTGGCTGGACGGTTCGGGCTCCCACCCTAGCCGCCCACGACCCCGGAAGCCCCCTTTTAGTCGCCTCTTACGACAGGCAGGGGATACCGTAGCCCTATTCTGGTCCCAGGCTACAGGGACAAGGAGCTAGGATACCTGGGGTTCACCCAGGAAGCTTGGGTTCGATATGCGGTATTGGAATTCGCTAATTGTTATAATTTTTTTGCAATTACCAATTCATAATTGTTGTGTTTTATGATACCTATTTCTTTTGGTTCCTTTCCTTTAAAATTATTTAGATTTTTTGTTAAAGTTGTACAAGTCACTTTATTTATAATTATAGATAAAAAATATACGAAAGTTAATTTTAATATTTTATGTTGAAATATACTTATTTACATTGAAAGGTATCGACTTTTTTATACATATGATAAGTTATTTCTTGGTAATAGTATTCAATAAAAAATAACAATATACTTGGTTAAGTCCGAACAAGACTCGCATTTCATTTCATTTCTTATATAAAATTGACAGAATAACTTAAATCTTTTCTTTAATATAACTATAAGTGGAAAACTTATTTTCTGTTTCTTTTTTGCAATTATTTTTTTCAAGTTTCAAACAAAGCTAATGGGGAGAAAAAATACTAATAACCCTGTATAATTTCTGTTGTACTCTCATTCCACTCGTACCTTGAAATTGTAAACAAATTTAATAATACAATTTCTGTTTTGATAACTCATATAATGCACCCGAAACGTTTTTATTGACTTCCTCAAATAAAATACGCATGAGTGATCCTACAGCAACCAAGAAATCTTAAAACAGTAAATACTCACTCACTTTTCTTTCCAGGAACCTCATGACAATCACCGAGACTATTCCGCCAGCGAGCAAACAGCTGGGCACGAGCACTTTGGAAGGATCGGCTTCGGCCTGGAGCTGCGTGAGTGTCTTCTGCTGGTCCAGGAACACGATGGAGCCACTGAGGGTGGTCAGCGTGTACAGCATAATGCCAATGTATGTGGCGTCCCGCCAGATCTGGTTCTTCACTGCAAATAAAGCTTACGGTGTTTGGGACTCCGTAGATCACCTAGCAATCGAGCTTAATAATACACATAAAAAAGAATACACATCAATGTATTGTGTAAACGTAAAATATAAAATAAATAAATATATTTATTTCTTTATCTTATATTTAAAATACTCTTGCTGATCACGTGACACTGAGTTAACAGTACTAACTCAAAAATAGTATTATGTTTCAGAGATTCCCAAAATAAAGTTACATATTCTGTAAATAATCCAAACCATGTCTAAATGTTAGTTTAAATTCCATGTAAAGATCAGTAGTGTAATAGTGTAATTTAAAACGAAATTCACAATTTTACACTATGAAGTTTAAAGTATATGTATACTATAAATATCAGTAGAATAAATGATGTAAAAGGTTAGCAAAATCTTCAAATCGCAATACTGCAGAATAAATATTTTGCAGACGTTTTCGTTCCTTGAATGGATCAATCAAAACTGTTCGTATTTGTTAGTGATCACATTACTTCTCAACTCACAAAGTATTTGATAAATTATTTATTTATGAAACCAAATCATCCCACAATATAATATTGAATAACTAACAACTAAATAACGAATAACATTAATCAACTAATTCTTATTAATAATTGCCAATGTCTTTGTTAGTAAAACGCTTCTTCTGAATGTCTCGAGCGAATAAAGTCATATTTACACATTTTAACAGTACAGTCAGTTCTTCAGCAACACGCAGATAAATGCAATTTATTAAAAAAAAAACAATATATAAACTTAACTGTTATAAATAATTACATATTTATTTCAGACCAAAGCATCTGTATTTTGTTTGAGCAATATTTTTTAAATAACAACTTCTTTATACTCGTTATGTGTTGGTACTAATAGAAAACAAGTAATACAGAAAAATACAGAGGCAGTCATCAGGACTGTTGACGGAAGTACAAACTTAAGATTGTATTTTGAATTTCCAAACTGATTCCAAACTGATTATTGAAAAATAAAATTTCATATTTAAATAATCTTAAAACTAATCTAGATATGAATATGGAAAACATTGTAAAAATAAATGCTTAGTTTTTGAATTTTTTTTAACTTTTATTTTTATAGGTATACAAAAATATTGACATATTTCGTTCGCACTTCTGTACTGCATAATGATCTGACAATTGAACATATCTGATGAAAGAAGTCCAAGATCGGAAACCATAGCATCTTTGGTCAATGGCCAAAATATTGGGTCACTATACCAATAGAATTGGTTACTCAGTCAATATTGCTGACCCAGCAAGCGCAATCTTTAGCAAGACTCGTCCTACCTCGGCTCTGAACGAAACTTATTTTGTACGTGAGTAGGTATTTGGACCGTGTACTCCATATATTTTTATCATAAATTCAGTCAAACAAGAGTATAAACTGTTTAACGCGATCTGTATTTTATAGTTTGTGACATTTCCGAGAGAATCCATCCACAAATCATATATATGGTCACTTTAATAGCTAAACTAGGATTATTCTTGTGTCAATGACAGGGATTTACATAAATATTAACCCATCATAAACAATTTCATTAATGTATTGTTTGTTTGTAAATTCAATTTATGTATTGTCCAGTCCGGAATCAATTTGAGACCCATCGCTCAGCAGGTGTGGGCACTGATAGTATGGTTAATCCAACCTGACTCGACGTCCCAACCTGCTCTTCGTATCACAATGGTACACAAGCTGACAGATCATATGAGATTATTCAACAGAACCATATCTAAAATAGCGCAATTTATATACCTACAAACGTTGCAGAATTTCCCTAGCCTCCTTCTGTTGGACATCTTACTAATATAAGGGAAATGAAACTAAATTGTATTGTATTTTTTGCATAATTTGGATTGTATATTGCCCGCCAATAATTCAACCCAACTTTGGTCGTATTCGTAATGTATGCTACTGGGTTGAACGTAATATCGCCATAAAATGTTCACATCACGAGTACCCGTATAAGTAGAAGAGGAATAAAATCGAAAGAGAAATAAAACCTGATGTAGCCCACGCTAATAATCGGCGGCTCTTTCACCTCCGAGACACCGTGACGCGAAGGTATTACCAACATATTACTTGCCATAAAAGAAGTGGCCAAGAGTTATCAAAGTTAGTTACCAAGAGTTAAGAGTATCGATGTTATTTGAAACTCGAAGAAATCAAAAGCTGACAATAAAAAGAGATAAACGCATACATCTATAGGATTTAACCCGCGACAGTATGAGATAGAATACATTATACAGTTTTTCATTATTCGGTTTCTCTTTATGCAATGTTTCGTAGACTCCCCACTCTAATCCATTACGTGGGGTACGTATGTGTGTTTATGTGCATCTGTATTGCCGAGTCGAACTGAGATAGAAGGAATCGTATAGTGAGTATAATACCTATACTGCATTGTGGAATACTTGTTTTAGCGTCAAAGCAAGCGTTCTACGTATGTATCTAACTTTTCCATGTTGTAATCTAAACACGTCCATAAATTGCACAATTGATTCTTGAGATTGATAGCTACCAAGAAAAATCTTCACCACAATGCGCGAGTTCTGCGCGGATTAAACTGGATGTTACAGGGTCCAGTGACCTTCGAGCGACGAGACCAAACCTTCTAAAGTTAAGCCTTCTCCATATAGAAGAATATTCACATATAGGAAAGATTACTTTGGAATCTAGGATGGAAAATACTTACGTATCCTCAAGATATTCAGTTTTCCAACAGCTCTGGCTTGTTCGCTTTCTTCCTTCAGCTCGTTTATTTTATTAATGACGAAAGGATTTCCATCACTCACACATCTTAGCTGCGCCAAACACATTCTTGCTTCCTAAAATATTAACAATAAATAACAAATGTTTATACCAGTATATGCACCAGTAACACCTTAATGTAGTACAAATATTAATTTTTTACATAAACAAATATCCATCACAGGCAGAAATAGAAACCGACACTTTCCACTCAGCAGGTTCAACCGATCGCAGGATTATCTATGACAGAAAGATCTCTGGCTTCCAGGTCTAGTCAAGGCCATAGTTGGTAGCGAAGGGTCGTGGAATGCGGGCGTTTCCTATTGCAAACAAGTGATATCGCAGAAAGAAGCTGCGGAACGTGTGACAGAAATCACAACTAATCTCACGATCCGCAGTAGGAGAGTAGAGTGGCGGCGGAAAATATACTACGCCCTCCTCCAACCCCCTTAATTCGAGGCCTACGCAGTGGACGCAGGGGCACCCATCGCCGTGTTAAAAAGCCTCGAGGAGGCGTGCACTGTGTTTACGTACGTCCCTCAAAAGCAGACGGGACGGAGAAACTCTAGCTCCATTTCATCCATGTCACGGGGTCCGTTTGCAGAGTCCAACGCTGTTGGGGCTGCGAAAGAACCCAAAAGCGTGCCCGCGGCCGTAACACCTAGTGTCATGATAAACACCGTAGTGTTTAGCCTGTACGAGGCTTGCATAACCCTCTGTCGCTCTCTCCACGACAGAAGGGTATTAATAATCGATTTCACGACGAAAAATAAAGATTTCGAGACAACATAATATTATACAAGTCGTAACAACAACCTTGTATTATCGTCGTTCTTGTAGTCTTGTGGAAGAACATCAAATCAATCCGGATACCTAGGTTACGCCTACGATGTCCCTGTAGCCTGTCGTAAAAGGCGACTAAAAGGGGGCTTCCGGGGTCGTGGGCGGCTAGAGTGGGAGCTTGAACCGTCTTGCCAACGACCCCAGGAAGGACGTCGGTATGTGTGGCCGCATACCTCCGTCCGCCTGGTCCGCTCATCCTGAACAGAGCCCGATGGGGCACGCGCTCATAAGACTCCGGTCGTGTTCCGATGGAGATCCCGGAGTCCTATCATAGCGCCGACGAAGGCCACCGGGGGGGGGTTTTAGTACGGTAAAAATCACACATAACCCGGCGTCGCTCCCACGGCACCGGGTAGATACTCCGGTACCATCACATAAGACTAAGTGCGGGACAAACGTCCGTGTTATTCTATGATATGGGGTCTATTAAGACCCGGGTCCAAAGATTCATTTTTCACAATACGTTGTTGGCATCCCCGATGTAATGAGTCGGCAGTTACCACTTACCTGCTGGCCCGTTTGTCAGCATTGACTTTTAAAAAATAAAACTTTCCGTGTCATTTTCAGAATAATTATTACTTAATATGCTCGTATTGTTCACCATAGTCAAATTAGCAGTCATTCCGACGAATTGGTTATATTGTTATGTTAAATTATGTTAATCGAGGTCTGCAGAAACCGATAACGAAATATTTTTCATAACGTCGACGCACAAACTCATTATAATCAATGCGGTGGTATTAGCCTTCCATTCTCTGACAGATACACGGGCAAATTTTATATTAAAATTACAATACGCGTACCTTGAAATATAATTAAAATTTAAGTTCAAAACAAGAAAACAAAACACAGTATTTAAAGATGAATGAGACGTAAATGTTTTTTGATATTATAAAGAAAGAGAGAGAGTGAATTTTGTGTTTGTGTGTGTGGAGGGTAAATTCCAGAACAACGGCACCTACATACATAGTAAAACAACTAATTCAATGTCTCTCTGTCTAAACGCGATAATCTCAATAATTCACCAATAAATAGACTAGTACACGAGAAAGGTTTAGGTGACATCATGAAAAATAATAAGATTCCTGATCAAAGTGAACGTTCGATTACTAATTGTGAACTTAAAAATAAACTTTCTCGTTGCGAAGCGAGAGTGGGTGGTTCAAAACTGGTGAGTTTTGAATAAGGAAAAGTATCCTAGCGCCATCTGCTATGTAATGGTTATATCATTTACAGGTTGTTCTAATTAAGTACTAATGATCTTAATGTAAGTTCGGGCTCCTCACTATAACATTATTCATTTGTCATCGCTGTTTTAATTGAAATAGTATATAATAATTTGGACGTCGAATATGAATTTACAGACATACATAGTTACTAATTTAATAAATTTTTAATTAGTTATAATATGCTCTATCAGACCAAGCTTCTCTTTACAATTTTCTACCCCGTAGCTGAAATGTTATAGGCATAAGTATATACTTTGTGCTCCTTTATCTCAATTGGTTTTAATTAGAAAGTAAACACCTTCACATCAATTTTCAACTTCAGCCTATAAATTTCCCCGGAGCTCATATATAGTGTGGTGAGTACTTTATCTTCGTTTTTCGATAGATGCGAAGAGACGGTGTAAGAAAATAGATTCAACGTACAGATTTTTCGTTTTTATCCGTTTTTTATAATATCACTCCTATTTTCATTTTTGTTGTATAAAAGATCCACCAATTATATGATTGGCATTAATTTTAAGTCGTAAGCAGACAGTCGTGTTTATCGTTTGTTACTGTCATCCTATTCAAGAGGACTCGAAAGTTACGAAGTGTTATCGTAGCGCTAAGAACTTAAAACTGCCACTAGCTGGCATTCTAACAACAAAAAGTCTCATACTGTTTAAGGCTTGATAAGTACAATAATTAATCAGCACAAGATCACTAAGAGCATCGTGGGTTTTTAAAGGTATTTAGAACAGCACCATATTCTTAGCTACAATGTACCGTACACTGGGTACCATGCGTTGATTTGTGATACAATCTCATTATAAAGGAACTTAAGTATCTGGACTTTAATTCCGAAATAAAGTCATTCATGCAATGAAATAAAAAAAAATGTAATCAGACAATTTTAACCAATACCAGAAAACAAAACAATATGTATCCTGCCCTATATTGGTTTTGCGCAGTGTTACCCCAAAAAATAAGTTTCTATTTCATAGAATTTGAAAAACCGGCCCCAATAACAATAAAATGAGGCAAACATTCGATGTATTGAATGTCTGATAAATATTTGAGTTCGCATGCTATAAGCGTAGGTTTTTCTTAAAGTGAAGAGACTACTAGTTACTAAGCCAAAATATAATCAAATATTTTACCTCCAAGTTATTTCTCATCACCAAATAGCTAGGCGATTCAATCGCCAGGAACACCGCCAGAAACTGGAACATCACCAGTCCCGCCATAGTATACAGCAGCGTTTCCACTGTCATCGCCATTTTCACCAAATACCCTGCTGAAGTCATCAACAGCATCAAAGATATCATAGATGCCCTGATCTGGTCTGCACAGATCTCTCGTATGTAAATAGGGAGGACCGTAAAGAGCCCTCCACACACTACTCCGGCTAAGACGTGGAGTGATATGATCGTGACATCGTTGGGTGAGAGCAGAAGTGGGATGCAGGATACCTGGAAATGTATGCTTTAATCAAATCGACTCTTAAGTTTTTCGTTGCAGAATACGAGGCCCATACCATAATGGTCGTTTTATCTATACATAATAAAATTCTAACTGATCTCTTTCTGTACATTACGATTATATGAGAAAAATTACTTAATAAAAATTCAAAGTAATAGTTATTAGAATTTTTGTCTGTTTGTCTGTGCGTTTGTTCGCACTAATCTCAGAAACGGCTTATCCGATTTCGTTACGGTTTTCACTAGTGTATTTCAGTAATAGTCACTTAATATTTACAGTTCGTTTCATTTCAATCCGTCCATAAACATAAAAGTTATGAATTAATTTAAAATAATTTAGGTACTATTTCTTAGCGTAAGGCGCAATTTTTCTGGAGCGAAGCGAGGCAGTTTGCTAGTATAAAATAAGAATAATGATTTTCCATTGCCATCAGCAGATCGTCAGCAAAATCGAATGACACAAAATCAATAACCAATAGAAATTCTGAAGGTTTAACTAGAAATATATTTGATCCTACAATTTTAATAGAAATACCCGATATTTAGCTTCCAAGTTTCCTACACTAAGAATCAACAATTTCAATAGTAAGAATCCAAAATCTGATAAAAAAATTTGTTATATACGTCTACAGATATTTTTTGAATAGGATAATATAAAATCATATACAACAACGGATCATGTCTATTATTCGGATTCAACTAACTTCATTGTGTTTAATACTATATCGTATAGCGAGAGGAAAGTTCTTAATAACACAAAAAGTTTTAGAAGCTATAGACATAAACCGAAGTCTCAATTCCATTTCTGAGAGGGGATATGCCGTATCTGAAGCGTGAAAACCAATTTATACGCAGACTGGGATGAACAAGACAGGTATGCACAATATTATACGTGCCAATCAGTATCTTTTGAATTACGTGGCCTGTATTTCATTTGATGCTTCAACTGGAAATTTTGCGAAACAACAAAGAACTTTATAAATGTCAGGTAAATCTCCTGTACGTCTGATTTTATTGATTGAAATTAAATCGCATAGCAAAATATAAACACAATAATTCGGCTAGGTAAATTCCGTACATATGTTTTTAACGTTTACTCACCCACACCCTGCACTAAGATTCCTTGTGTTGTAGGTGGAATGGACATACACAAATATAACATCACTAACACCCATGACCCGAGAACAAACATTTATCTGTCCCATAAATGTCTTTTCCGGCCGGGAATCGAACCCGGGAAACGTCGCTCGGCAACCAGAGTCACTACCAACTGGGCTACAAGGTCGTCATATGCACAGGGTCATAGGTTCATATGTTGTTGCAGCATACTGAATGATTTAAAACTTGTGTGTGAAGAACAAAGTAAAGCACCACTTCTTAGATCCATACCTCCTCAGTGCCAACACAGACAACTATCCGAATAATTTTGACGCAACACATCTGAGCTAAATTCTATATTGGACAATTTAATTCATCAACCATAATTTTAACATTGTAAAAGGGGCAGATGTGTCGACATTTTGACATCCTTCAAATCTTACAAAAGATCAGATACGCATAATATAGCAATATTGGTTTTGCACGGTTATATGGAAAATTGTAATTTCTCTAAGACCACAACCCAGTTAAGTTAAGTTAACCCAGTTAACCCAACCCTCAAATAGTAGCATATCGAAATAAACTGATATACTCACACCTTGCAGCATAATCACCAGGTAGAAACCGAACTTCCTACCCCATTTATCGATGATGAAGCTATACAGGGGCGCTGAGAATGCCGCTCCAAGGATCAGTGCCGTAGTACTCCAAGGTACGTTGTCTGGTGTAACAAAGTGTCCTGAATGCACTGATGTAGACAAAGCGGTCGTTTGTACTCCTTGCGTGAAGAATGGGAAGCTAACTGTAAAAGATAGTAACATATCACAAAAATTTGGTGAGAAGGAATGCTTGGTGACAATTTGCAGGAGAAACTTAATAAGCGGTTGCCTTATACTTTTATGACATTCTGATTATTTTATTACATGCCCCAATTTCGTTCGGGTAAAAAGTTTTTAGATAGATTTTTTTATTTGTCAGATTAAAATAGGTCCAATATTCATTCTATCGTTATGTGTGTGCAATAGTCTAATCTAGTGCTCTAGTTTGGTTAGTCTATAATTACACTTAAAATTAATTTATCCATTTCATTAATTTAGTAACATGTATAATATTAAATTACATAAATAATAATATTTAAATGTCAAAATAAATATGTACTATTTAAATAATTTAATTGCGACCAACTATACGTATATTACAACTCACGTTAAAATAATTCTCAAATTCAATCCAAATAAATCGCATATTATTTTCAGTTATCTATCAGGGATTCATTTACGTAATAAAAATATTTTCTGTAACCGTGGAAGCGACTCCGGGTTATGTGACATTTTTACCGCCCTAAAAGCCTCCAGGTGGCCTCCCTCAGCGCTAAGTAGAGGATTCCGGGATCTCCGTAGGAACGCAACCGGAGTCCTATGAGCGCGCTGCCCCTTTCGGGCTCTACCCGGGTGGGACAACATGTTCCGTCCCTCATCAGCCGATTTTAACGTCGGTACTCGACCACAAATACTGTCGTCCATCCCGGAGTTGCTAGCCGGACGGTTCGAGCTCCCACTCTTACCGGTCGTAACCCCGGAAGTCCCCTTTTAATCGCCTGTTACGACAGACAGGGGCTACCGTATTTTGCACTTTTGTACGTGGTATGGTAAGAACGCAAAATCAAGTAGACGTAAAGTTGACAGGCTCACCTGTCATTAGTATTTATCAGGTGTCGACTGTCACGAGTTTCTCCCCGCTACCGCAATCTCGAGTGTCAACCGTCAAGACTTTATTCCCACCACCAGTCTGGCCCTGACTATAATCCATGGAATTGAGTCGAAATATCGGTAAAAGACACAAAAATCGTGAGTACCCGACCCGTTGCAGTTAAAAATGTATAATGTCCACGATTAAATAATTTTAAAATCAAATATTAGTGTAGTGTAATACATATTCGCACAAATAATGGGTATTTTTTCTATCTAGATATTAGCTTCACAGGACGTATAAATGGCCGTGTCATTGTAACTGAATATAACTAGTTATAACCGCTTATCACCGGTTCTAAATCTAGATCGCAAACGGATCCACGGGAGTACGAGCGTAGTTGTTATTTGTAATTCTGTGTGAAGTTTATTTGATCTTTGGACTCGCAAATAGAACACGAATTTTGAATCATTTCACATCATTACCTTCCGAATAATAATTAATGTCGAATTATAATCGAGAACCCAGTTTTTCAGTAGATATTCACCCTTGCTGCAGAGTAAAGACCTTTAATGTGGTTCATGGTAACAGGATAAAATGTTTTTTTTTTAATTCACATATTTCCGGAAAATATAGAAAATACTCAAAATAATCCGTAATTCTGTAATGAACATTTTTAAGATTGTGTGTAAATATATGTACATACATATATACATTTTTTGACTTTCTTAACGAGCAATTGCATTTAATAGGTTGCATGATACACATTGCAGGATTTTTTATTTTATAATTTAATTATTTCCTATATTTTTCAATATTCAATTCACTAGCGGTTCATCTAATTCCATTTATATCAAATTTAATTTTATACTGTTCAGTTGATTCAGAAAAAAATGTGTGACAAACAGCGCGCGAGTATCAGAAACCCAAAAAGATCTGTGAGATGTTACAATCAGGAAACAGGGAGGACATTTTTTTATGTAACTAGTCGACAATCGAGCAGACGAATCACCTGATGGTAAATGATTGTCGAAGCGATAGCGATATCGAATAGACTTCAGTAACACCAAAGGCATCACCGCTTTGCTTTCCGCCGCTGCGACCGAAACACGTATGAAACATTTCACGGTCGATTTTCGAAGGAGGGTTGTAGCTAACCAGGCGGCCAAAATATCCTGCCACTGCTTAAATACCTTGCGACATGTCTTACGACACTATTATCAAAGCGGTACCAATTTCCCCAACTCATAATGATGGGCAAAGTACCGGGCAAGCGACGCATTGGAAGGAGAAAGAAGTTCAGATTGCGCAATATCCGAGAACGGACGAACATCGCCAGCGTCGAACATTTATTTCGTTGGCGCTAGGTCGAAAGAGGTTCTCAGAGCTGACGGCCAACCTCCAGTAATGTAGAGGCTCATAAAAAAGAAGAAGTTAAGTACCGTCGGCACTAACCTGGATGGAACAGAGCGCAGCGACTTCCAGCAGAACGGACCACAAGTAGCGGAGGTTGGCTTGGACTCAAGCATGGATGAAGCCCCTTCCACCTCAATCACACATGCTTCACAAGTCCCACGTGTTTGTGAAACTTGCAGCATTATTAAATAAGCTACGCTTAACGAGCTCTATGAAAATTTCCGGAGCACTAGATTAGCTAATATCTTATCTAAGAGCTAAATCAGCTCTCTTTATTATACACAGATGAGCAGGAAAATAATACTTACTTCAAGGGATAAGAAAGATTATTAAGTCTATTAAGTCTTCGTCGCTAAAAGGTCCGGTCTTGATGGAGTATACTATCTTATAAAACTGCTACTGGGCCGAATCTGTACGTCGAATATTTTTTGGGAAATTTAATGTGAATAGGTTTTGTTATCTATATAAAGGCCTTTCTTTTATTTAATTTGTATCTGTCTATACATGTACTAAAATAACACAACAGATTTAGACGCTTTTGACATACTTGAAAAGGATCGGTTCCTACGTAATTTTCCAAAGTGAAAGAGATCAGATTATCGGTCCGTTTATCGAATTAAAAAAAGGAACTTAAAGATAAATGTTATGTGATAAGTAACAGCACATATTTTGTCAAACGCGTTTCCTCCGAATCAATTGGACAGGAAATTGGACATTTTGTACCTACATACATACATAGAATTGGATGAATCAATTGCCATGTGAAGGGCACGTTCCATTTATTTATTACGGACACATAAATATGATGTGCAGTGCAGATTTTGTCAGTTTGTGTGTACGTTGAGAGTAATCCATGGAACCGCGGCACCAATTTGAAAAATCTTTGACATTTCAAAGCTATATTACTCAGAGTGGACATAAGCTATAAATGAATATTTCATACAATAGTACAAGTAAAAATTATCTGCTCAAAAATGTACCATTTGAATTCACTCTTCCTCGGAAAGCTATAAGATTAATTTTCATTCATAACAGAAAAGGAAAATCCTAACGATACCTATTCGCTTAATATCTACGGAGACACTAAATATTGCATAAATATTTTGAATAAGAAATTATATCTTACAATAATCCTATAAGAATCTTTTATTGTTGAAATGAAGAATCGGCAAAAGCAACTCCTCTGCACATACTTTATAAAAATGTAAATAACTAGAAGAAAATTTTATTTTTTCCTCGCGTGTACTTAATTTTGATAGTCGGTATTTGGTTTATCTGATGAGAAGCGATCACTTAGTGGCCGCTATGCATAAATTGGTGGACTCTGACTCAAAGATCTTGATCAAAATGTGTAACTACGTAATTTTACCTACATATTATTAACTAGACTACGTTTCATATTTAGTAAAAGAAAAATTATAATTGCGAGTGAATTCAACGTTCAATACTACATTCAACGGACCATAAGTGAAACGTATTTTTTTTTTCTTTACGATCATGTAACAGTATAATCTTCGCAATGCGATAATTGTGTAAGCTCACACATCAGACTTACATGTGAGATATAATATAATATAGAATAACTATTATAATTAATCTAATTATTTTATACCATTCGCTTTAGCAGGCCATTACTTTGATTATTCCCATATAATCAAAGTAATGGCCAAGTGAAACGAATGGTTTATATATATTAATGATTAAATTACGCATCTATACTAATGATAAAAACGATATATGAGAAAAAACGTTATAACGAGCCTTTATTAACGTAATAGAACCCAAATCAATAGTTGTTAGAATTTTTGTCTGTTTGTCTGTGCGCTTGTTCCCGTTAATCTCAGGAACGGCTTAACCGATTTCATCCTGGTTTTCACTGATGTATTGCAGTAAGCGTCACTTAATACTTAAAGTTATTTCACTGCAATCCGTCCATAAATAAAAAAGTAATAAATTAATTTCAAATAATGTAAGGCGTGGTTTTCCTGAAGCGAAGCGAGGGCAGTTTGCTAGTAATTAACTGTTGATGTACTATTACAGAATTACCGTACTGTTTGTTAAGGGACTTATGACTAAGTTAAGTGACTTATATGTGGACAACATAATATTATCCTGGATATTTTATATTTTAATTATTACAGATACTCACGATATTCGTAATTTTAATTCTCAGCGGGACCATGCAAGTAGGCAAAACTATTGTTGTAAAATTCAAACAGTGACGAATAACCCTGGAGAGCAAAACTAATCAAATATTAAATCTATTCAGTCTAGGCTCAAAGACACCAATGTTATAATCGGATGAGAACACACACGCGCGTAAAAATTTCCTACATATTCCTTGTAATTTTAAAATTTGAGTTACATTCGAAAAACCATTGGGTGATAGAATAAAACATTTATTCTTCATTGTAAATGGTCAATACAGAGATATTTGATAAAGGCAATGAACAACAAATCGCGTCTTTCGTGAAAATCAAATAACAAAATAATCGCGTCTGGAAATTTTCAGCAATCAAATAAATGTACGCCGCACTTAAAATATTAGTTATGGTATAGGGCCGTCGTTAAAAGATATCCTAAAATAATATCCGAAAAAGCTTTATTCGATTTTGTTGGAGTCCTTCAATACAACGACGGTTAAGTGGACTGTAAGCACTGTAATAAAGAAGGAAATCGGTGCAAGTAACTCCGTACGAATGATGCGCGTGCGCAGTGTCGTCGGCGGTCAGAAGCGAAGTATTTAGTGACACACCGCGCACCTCTTCCCGCGCTCCCGCAACCCGGCTGGTAGTCGGCAACCGGTTCGCGCTCGAACAGTTTAAATGGCCGCTCTCACTTGTGCGTATGGGCAACCAGAGAAAGACAGTCAACGTTATAGACAGATCAGTCCTGAGGGAGAACTCTGAAATCCGCCCTATTACATAGGCTTCGATGCTAGTGATATCCTGTCACATTCGGGGTAACTGGTAAATATTACACACTTTATATCAGTGTTCCAACAGTACGATGATATGGGATAGACGTTCAGAAGAAATTGCATCGCTACCTTTTTGGCAAGCAAAAGTTCGACGCTCCTGACGTAATGATCACGAGTGACCGTGATCACGTGCCATTAGAAGAATAATTTGCTTGTTTGACTACTCAGTGTATAAAAAGGATAAGACAATCGTCGAAGGTCTTAGGTCGTTCGAAGACCTACAACAAGGCTCAACGAGCTATCGAATGATAACTAATTTTAACAATTGCGTAAAGTTCTATCTCAATCATCAATATCTCTATGAAATTTAGGTTGATGCTCCTAGTACATCTAAACGATAATAATTTAAGTTACTTCGGCTAATGAAAGCATTTATTTATCATCATCATTACAATCCACGATTGTCCCACTGCTGGGCTCAGGTCACCTCTGCCAATGTTAGCGGGTCGGCAGACCTCACCCACTTTTGAGAACGTTATTAAGAACTCTCAGGTGTGCTTGATTCCTCACGATGCTTTCCTTCACCGAAGAAGCAAATGATAAGTCATTTGTAATACGAACACGATTTGAACAATTAGAGGTGCTTGCCGGTTTCGAACTAGAGTCTTCCGTACAGGATACCGACGTTCAAACCACTCGGCTATCACTGATATGAAAGCATTATGCGGGTTTAAAAACGTTTTCAAAGTTGGGTGAAATCAAACTGCAGTTGGCAAGCGTGTGAACTAAGGCCTTAACTCTTCTCCTAATCAGATCCCGAGCTGTGACGAGTTGTACTCGGTGATCACAAAAGTAATTTAAGTACAGTTCGGACATATCCGAACATTTAAACAGCAACTCTATATAAATCTAAATACCCACAAAAGTACCCTCACATTTCAGCTTTCAACGTGATGTTTCAATGTTATCAGAAACGGGTTTTCATTTCATTATCATCCAGTGGATATTTTTGTAACATTTATCATAAATTATAGAGTTTTTGGCTGGTTTGTGACTGAAGTTACATTCGGGTTATCGAATACTTGTTTGAGGGATATCACAATGTGACTTGAAGTAAAGTAAGTAAGTATATACTCGTAAGTATACCAAGCCGTACGATGGATAAATATATTCATTGCGCGTTCTAAAAACATTAATAAGCAAAAACGTATTGAATATTATTTTCTATCAATAATTTTATTACATCAGAGAATTAAATGCTCACAAACTCATACCCTTTTGGATTCCCTATGTCACAGACAACGACAATGATCAGGGATAAAGGTTTAGCTATTAAGTACACACTGAAACAACACCTTTAACTACGTACGTAGGCGAACTAAAGTTACCGACATTGCTCGAAGGATTACCCAGCTGAAGTGGCAGTGGGCGGGACACATAGTTAGGAGAACCGATGGCCGTTGGAGCGGAAAGGTTCTCAAAGGCGCTCAGTGGGTAGACCCTCAACGAGATGGACCGACTATGTGGTGAAGGTCGCAGGTCGCCAATGGCTGACGGCAGCGCAGGACCGGTTGTCGTGGATATCCTCGGTGGAGGCCTATGCCCAGCAGTGGGCTGTCCGGCAGAGATGATGATGATTATGATGAAGTACATAAGTGGAGAAAATATTGCTTTACCATTTCATTTGTTCAAGTTAAATCTGCGTTAAGTTTCGTTTTCTAGTCAAGTGCGGTTTAATAAACTTGCTATTCATAGTATTTTTAATAATAATTAATAGTTCTTAATACATTACTTATTATAAAATAGTACATAGATGATAATCTAGACTACGTTATCAATTATGTTATGAGACGACCCTAGCTTATATACACAAATATTTTTATACAGCAAAAGAGATGTTTCGAAATCATTTTCAGTACCAAAATGGGACTAAGTGAGTGGTTTATGACAGACCCACAGCTTGAGAGACCACCCCAATTTTAACTTCTATCGCGAAAAGTTGAATCGCTTGTAATAAGTTTTATTTCTTAATGATAATTATATTCTTTTTTTCATCAAAAGTGATTGTAAAAAATTCAGTTTATTCAAAAAATCTCAGCCGATGTCCACACTTTATACCTATTATCGAAATGCGTTAAGAGGTCCCGGGATCGATTCCCGGCAGACATTTATATGGCACATAAGGGACTTCATAGCAAGCGGTTGAGACGCGGCTCGGCCCTCAAAGTATCAAGTCAATCATAATTATTAAGTCCCTAAATGTTTGTTCTCGGGTCATGAGTGTCTGTGATGTCATGTTTGTGTGAATCCATGCCATCCGCAACACAGGAAATCCTAGTACGCGAAGGGATGTATGAATGTTTAAAAAAATTATATTATATTTTACACTTTAATCAGATACATAATATTACAAAATAAACCATTCTTAGGAATTATACGGAATCCTTAATAATTAAATACGAATTAAAAAAACCGGACTCCTTAAAGAATTGTGTATGTCTGCGGTTTGTTATGTAATTTTCTCCAAATCTTACAGAAAGTTAAATTTATTATTTGATACACGTATACAGCGATAGAGAAGTGTATTCTAAATGAAGAATTTTATTAGTATGAGCTAACATAGAGAAAAAATTATAAATAAAAACTCTGCAATAAAAATACTCTAACATAATATAACAATAAACAAAATACAAATCGAAAATGTATGTATTTCTTGTAAATTATTATTGTATAATAACTATTATTGTATAATAATAGTAAACCCTTAAGATTCTTCAGAAATTTTAATATAGGACCCACGCAGATCGAATTTTGTTTCACCTGTTTTTTTAAACAATTTGAACTCACCCACAAATGAAAGCAAATATTGCTTCCATACACTCCCTTTATCCTCATTCCGAGTGATCTCAAAATTTTTCGAAGTTATTGCAAAAACCATGGCTAAAACCTTAATGGACAAGTCAACTTCAGTTTGCACTAAAAAATCACTTCATCATAACATCCGATTCGCGAGAAAATAACAAACTAACTGAATGTCTGATGTCAGTTAAAACTCTCTTAACAATGCAAAAATAAACACAAAATATATTTAATTTAAAAAACTATTTCAAACGCACGAGATAGAGTTTAAAATGTGTTGCTTTGATGCGCAGCAATAAACAAATGATTGAAGGCACTATAATCTTTTGAACGGGCAACGTATAAGCAATGAATGAATAAGAACTATCAAAATGTACACTTTAGAGTTGACACGAGCTTAGTTGTAACCGTAACTGTCGGTTGTATCCGATCTAAGTTTTTATTGGAAAAATGATGTAGGCAAGCGAACAGATAAATCATTTAGTAGTAAGTGTACCGTGCTTACGGAATTTAGACTGAAAATTTTGAATTAAATTGAAATATATTTTTCGAAACTTTTCGAAAGTCAAACTTAAATTATTCACATTATAATTATTATAAGTTATTATGTGACATATATTTGATTCACTATTTTATTGTCTGTTAATATTAGTCACATATATATATATATATCAATGTGTCCCACGTGATGTTTACCTTTAAGTGGTAGTGCATTTATTGTATATTTGCATGCCTAGTATTGTCATAGAGTAACAACAACAACCGTAAGAACCGTTGATAAACTTAATAAATAAAAAAATGTCGATTGATCAGAAACTTATAATGTAACATACTTTGAAAACAAAATCATTCGACTCCATACGAGCCTCGCGTATGAAAAGGTTTCGTGTTACAAGTGGGAGAAATGATAATTAATTTTTTTTTGGAGTGCAATCATAAAAAATAATAATAGCGATATTTTCCCAAGGTTTTGTTTTTAATATTTTTAATAAAGATTTCATTTAAGAATAGTTAGGTAGATATTTAAGAATAGTTAGGATAGGTTGCTTCTCATATATATAGAAGCTGAATCCTTAGCAGAAACTTGTTGTTGCCGTGTTAAGTCTAGAATATGAAACTCAAGAACGTTTTAAGGTTCAACTGAACGACATAACGGGTATAATGTAGACAATATAGTAACTGCATTCGGTCGAAGTGACCATTAAGAATATATACCCAACTCATTCTACAAGTAATAATAATTATTATTAAACACAAATTATTAAATATAAGTATCCGATACCCAGACTGTCACATCTGTAATACAAACAGATTACGAATTGTACGTAAAGTACACTTAAATATATGGTTTAACATGTAAATTCTATTTCAAACTCTATGTAATATACATAAGACTTAAAATCAATATAATAACATCTGTAACCATCAATATCAATAATCTGTAACAATGTAACATCTGTAACAATATTTATATGTTTATCAGCCTTTAGAATCCACTGCTCCACATAGCGCCCCCCCTCCCCCTAATTGACACCACGTGACAGGTTTCGAGCTCGCTGTATCCAATAGGTTATCAACGCTTCTTTCAAATCATTAACAATAAAGATAAATTAATGATCATGTTGATATGACAAATATTACTTTTTAATGAAAGCAGTAATTTTTTTTTTATCATTATAGTCAATGTCAAAATCAATTAAGGTAATTACCAAACTGATTTTATATTCAGTTTTGTGGATATAAAATAACATTAATAACGAGATAACATTCATTCATTAAAATCAAATTATATACCAGTATGGTATTTTTAACCGGTTTCAGCAAAGGTTATAACCGGATGCTAACAAGGAGAAGGTTCTCGATTCGCTTATAACTCCGTCATTTATTAATCAATGTGAAAAAATGCTTTTTTATTTGAAAGGTTACCCTTCCCGTTTGGGTATACTTAAATTTAAAAAAATACCACCCTAAGGATGAAAAATATTAAATGAAACCCAGAAATTCCCTCTGTTTAAATTAAAGTTTTTTGTTGAAACATTTACTACACATATGTACAAACATAAGGAATGCCCCTTGCATTACTACTAATGGTTAGTACCTACTTCTTAATTAATTAATAATTACCTACTTCTTTTTATGTGTTCAGTTTGACGGTATTAGGTTTGTAACCCCACTGCGGTCCCCAATTGAAGAGGTTTGAAAGCTGGTCACGCAGGAAGTTTCTGGTTTTGATTACACATAATTTGTCTATACTATGTGTGTAATATTAATTTAGAATCTACTTGGGTGAAAGACAGAAACATGAGTAAATCTACATTTCTTTAAGCTGTTAAAAACGACTAATTGGGCAGAACGCTAGAATATGGCCTTTACCGGTGTCATTGTGAGAAAAAAGTCTTTCAGTGCCACAGATATGGGTTGTCTTGGCATTGCGATGTCAATGTTCGTATACAGACATACCCGATATACGAATTCGGTCAAAGCAAATGCTGACGATACAGTCTTGCGTAATAATGTATCAATGTATTCAATAGGCCATTCTGATTTATAACATCATATGTATGTTTATGTAACTGTATGGAGTGGACGGGTAGCCGCAACAATATAGACACGGATTTAAGGCAAAATAAGGAAGTATACTTTGTCGTAATATAATGATAGGCGTACAGGCACAGGAAAGTATAGGCTTTACAATATGATGTCTTTAAATTAAAATTGATATCATGTATCATATATTATGAAACTATACGATTTCATGTAAATAACAATCTGACATTTTATGAATTACTAGCAGTTATGATTACCATTCTATATCTTATATCTATTTAATTTACAATTTTCAGTAAATATTTCATTGTATTAATCCATCGAAAACGACTAATGAAATAAAATATATTTAATAATTCAACAAAGTTTTTAATATTAATAATAACATTTTAATAATATACATCGTTTGCATAACAAATATATGTAGAGATGAGAGGACCGATACACTCAACACCTACTAACTACTGTAGCCTTATTTAAATGCAAAAACTAATTTGAATTTGTATTAACATAAGTACATTCATATGTATAATATTATACTATAACATGTAATAATACAAGATGATTACACAGTCATTCACACATACATATAAACAACAATGATCCACATGTGACAAAATAATAATATTATAATTTATTTGACAAGTAATCTTTATTATACCCGATGTCTTAAACTTTTTGTTTCATCTTTTTTACCGCCATAATCGCTTATTATTATAGTCTGAAGGCAGAGGATGCTTACAGAATTAATCTAATTTGTCCCATCATTGTTTGGTTCAGAAGAGATAAGTAAAAAAATAAACAATTTAGATTATGAAGCAAATAACACTAGAAATCAGTACAATGACGTCCAGACTGCTGGACAATTAATGCTACCTTACTGGTCGGCTACAACCTTAGGAGAGTTCGTATATTACAACACATAATATTGAAAAGCTTCCACATAAGACATAATATTGTCGACATTTACCCGAAACCTGCACATGACTATCATTCGAGTTAGAACTGCAAACAGACGAACGTCGACCTCGCGTGATGAGCACAACCGACATACAGACTAAGAATAATATAAACAGCGTGAATTGTTATTGATCATTACAACCCATAACCGTCCCACTGCTGGGCTCGGATCTCCTCTGATTACTTGAAGGTTTAAAACCGTAGTCACTAACCACCACGTAGTCAACCGCCACGCTGACCGAGTGCGTATTGGCAGACTATTCACCTTTGAGAACATAATTTAAAAGTGTCAAGTATGCCGGTTTTCACACGACGTTTTCCTTTACACAAGCAAGCGTTCACTTATTTGTTATATGCAAATACGTTGCATGTATAATAATATATGTATATGCAACATATAATATGTTATATATCAAACTACTAGGCTACCACGGCTCATTAAGAACTTGTAAAAGGTTTATTTATGATAACTCACCGAATCCTTGTTCATAAAATTTGCAATACGTCATTATTAAAATTTTAACGTAACGTACCACTTTAGTAACATCAAAATGATTATATCGTTAACCCACAAGAGGCGACACCGTGGCATCAACTTATTACTAACTTCGCATCAAATCCTATCGTACTCTAACACCTGTTTACAGTTAATTTCAGTAATTAAAACAAAGCAACTTAGTCACTCACTCGGTTTGTCCTATTTATTTTATAACTCACACAATATACAACACACAAGATGATTGAACAAAGCCGTGGCTATTTAGTTAGTTGATAGTGCGTTACGTGACTAAATTCACGTTGAGATAGCATAAAAATATATTTAACTGTATATATTTATCATCATACAGCCATGGTTATATTCAATATTTCATTATGAATCATTTGGTTGTATAAATACAGATTATATATTGTTTCGTTTACAGCGGCACCTTCCGCATTCTAGGTTTACTTTGAACCATAGTTTTGACTGGTTAGCCGAGTAGTTACGACCCACGAAGTTCTATGATCGAATGTTGCACACGTTTGAGTTTCTCAAAAAGTTTTTTTTTTTCTTTTTTGAGTTCTCCACACTTTTCTTGAATTAGTGTGAAGTTATTCAATTGCGCATGACCAGCGTGAGGGCTGTTTGAACAGTATGAGGTAGACCTGAGCCCAACAGTGGGAGAGTCGTAGATAATAACCATGGTGATAGATGTAAAAAAAACATATAATTATAATTTTATTTTAAAATATCATATCAAATCACCCAAATGTTACACAATCAACAAAAATCACACGCATCGAAATAAAAAACTTACCACGGTGAAATAATTAAAATAGTAATAATTCCATTAATAAATTAATTATTATATTTATAAATACATCATTCTATGACATACTGAAACCGTACACAAACTGAAACCAAATTCTTTCCAATTTTCCCCCTATAGTTAGGCCACTCTACATATTAAAATTAGGACACAGTTTTCTTTAATTTAGAAGCATATTAGCTTTAGAAACCTTCTTTATTATTATTAAAGATGACTAGCACGAATGATAGTGACACTGTCTGCGATGGGTCCCGAATTCGAGTCACGGACAGGGCAAATAAGTATTTATTTCTTCTTCCTCCTGCCCTCTATCCCACGTTACGTGGGGTCGGCACAACATGTTTTCTTCTTCCATTCTTCTCTGTCAGACGTCAGCTCCACATCCACACCTTTCTTATTCATATCCTCTTTCACACAGTCGATCCATCTTTTCTTCGGTCTGCCTCTACTCACATATCCATCCACATGCATACCCATCACTCTTTTCGTAACATGACTTTCGTCCCTTCTCATAACATGCCCATACCACGCAAATAAGTATTTATTTGCATGTCACATTTGGATATGTCCATGCGATTCATAATGCAAGAAGTACTAGTGAGAGTGTGTGAACGTTTAATAAATATTAATAAATGGTGTCACAGTTAAGGCTGCAGTTGTTCAGTTATATCACATCTATCATGAAGTATTTTAACTGTAATGTCTAAAAGGGACACGTTTATATAAGGCAGCTGATGACTTCAGCCACGTTATGATACGCATAATCCGTGACTGATAAAAGGTTTTATAAGCGTGTAGATTGTTATCGACTGTTGCTCTTACCCTTGACAACATCGAGTTCTTGAATCGAAACGAATTGTTACATATTGACTCCACTGTGGCTCAATCAGGACCGATTGATCGATTGACAATGTTTACTTTTTTCGTCGATTACATTCAGAAACAATCGATTGTAACCGACACGCGAAGAACGCTATCCGCTACGAGTATAAGGTATCCGTGTTTAATATATGCAAAACAAAGCTGGCGTGTATCGGTAAGATAAAAGAAAAATAAGCATTGTGATTGTGTTGAATTATAAGCAAATAGTGAAAAAATACTTCGTTCGGATTACATATATACGTGATTATTAAAAATTTCATAATTTCATATGCCTTGATCATCATTACGGATATTTCATACAGCCTATCATCTGTGCAATCACGTGTTCTCACTATATACCAAATTTCATGCAGATCAGTAAGGCCGTTCTAACGTTACCACGGGACATACAGACAAACAGATAGACAAAAATTTTCAAAATTGACAAATTGCTCTCAGTGTGTCATAAACCGAATATTTATCATGAAATTTGTCAAAAAAATGGAATGTACAGATGGCGAGACATTACAGATTTATATAGATAGATAGATTTTATACATCCTATCATTTACACAATCTACACTACATACCAATTTTCATTCATATCGGTTGAGTCGTTATTTTTATTAATTACTGAGTTATTTCGAGACATAAACGAAAATCTCAATAGATTTATATAGTAGTATAGATTACTTTGCAAGAGGTGTCCATTCCAAAAATTCTGTTCAATGAATAGCTATAATGTAAATTTCACCTTAACTTATACACCAAACTGTAACTCCAGACATCAAATTGCGTGAGTTCAAGTGCAAATCTGAACAACCTTTCATCTAGTATTTTTAAACCTCTAACCCACGATGAAATACGTGAACCAAATATACATCGATCTTTATACACATTCCAAACAGAATTTTGACATAATCTCCATTGAAACTGGAAAGTTGTTAAAGAGTAGTTTATTTATCTATAACTGAAAGGCGAAATACCAAGTGACCATAAAAACCGGTCCAGACAAATGACGAATTTCCATACAAAACCCAAAATTTTATACAAATGTTTAAGACGTTCATAGAAACATCACACTTCTACCTGCGGTTGGGCGTTGGTGATGAAACTCAATTACCATATTAAACAGATTTTATTTCGGGAAGAAAATAGTTGTGATGATAATAATATGGGAAATGTAAAAAAAAAATTATGATCACCGCTTATTTGTGGTTGGGGCTTCAACCCAGTAGCGGTCCACTGCTGCACGTCTGGTTTTTTCTAATCGAGGAAGATCTAATGCTTCAGTCTTTCCATCGCTCTGTGCTTTGGATCAGGGATTAGTAGCCAACCTAACAATCGGAAGATTTTATAACGTGGGAAGACCTCCGACTTAGTTAAACTACTGCTTCGTAACTTTGCCTCTCAAAGCACAGAAGCGTTTATGAATTTTGCAACTAGCACTCAACTATCTTTGTATTTTGCACTGGTAAGTAAGGTAAGTTCACAACAGTTCACATTAAATTTACGTAATATTTTTATCGAATGACTGGATCGTACTAACTTCGATAAAGGGCAATATCGTAAACCCAAGGCTCTCCATAATGTTCCAAAATTTATAATTATGAAGGTATCCATTCGTAGGTACTAAACCTGGTGGTCTTTAGACTTAACCCCTCTGATTTTGTTTTTAAAAAGGGAAGGAAACCTGAACGCGACAACGGGTAACATGAGATATTGTGATGGTTCAATTTGTCAACCAAGATTGATAGCTTAACGTATAATCTTATTCTTTCTTAAGAAGGAAATATTATCACAAAACAACCGCTCCCAACTTTGCTCTATTGTAACTTGACACAGGCCAATCTAGGAGCTCTTCAAAGTAACATGATACAACAAACATCTATTGCTCATAATTTTATCAAACACAATATGACGTCGGAATCTAGAGTAAGATACCTATGACGCCAATGACTAATCTATTTGACCCCTATAAAGTCTGATTTAGTAATACAATCGTTTTGGCAACCGCTGGTTGTGTGTGTAGTACACACATAGTAATATACTATATTATATATAGTACATACGTTGCCATATGAATTTTTATTTTTGTCGTACTCTATATCCTTAATTTCCTTTCAATAATTTCCGAACACATATATATTTATTATCTGTCAAAATAATAATAAGCATTTTTACCGCAAAAGTTTTCAATGGCCGCCACTCACGATTCTTTCCGCTGCTAAAACTCTCGCCTTTTAGTTCATTTTTGTGGATCAAATTGCTGGCAGTTTAGTCACCACACCCACGACCACTGTCTTGGATGTCCAATACCTGCCCCTAACGTGGCCTTATAAAACAGAAGTCCTTTTATTACTAGGTTATTAAAATATTCCTCTCTTAAAATATGTACAGTGATTTATAAGTCGAATGATTTAAGTACACCAGCAATGTTATATTTATTCAACAGAGAAATATCATCCTAATGAGTACAAAAATTACTGTCTATCTTCAACTTATAGTAAGGCAATACGGTTGGATAAATGCGGCTTAACTTTTCCCAAACAGTTTTCTCACAAAGTAACAATATCTCTTCTATTATTAGCATATATGAACAATACCATATTATTATTATATAAAGTACATGACTTTTTTTTCGATTGCCTACTACTTAACATTAATTGAAATAATATAAGCGCTTGTGTCAATGGCAATAAGTCAACACGGCGTTACTTTATCCAATATTACTAGTCATTTCATCGCACGGTATCTTCTGCCGCACATTAATGTTCAGACTTTTATATCTACATAATTTAAATAATTATCAGCAGTGACGGCCCAGTGGCTTGATAGACAATCTCCCACTAGTTTGGTTTGAGTACAATTTTCACATATATCTCTTATTCATTGGGTAAGCGAATAAATAAACATAACCTCCTCGAGAGTCATCAGCAGACCGCGTCTTAGACATTAGACTTCTCTCGGCTATCTTCGGCCAGATTGCGCGGACCAAACTTAGACTTATTTATTTATTTTGCTTTGTCTATGCTCGTAAATTGCGAAATGATGTGGGTCCTTTTCGCACTACATTTGTATCCAACATTTTACATGAAATATTTTAAGGTTATTTTGAAAGGGCTTGGAATATGTACTCCAGTGCTAGTATCGCTGCTGAATCTGCCGAGGAAAGAATCTCTTGCTTTTTAGTCTTATATATTGCCTTTATGTCTTTTTGGCCTGATGTATCTATATTCACGATACAATCTTGATACCTACTGGGTTGTGAGCTTGTGAAGTTCTTAAAGCGGTCGGTATGCCAACCACGAAACAAGGTTTTCTAAGCAACTGTCTGACGCCAGTATTAGCATAGACTTGAGCTGAGTCCTAAGTAATGCTCTATAATTGTCGTGGGTGGTGAAGCCCTTATTATACAATGGTTTTGTCAATCGCAAGTGATGGACAACTGCTTCATTCGACGGCGAAAGCACTTCATTTGTAGTATTATCTAACTAGATTGGCAACTAACTAATTCACATCAAATCTGAGTTGTGTACGATGCTCTAAGACATCTTCAATTATAAGCCTTGTCCTATAGTGCCCTATAAATAGAAAAGATCGTGAGGAAACCTGAATACCAAAAAGTTCCCCAAAATAATATCATAGGTGTGTGAAGTCTGCCAATTCGCACTTAGGCATCATGGGATATTATGGCCTTAACCCCTCTCGCTGTCACAAGACAAGCTAAGACAGAATACAGATGAAAGCACAGAGACAGAGACAAAGCAAAGAGGATGTACAGTTTGATGTGATTTGGCAAGACCCGAATATAAACTTACCGATCCGTAGAGTGGTAAGTGAAATAGATCTAGGTGTGTGATCTATAAAACGCCCGATGACGAGTAATTTTTTTTGGAGACTGTAAATATTTATAAACAAAAAAATCATGTTTACCGGAACCAAGCGAAGCCGGGATACTGTAACGAATAAAGCCCTGTTAACGATGCGGTCCTTAACACACACACACACACATGAAAAAGCTAGATAAAGTTTTCCAAATATCAACTAATGTCAAGCGGATAAAATCAAAAAAAATTAAAACGAACGCCTTCCAGTATGATTTCGTCAGTGTGATTAGACCTGATGTATCAGGCGCAGTTTTCAATTAACATCGAGATAGGGTCGCGTAATGAGCTTATTAAAGACTCTTGTACTTGAAACTGTCAGCTACAGACCCTAATGTGATTTTCAGTGGTCGAATGAATGATAATTACTTTAAGTTACCGAGCATGTATTTTGAGATGCTCTCTGGAGGGAGATGATGAAAATGACTCTTTCTCTTGTAAGTACGAATCAATATTTAGTCGTAACTAAACTGGAGATTAGGATATGCCTATGTCCAGCAGTGGACTATGAAAGGCTGATAGATAGATAAAACTAGAGCACCAATTATTGGATTCTAGCATAACTATGGATTATCGTTTTGTAAATATAGGCTTATCCATTAGCGGCTCACTGCTGGGCAAAAATTCCACTTGTTATTTCTTTAGCATAGGCTTTTATGCCGCTCCAGTTATTGCTGTTTGTTTGTAATTTTTTAAGAACGTTTTTGAGGTTCTGTTTTCAAAAACCATGCCTCTTTAATCGATGAAATAAATGTTTTATCTGATGGTAAATGGTAATGAAATCTTAGGTGTCTTATGTATCTATTTAAATTATACATCTATGTCCATTCAGCAGTACAAAAAACATATTCAAATTCCGCACAAACTTTGAATTTCTCAAATTATGTGCAAATTACAAATTAATTGTTATTTGTTTGTGTCTATCTACAGTTTTATTATAAAATATTATTACATAAATGTTAGGTTTATTGCTTTCCAAAATCTTGTCGAAAAAATAACATAGACAACACATACAACAGGGGTTCCATAAACACGATGCCACCCGAGATGAAAACGACGGACTTTTTGGAAATCCCCACGTTATAGAACCGTGGGAACAAAGCTATGGGAAAATTGTTTTACGTTTAACACGTACAAGATAAGAAATTTAAGTAACACGTACAGAGTCCATAAGTTGTACAAGTCGAAACAAACTTGTTTATGAACGTTTACCAAGTTAACTTGTATCGCAAAGTTCGAGCCAAAACTACCCTTAATTACCGAGTTTCACCTACTTACGTGGCTTAATCGTCTGGAGAATAATAATGATTTTTATGGATTTTCTTTCAGTGTGACTTGTTTGGGTAGAAGCAATATTCATTCCATATGACGTCAATTCTCACTTGCAGGAGGCTGGTAGGCCTTTGCTTTTGCCGTGCATGTTGTTAATCCTTGTAGTGATTTACCAACTACTCTTTTTCTAATATCAGCGTTACGGTTAGGTAAAGGTTCCTCGAATCCATCGGTCACGGAATTGGAGTTAAGAAATTTCATTTAAACCTTACCAATTACCAATGGAGAATATTACACAAAATATTTACATACAGAACTCAACTCCTACGCAAGCCCGATTGAAACTTGATCAGTTTATTGAATCTAGCACATAGGCATTTGACTTCCAACCAAATCGAAACATTGCAGCGACACCGTGTTAACTGAAAAGCAACATGAACAAAATGAGGTAAAGAATGGTCACAAGCAAACCGTTACAGTTCTTATCACCTATCAATCATCATACATTAACTAATAGCAGTGATACACTCTGTCGCGTATCTGTCACAGTCCAAATGTACTAATTGATCATCAAGGATCGTTCACGTTTCTCAATTGCATGCCGATATTCCAACCTAATTGCAAGAGCATGCGTAGTCTTCGCTCCGCCGTCACCACGATATATCTAAAAAAAAATTCTATAGTATTCTTACAAATATAGTAGGTCTACCGACAAGCATTTAGCCAGCGTATTAGAACATAGCTTTTAACTCCTCAAATTGTGGATAGAGTGAACCCAGCAAAGAGAATAATAAATTGTGACGATTATATTAGAAGACGTCGAGGTCAAATTTCCAGCAGCATATTCCCCAGATTCTAACATCTGGGCAAGGCAGTAAAATATCGTCGCGTGTTGTTCTTACAAATAAACAAAATAACTGTTTCATAACCTCAGAAAGCTATAAAGGGAAGAATAATACGGAGAATTTTGTACCAAACTCTCTATCGTTAATAATACATACAAATTTATCACAACAATATACGGTCAGGTATACACTGAGGTAATGTTATTTTGGTAATTTTGTGAAAAAATCCTATTTTAATTAACTGACAATATCTACATATACATTTAAAACATACGCAAATACATTTAAAACATTAAGTTATTTTTTTCTATGAATTTCTCAACAGCACAGATCTGCTGTCTTAATAACATCTCGTTACCATGGTTTAGGATCTGATTTTATTAAGCCTACTAAAACTGGCTCTGTGCTATTTGAGAACAACAGTTCAGAATCTAGAATCAATATCGGTAGGGAATGCAAACCCCTAATTTAATGGTTTATTTAATTCGTACTATAAGTTTACACTCTCCCTATACATATATTGTTCAAATTTACAATCGTTAATAAAATACTTGTAATGCATTTACTTAGTTCAAATACATTTTTATTTACTTGTAATTAAAATTGATCATAAAGTTGAATCATAAAGTTTCTGCGCCATCTATGATTCCATTGACAAACTAAGTAGTGAACATAATCACGTCGTAACAAGAGAGTCGAATTTAAGAAACATAGATATCACTGTGTCTCATATACAAACCACAAACATAATATACTAGGTTTATGATGCAAACCCAACTGGTTTGTTTAGTATAAAATAAATGTCACATAATAATGTTCTTAAGTAAGAATTTACTCTAAAAAAAATCTAAAAAAGTAAAATTATATCACTTGTTTTTTCCTTATTAATGCTGTAATTTCAATATTACTATAACCGAAACTAAATATATTGTACCTAATTAAACTTTATTATACCTAATACAATGTGGTATAAAAGGCGGACTTAATACTAAAAGCATTCTCTACCAGTCAATCTTTGAGCTAAGAAGATATCAGTGATGGCGGCATTAATATACATATAAATGTAAGATATGAAAAAATCATAATTTAAATAAATGGTCTGGAATTACAAATGGAAAAATATTGAATATATGTGTATTATAGATTTAATCATGAAAATGTGCATCAGTTAAAAAGTGAACTTGGGTAGATGACGATTCACATGTCCACGCAGATCTGATATCAACTCAACACTTTCCTGCAGACTTCAGCTGATATTGTGTAATGTTATAATAAAAGATCTAAATATTTTTAGAAGATATAATGTATTTAAGACTTCCTGGCGGTTACAATGACTAAAATACAGGAGGTATAAGATTAAGAAACTAAAAAGAAGGTCACTTGTAAGTAAGAAGGTAGGCCCGTCGCTTCTCTGGCGGGCAGCGCACGAAGACCTCGGCGACTGGAGCGTGCGTTAATACGCACGAGACGCGTAGATTGTCTGGTGTACAGCACACGGAGACCGCCTTAACCAGGCGTGCGTTAGGGCGCACGAAGTATGTAGATCCCGGAGTCGGAGAGTAATTAACTATTTCCGGCTAGAAGCGCGAGACTGTTTCGTTCCATAATTGTGACTACACCCGCGACACTGTTTCGATAGAGACTTTTAGCATGAGACTCCTTCAAGTAACCACTGTTGTGACCCACACGCGAGTAACTGCTTCAAGTTACCAGTGTTGTGACCAACACGCGAGAGACTGAGAGAGAGTGGTAGTGTAGAGATCCAAGACTTGTGACCAACACGCGAGAGACAGAGAGACTGGTAGTGTAGAGATCCAAGACTTGTGACCAACACGCGAGAGACTGAGAGAGACTGTTCATGTCGTCACAGCTCGCCTTTTATATGTCGAATCTTCTGGAATGATCTTCTTATTATGTTCTATTTACGAATTTAAAATTACTATTCAACCTTATAAATAATATTACCAAAAAGGATAGAAATAATACAAATTAAAAATAAAAGTAATGATGACAACAATTTAGGACGTTTGTCAAGTATTTGACAACAATAACAAATCATTAAAACTAATAAAATATATAAAGAAATTACAGAATAAATGGTTAAAAGATACAGGAAATTATAAAAGAAGTTAACCAAAGGAGTACTATAAGAGTTACAAACTATGCGAGTGCCAAAATACTAAATATAAAAACATGTAATTATTGTAAATACTACAAGTGGGCAGTGACTCCGTTTTTAAAAGATTGTTTGCTATCAATTTTTCTTATCTGATGCGGGAGAGCATTCCATAAGCGAATAGCATCAATAGTGAAAGAGTTTGACATAAAACCAGACCGGTGAAGGGGAGTCGCTAATATGAGAGTATCGGAAGATCGTAGTTGACGCTCATGAGTTTCAGAATATACTGAAATCTTTGTCTTAAGTAACCTGCGTACAGCCGTTCAAACAGAACAGAGTGCAATGCGGTTAGTAATGTAACCTGCATACGATCCCGATTTGGAGCAATCACAACATAAATTAATTGTAAATACTATATCGACAGTAAAGCACGAAAAGTTCAATGTTTATAAATCTTCAGTAATCAATAATTTATTCAACTTATTGATAAAGATCATCTATTATTTATCTTCGAGATTAATACTCGGTCTGTCAAAGTTTCAAAATCGTGCGCATCTGTCAAAACCAATTCGATTCCTAATTCTCGATTCTGTACCATCGATTCGACCTATACTCGATCACAGCATCACCACGTACTGCAGTTCTCAAGTCCTAAGAATAATTCTGAAACGTCTCATGTCCGTGTCGCTGGCTGCAAAATCTTTTAAACGAAGCCACAAATTTTCTTAAAGCATTAGTTATGTAAATGTAATGTTGTAAAGTATCGAATTTTAATCAGCTTTTGATCCCTCGTCGAACAAAGTAATGTTTATTTTGTAGCTCCTTTATTTGTATACTAAGCAACGGGAAGCAATAAAGATATGTCACTTGTAGAGTATGTTTACACAGCTAACAGAGTTCTCTAGTACTCGTGCCAACTATGTAATCGATACGATATTGTCGTAATACTTCAACCCTTGCAACATCAGCGGGCCTATAAATGGCTATCATATTCAATTTCCAACCTACATTTATTTTCATTTAAATATTTTTTGTATTACTAATCTGTAATGTCCTTAATGACGTTGTAAATTCTAAAAACGTCATAATTTTTTTCATAGTGGCCACAAAAACCAGGTACTGAAGAAAACTACATCGAACACATAATGCGCCTCTCACCCTTATGTCCTGTCAAAAAAGGGTGATGGATGAAAGGGTCGTGTATGATCTATTGTTTTCCAAAGATGTTGACGCGAACGGCGTACAAAGTTCTGAAAGGAACAGAAATCGGTATAAACAGCAGTCAGGGCCACCCTCGGGTCTTTCGTAAGCAAAGCAAAGCAAAGAGTTATCTCCCTACGAAGCGAAGTCCACCTGCGATTTACGAATGCAACTGCGACTCCTGAAGTGAAATAATGTCTCTACGAAACTGTTTTGGCATTTTCACGTACCCGTATGATATGTAATATTATATTCTATTGTCTATTGCAGAACGTCTTGTAGGTCTGCTTCTCTGTAGTAATAAAAAAAGTATTTTTGCGGTTTCTTAGAAATTGTAATGAAGGTTGACTTAGCTATCGATCTTGAAACCAAAACATATATTTTTCGAACTTTTGTCTGTCTGTCTGTACGTGTTTATCTAAACATAATTATGATTCTCGGCATATTTGGAACTCATACATAATAATAAATCTGTTCCCGCGGGTGACAGGTAATTATATGTACTCTGATCTGACTTAACCTAAAAGTTAATATTGACGATATAATAATATGGTCCCTTAATCACATTAATAAAACGCAAATTATGTATTTAACAATCAACATTTATAAGATAAAAAATTTTGCCACCCTAAATTTTCTGAATATCTTAATTGATTAGTGCAGGATTTCAAATTGTAAATCACAAATCTATGGAATAAGACATAGATTGATGATGGAAGGTAATAATAAATGTGACATTGTAACATTTTGAAATTTCGAATTTCGAATTATAACATTACTAGGTATAGATCTACATACGATTTTGTAGAATATTTGTTATTACATATATCAGATAAAGATAAACTACTGTTAGTGTTATTGTGCACTTAAATTCTTCAAAAGCTGAAGAAAAGCTTGGTAAACTATTTTTAACCAACAGTACAGCTTTAGAGTTATTCATTAGACAAACAAAACGTAATACGGATGTGTTTAAATATAACAAAGAGTTAAACCTTTTTTTTTAACGCTGGGAAATGCATTTACGCATCCCGCCGCGGGGAGGCGGCGGGTATGTGGGACTCGGTGGTACGTCCGCTACGTGCCAGAATACCAACTAAAACCCAACGAGGCCTTCATCGTCTTCATGGGGCGCCACGGGATCGCTCGCGCATACAACCGTGACGCCCCGACGGTTGGCCCGCCTATTGGGGCCGCATTCGCCTAGAGCGCTCTCGGGCACCGTGAGCGCTCTACTGCCCCCGATCGGACCTTTTCGAGCCCGAAACATCCCACCGCGTGCCCTCTGCTTAACAGAGGGACACCCAGAGAACATACTCCGTGGGCCGCTCTAGGTCTGGTCCTTCACCCTTCGACTTCCGGTATGAGTAACTCTGCCGAATAGCCTCAGGGATCACTAGGACACGCAAGCCCCCCCCACCACGACAAGGTGGCGGCCCCCGGGGGAGAACAAAGAGTTGAACCTGTGCCAACACGTTTACAACTAACTACCCTCTTTTTAAATTTTACTTGCTCCATAAATATTTTGTTCGATACGTTCCAATCGAGGAAGAACCGGTGCAGGTAGAACGTTATTGCAATCTATCACTTCTTACACAAAGTCACGGAATTCGATAACCCCGTTCGGAGAACCACTGCCAGGGTAGATTATACCAGTATCACTGCCTGGAGTTCTAATGAACAAAGACCAAAAAAGCTACTAGTTCACTTCCAAAAACAGCGGCAGTGTCTGAAATACCTCAAGCGACGATTAAAAGTTCCCAAAAACAATTACAGTTGGTCTGAAAGATGTACAGAAGTATGCTTGTTCTAATTACAATAAAAAATAATTTGAAAGTCCTAAAACGTGTAAATAAACGCGTGTAGGATTTAGTCTGATTTAATTAGGATTTAGATATAAAGTCTTTAAAAACATGAATCCTAATTAAACCAGGGACACAGATGCTAGAGATATATTTTCTGAATGTAATAAAATATAATTAAAGAGACGAGATGCTTGTCTATAGGGATTTCCCAAAAAGATTAAAATTTCTAAAGCCATTGAAAAACAAGATTCTCGAATTAATTATTTTCAAAGCTGGTAGATATTAATATAGTCACCATTTTTGCTATGATATAACTAAGTAATAATAAAGTATGTAAGTATGTAATAATAAATAAAGTAAGTAATAATAAACTGATGCGTTGTCGGCCAGGAAACGAGAAGATAGTAAGAAATAAAGTACTGGTTCTCAAGCCCCCAGCTGGAACACGACAAGTCGTTTGGCTTCACGGACAGATAATAGTATTATATATAATAATATTAATGACTTAATTGATAACATAATCCTCACGCAAAACCCTACCATCAAGCAGGCAGGCTTCTGTCGCCTCTTACGACATCCTGTTCTGTCAGCATTGGGGGGAGTGGTCGCCCCAATACGGCCAGAAAAATCTAAACTTAAAATATCAATTTTCAAACCACCAACATGCATCAAACATATTTGTAGCGCCTAAGCAGAATGGAGTTTTAAGATTTATATTAAACTAGCTTTTACATGCGACTTACTCCGCATGGATCCAGAGTATATGTCTTAGTACATATTGTGTCTTCCTTTGCACAGTATTGAAAACAACTACCCCATTGTACGAACTATAATAATATTGTCCTCTATAGAAAGGCTGCCTGGAAGAGATTGCTGCCCTAGCGATAAGGTCGCCCTTTGTATAATTGATGTAACTTTTAAATCACTATTTGTAATTTTTGTTTGGTGTACAAATAAAGAATATTTGTATTGTATTTGCATTTGTGTTTAATCGGTGTAAGACATGTACTCGAGAATCGAATTTTGACCACTTTTTTTAAACATTACAATTTCACAAAATCGAGGGAAAATTTGGTAAAAACTAGCCTATAGCCTTCTCCCACGGCAAACTATCTCTATATTGAATATTATCACAGCGCGCGCAGTGCTTTGGCGTGAACTTGACAGATAGACAGATTTACTTTCGCATTTGATATTTTAAATTTAAAATCCCGTAATAAAACTTTATAAAAAAGAGTAGGATTACTATTTAATAATTGTTTCATTTTCCATTGTTTCGTGGCAACAACAGAATAATTACAGAATCATACCCATTAGTTCGGATCAAGTCCAACCATATATTTTTCAAATTAGAAAAGCGATTCAAAGTTATTTGGGTACTTTTGAGATTAAAGTACCATCATATCACTTTTTTGCTGCCTAAAACTTTGTGAAAAATATTCAAAAGGATTTTTAAAAAGTTATAATTTAGCAGCCTAACTAGATATTTTATTCCTGAGACGAAACTTTGAACTGCTAAAATAAATAAAAACTACTTTTAGAAAGTGTAGGGACACTATTAATTACGGAAAAAATCACCCAAATTCTAAAACTTAAACTTTGTTTTTACTCCAAGCCGAAAAAACCAAACTTTTATTTTAAACCCTGAAAATTAATTACCTCAACTTACATCGATCTACCCTCGCGTAATTAACATATTTGATTGAAGTGCTGATAGCGGCATTTCCTAATTACAGCTGGACGTACACAAAACGTTTAAAGAGAGAAAATTGTGTTCTGCACACAGAGCTTAAACATTACCTTTAATTAAAATTAAAACTATTAACATAAATTTAAATAAAAAAACAGTTGAGATTTGTGATTTTATTAAAACGTTGGCTACGCGACTCACATCCAAAGCGGACGGTTTCTTAATCAGTACGAATAATAAAATTGTAAAGGGGCCGAATCTGTGTATTAAGATATTTTTTGGAAATTTTAATCAAAGTAGGCTTACTTGTGCTAAACATATCTTTTTATAGCGCCCCTCTTCCCTAAGGAGGGCGCATGCGATGAAGATTTAGAGGCCGTATGGCCAAAACCAACCTCAGGTTGTGTTTAGTGGGTAGGCCCCTAGGTTTATCGGGAGTCCCACATAACTAGCGCTGCTGGCTGCGCTGGTGTGCATAAGCATTCAC